>CM034350.1:70638199-70696744 GCA_019925275.1 Mytilus edulis
ATCTTTATTTTTTAAAGCATTAATAGAATTCGATCAGATATCAAAGCCGGTATTCAAAGTTTTTGTGAAACTACATGTGCATATTTCATGTTCTGCAAGAATCAGAAGTGTGTATTTTAAAAAATATTCAAAATATCTGTTATATTTCATACTATGCAAGTCTTTTCCCTATTGCAATATTCTTAAAATATTTGAATTTTCTACCCTAACATTATCGAGATGCTTGAGGATGTGTTTTTCATTAAACAATCGGCATTCTCATATGTGAACCAACTGTGCCAACTCTTCTTACCAACTTATTCTTTATTCATATGACGATCAGAATTATATAACTTCACTTTTCTTTTCATAGGTTATACCTTTTCACCAAATAATATATAGCTTGTAGAACGCATTTCCCCATTGAACTTGAGATACAGAATAGAGTATATTCAGTTAAATAAGTCTACCTTTTAATTCACCTTCGAAATTGACCTTAAAGGTTAATTAAAATAAAATTTTCCGACAATAGAGATGATTTCAGCTACCAAATTTTGAAAGTTCCGAATCTATTTTGCATCTCAACAGCGCCTGTATACGTATTTATACCATATTCTAGAACTTGCATCTCATATCATGAATTCCTTGACAAAGGGTTGATGCTTACAAGGAAGATATCAAACCAAGAGACCTGAGTGGTGAACTTGAAAACATCCCATTGCAAATTTTACGTACTACTGTACAAAAAGAGGGCGAAAATACTCATATATCGAAAATAAACTGACAACTAAAAAATAAAAAAACACCGCCAAACAATAGTACACAAGAGATAACATAGAGAACTAAAGATTAAGCAACTCGAACCCCAATTAAAACAACGGTTGATCCAAAGGTGCTCCGGAAAAGTAAAGGTAGGCAGATTCTGCTCCATATGTGGCACCCGTCGTGTTGCTTATGTTCATAAAATGCCCTGTACCAAGTCAGGAAATTGACCATTGTTACATTATAGTTCGTTTCTGTGTGTGTTACATTTCGGTGTCGTAGTTCTGTTATATTTGATGCGTTTCCCTCAGTTTAGTTTGTAACCCCGATTTGTTTTTTCTCTATCGATTTATGAATTTTGAACCGCGGTATACTAGTGTTGCCTTTATTTGTGTCTTTTTAAAATTTAAGATAAAGTCATTGTTTCTATTTTTACTGAAAAGACACGACGTGCAACTGTATTGATCTTCAATCGTTCGGATGGTATTGAAAAGCAATAAAATATAATACAACTGCAAAATCTAAACTATTTGTATCTTAACAATCTGTTTATTGTATGGTCAAAATGAATAAAAGTAGACTGCTGTGGAAAAATAAATCAATCAATATGAATTAAAATATTTCGCAAATCAAGAACAATAAATAGCTCGCTGAGCGCAGCCTGAAACGACCGCAGTGGTCGAACTCTGAACAGTTGGGGCAAGTATGGACACACTATTCAAATTTGAAACTGTTTGAATTTTTATTGTGATCAAATTTTTGACATAATATAGGGTTTCCTACACAAAACAAATGCGATCAAAGATCTTTAAAATCTATTGTGCAATACTGTGTAATTGATGATTTGAAAAATTTTGAAATATGAAATAAAAGTATTATAAGAGCTGTTAAATATACAAGATACAGATATATATATATATTATATATATATTTATAAATCATTAAAATATATTCATAATAAACAAAAGCTTTTGAAAATACATATTAAAATCTTTGTATTATATCAGTCCATGTCAGGTAATAAATTTTGCAACAAAAATTTTAGCAGATAGGTCAGTGGTTTCATCACTCCCAATTAGCAATTGTCCTTCGTTGTCCACATTCAGACTCCTGGGAGAGTACACACCCTCTCGTGCACCTATAAATGTTAGGAAGCATCCATTCGATGAGAGGACGTGTATTGTACTGGTTGAAAAATCTACAGATAGTACCAAGCCAGCGCGGGATATCGCAATGTCACACGGAGCAAAATCCTTCAACGTGTTAATTTGCTCATTTCCTTTATATTTCCATCTAATCTTCCCAAGCGAAGGGTTAATCTCATATGAAACTATCATTCCTTCCCACAAAGTGCACGGGGTATATTCACTCTGAATAACACAAATGTCACCATTCATGTCTGACGTAATTTTCTCGGGTATACTGTCTGCTGGTATGGCAAATTCCTGAGTTCGATCGCTTTTCATATCAATGATTGCTATACCAACTCCATGACTGCTAAAATCCACATACCCTACAAACAAATTTTGATTTCTGCATACATGAACCCCCCTAGCCTTTCTCGGTAATGCAATAGATTTAAAAATTTCCTTTCTAGAGTCAGTTATATTGTATATCACTTCTGAATCATCGTCTGATGCGAGTATACTTCCTTCTATGGTTACTGTTAAATCAAATATAGCCAACTCAATGCTTTTCACGAATTCACATCTACCATCCTGGAAAACAAATTGCTTTATGGTATTATGGTCAGAATTCACCATCACATAAACTCCTTTCTCGAGTGTTTTTAAGTTTGAAATAATTGACTCACCTGTGTCATTTACCTCTGTAAGTTCTACTATACTTTCCACCTTCAGTACTCTAAGGTTTATGTTCATTTCAGGTTCTACTTCTGTAAGAATTGCTGTTTGTTGTTTTGGTAATTCTTTAAAATTGGTTTTTGGCATTTTGAAATTCAGTGTGCAGACAGTATTCAAAACTGATATTGCCTGACAGGAATCCAATGCTTTATCTATCACTGCTTTTTTTAAATTCAAATCACTTTTATAATTCTGTATATTTTCTTCTTCTTTGGCTATTAATTTATCATCTGATAAATGCATTTCATCCAGCTCCTTGATTATATTTGCAGCTTGTGCAGTTACAGACTCTTTCATTTCCTTTTCTCTTTCCAAGATCTTGTTTTTTATAGTATTATAATTATTTAAGTCGCCTTGTTTTCGTTCATGTAAATATCTACTCATTTCATTAGATAGTGTAATATCAAACTCGATTGAATCTCTGGCCTTTTCAAGCTTAGAATATTGGTTGTCAAAAACGACTCCGATCTTTGTTGCTCTATGACCTGTGTGTTGTTCAAGAATACAAGACAAACAAATAGGTAGACTACAATCTTGGCAATACAGATAACATTTTTCTTTACAATGGCAAGAACACAAAATTTGTTGAAGATCTAACTTTTGTATTGTACGTATAGCGTCTTTGGTCCCCAACCGGTCTAATGCAATGATAGTATGCCACTCGGATCCTTTAAACTTTGAGTGTTTCATTGTTTTGCATTTTTCACACAAAATCAAATCACAATCGATACATTTCCACTTAATTTCACTAGAAATTTCACAAAAATTACAAATGGACATATTTTGAGCCATTATGTACAGTGTACATATAATACTGTAATAAGAATAATCATTATGAAAATAAACCACAGACATAAAGAGGTACATCAAAGGTTCACTGTATCCGTCTTCCAAACTCTGATAATAAATACATTATTATTTTAAGTATTGCTTGAAAAATATAATATTCTCATCTGTGGTAGATATTTTCTAGTACCTTCACCATTTATAATACATTCTAGCTTTTCTATCAAAATCCAGAAATTTTCCCCTGATACATATATGTAAATCTTATTACAAGTATATTAGTATCATTACAGATAACGAAAGGCAATGTGCAACAGATAACCGATAGTTTGTCCGTACGACCTAGTAGAGCTTTCTTACAAATTGACGAAAGGTACGAACGAACGTAAAGGGAGCACGTATTTCATTTCTACAAAAACAGTTAAAAGAGTCTTTGTTTTATTCTTTTCTAAATCAAGTTCATTAAAAAAAAAATAATATCGCAAATAATACACGATTATAATATAATCTAACAGAGAAAAATAGTGTCAAATACACTTACGTCCGATACGTTATTTACGTAAACCACGAGTACACACTTTTCCGCGGGAATTTTTTAAGCACGAGTTTCACGATTAACATTTCAATGACATTATTGAAGATCGTTAGTCTGAATTTAACGACAAGATTCACATTTAATTTTATTTGTTACAGTACACTTTCAGCAAATTATGAAAGTGGAATATCGAGATTTGCTATAAAATGATGATACAATAATTTTAAAAAGTAATGTTGAATAATTCTAAAAAAAAAAAAAAAAAAAGACTTTGTATATCAAGAAATAAATCTACAGTTTTGCACCATATATATTGTGGATTTTATAATGACGATTTAACAGTACACATGTTTGGAAGATAGACACGAAGTTGTCACTTATCGTCCAGCGGCTAATATTTCATGAATGTTCAGGACTTAGGCAAAACGCAGTTATACGCTAAAATAACCGTTCCATTGCTCCGGTGAATCATATATCACATTAAGGCGATGATTCAAAAGTTATGAAATGAGCACCAGCATATGACATAGTATAAAGATCATCCTATTTTTTTCATTTTATTATTTTGAGCGTTGCAAATTATGAATCAAGGAAGTATTTGTATTTCTGTTAGGGAAGAAGACATTTGTATTTGCTTTGACATTTTCTTAGGTTAAACAGTGCAACATTGTGATATTAAAAGTGGGGGAGGGGTCGGCTTTTAGTTTTCATGGGGACATTTTTTTCGTCTGACAACTCTATATTTAGAATACTTTGTAGTGTTACGTCCTCCGACCTGGTGGTATCAATAATCATATTCTAACCTATCGTACGTCCCGAAATCCTAAATATATCTCAAGAAAAATCCAATTTAATAAGTGTCGTAGCATGCACGATTATTGTCCGAAGTTCCACGACTATTACAAATGTATATAAATGTGTCAAAATAAAGGATCCCTAAAACGAGTCTCACGTATGATTCGTCAAGCATACGTACCTTTCGTCAATTTGTAAGAAAGCTCTAATTAAACAAATTCAAACCTTAACATAGCCATTCATCGGACTGTTACAATACCTTTCGTTTCAACGAAAATATATAAACAAAAATGTTGGCGGAATAAACCTTTTTTTCTTATAATGATTATTTATCTTGCAAGATGGTTGCCGAAATACTGTTAAACCAGATTCTATTATATATTGTTGTACGATCTTATATCATAAAATCAATTGTAAGGGACGTCATTTTCATTCAAGATGATATGAAACCAGGGAATGGTGTTTATTTCAAACAAAATAACTTAGAAACAGATACATGGCATTATTTCGAAATCTGAAGATGTACCGAAACCGTTGAGGAGCTAAAATTTGTCAAAAGACCTAAAATAAATAGCCAAATCCATCTAAAAAAAACTTTATGTCCTCAATGCTTTTCAACTTCGTATTGTATTTGTGTCCGAAGCGCTTTTCTGGAGTTACCTTCATCAGGAACGCTCAAAGCCAAACATTTGAAATCAGAAGATGTAAAATACCGAAACCGTTGTAGAGCTATATATATGTCGAAAGCCAAATCCATATAAAGCCAACTTTGCCTGAGGGAGTTGAAACCTTAGTTGTTGAGTAAGCATCTAAGATATGTATAACATGTGGTATGGGTGCCAATGAGACAACTCTCCATCAAAGTCACAATTTGTAAAAGTAAACCATTTTAAGTCAAAGTACGGTCTTCAAAACGGAGTCGTGGCTCACTACGAACAGCAAGCTAGAAAGTGTCCAAAATATGAAGGTCTGGAAACAATATGTAATTACAAGTACAATCAAGTTCAAAATTATCTTCAACAACATTAACCGTCGAATCACTTGGCATAAGATATACTAGTAGACTAAAGATACAAAAAATACAGTCACGGTCACAGTTATCACTACAACTAAAGTCTGTTATTATTTTTTTTTTGTAAATATTTGTCTATAAAGAATACAAATAAAGCTGTAATGAAACGGTTTAATAAAAACATTTGTATATATCTGACACATTGTAAAAGGGATCAAAAGTCTTTCATTAAACTGCAAAAACTGCAAAAATAACATCATTTTGAGATTCAGTATTTAATACTGCTTTGCCTTAACAATAGTTTGCTACAGGATTCATCTTACAAAGATGCGTATTTGAGTAAAAATGTTTTTGTATGGCCTTGGCTTGGTTTTAGGTCAAATGCGTCTGTTTCCTCATGTTCAATAAAAATATGCCGTTTAAATCCTTTTAACTTTCATTTTTTTACTGTATTATTTTGTTTTTGCATTCTGCACACAAATTTAAATCACAATTAATGCACTTCCATTTGATTTCATTAGAAAATTTATAAAAGTTACAAATGAACATTATAACTTATCCACATTGTACCTGTATTGCAGCTTTTTAAGGAAGTGAAATATCTAACACCTAAAAGTGGATATGAACGCATGTGTACACATATTTATTTGTTTGTTTAGACAGGTAAATGAATATTTACATTTGTTATTTACATAACGATATCTAAAAAAAGTAGTCATGATAATACTATCTTTTGAGGAAGACGAATTTGGTTTTCAAGCAATTAAATGGTCTTTTTGGTTTATAAATTAAAAAGATTAGTTACATTTCTACGTGATTTATATAGCTATTTTCGTATAAATTGATATAAAATGAAAACAGGGTAATAGCAATTTACAATGTGCGAACGTACATCAAAAAAATAATCGACACTTCACTTCCTCCGAATAACATTTATGAGAGAAAAAAAAATATAAGAATGGAATATGATTATTTCAAAATTATTTGTTTACCTATATGTTATTTTTTGAAACATTGCACGAAACTAAGAATCGGAAACTCTTATCTATATCGATTACATTTCATATCGTTTTTGTAACAAACCATTTTGTCATATAGATACATTTTATACAGAATGGGTTTTATTCATTATTGAAGCCCATACAAGCTAACATCCACGACACGTTGACTCAAAGTTTTCTAATAGGCAATACAACGATATCTTTTTTACTTTTTTGTAGAGGGATTAGTTCGGGAGCTAATAAACTCATCATATATACCAGGATTAAATTTTGTAATTTCGCCACACGTGCGTTTCGTCTACAAGCGGAATTGTATATTTAATAGCACGTTGCATGTACAGTTTTACGGAAATTCATTTGGAAATGTAGGCCTGAGTGTGTATTTGCATGTAATTTATATCTTTAAAATCAATGACTCCTGTCTTGCTTCCCGGTCGCACCCATTGTTTGTATGACTGAATGGAATATCTAATATATACATTAAATAAATGTTCTTTTAATAGGATAGTGATGAAAAAGACTTGGTGGAGCTTTTCAAATAGTGAAGTTGAAATCATTCCTTCGTAAATTTTACGGACGCCATCACGAGTTGGTTGACCGTTATGGAATAACCGTTTCACAGATGTTATCGGATATGTTTCGTATGTCGTAACTACAATACCCTTCCCTTTTCACGAATTTGACCTACAGAATTAGACTATGTACCGGAATTGTAATAACATAAGCAACACGATGGGTGCCACATATGGAGCTGAATCTGCTTACCCTTCCGGAGCAAATGAGATCACCCCCAGTTTTTGGTGGGGTTCGTGTTGCTTTGTCTTTAGTTTTCTATGTTGTGTCTTCTGTACTATTATTTGTCTGGTTTTTTTTAGCCATGACGTTGTCGGTATATTTTCTATCTATGAGTTTGACTCTCTCTTTGGTATCTTTCGTCCCTCTTTTAAAACCATAATTTATGAAAAAGAAAACAAAACTTGCAAGTAATAAGAAAAAGCAAATAAAAAATAAGATATCGACAAAGTAGAAGTCCAATGCTAACTAAAAATAATGCCTGCTTGAACCCTGTAGAAGCATACTGTGACTATTATCATTTTTGCCACTATTAAACAGACCTGTACATTTTTGTTCTAGTGTAGGTGACACGGTTGTCGAAGTAATCAGAACATCTTCTAGCACGTATTAGGCATAGATTTCCTTAGCCGTATTTGGCAATAGCAAAAATACCAATCTTATAATTCTTTAAAACAATATTAGAACCCTTTAGGGTATTTTTTCTCCAAGCTGTTATTCTGAAGGAAAGAAGCGTCGGTGGTTTTTATGAACGTTCACATATGGTTAATTGCTGTGTGTTATTTTTACACTATTTTCATTTTATGTCAATCCATACGAAAATGGCTAAATAAATCAAGTGAATATGACTTTGCAACCAACCTTTGTAATTTTTAACTAAAAAAAAACATTCATTGGCTTAAGAACCAAATTCTGCTGCCTCATAAAATATTTTTATTATTATTATTCTTGTTTCTCTTCGGTATGAAAACACATAAGTAATATTGATTATCCTGCTCAACAAGAAAAATAAATAAACTTTAATTCAATATGTATTATCATACATGCGTATAAATACATGGTATTTAACTTCCGTTGATTTTACTTCCTCATATAGGTGCTATACTGGTACAAAATGGCTCAAAATATCTCCATTTGTAACTTTTGTGAACTTTCAAATGAAGTCAAGTGGAAATGCATTAACTGTGATTTGATTTTATGTGAAGAATGCAAAACAATCAAACACCCAAAGTTTAAAGGATCGGAGTGCCATATTGTTATAGAACTTAACTTGTTGGGGACAAAGGAGGCTACAAATGCAAAACGAAAGTTAGACCTTCAGAACATTTTTTGTTCAAGTCATTGTAAAGAAAAGTGTTATCTTTATTGCCAAAACTGTAAAATTCCTATTTGTTTATCGTGCATTCTTGACATACACAGTGGCCATAGAGCTACCAAGATTGAAGTTGTTTTTCACGTTCAATGTACTGAGCTTGAGAAATTCAGAGATTCGGCCGAATTAGATCTTTCACAATCTGCTGAAATTAGAAGATTTATACATGAAAGAAATCAAAGGGACTTAAATAGTTATACAACTATTAAAGAAAAAATCACGGAAAGAGAAAAAGAAATGAAAGATTCCGTAACTGCACAAGCTGCAGATCTAATCAAGGAACTTGATGAAATCTATTTATCAGATGATCAATTCATAACAAAAGAAGAAGACCAAATACAGAAATATGAAAAAGACTTGAATTTAAAAAAGTCAGAAGTAGATAAAGCATTGAATACCTGTCAGGCAATATCAGTTTTGAACACAATAGGCACTATTGATCTAAAAATGCCTGGAAAGAATTTTAATGAATTACCAAAAGAACAAACAGCAATCTTTACAGAAGTGGAACCTGAAGTGGAAATTAACCTTAAAATCCTGAAGGTTGAACGTATTGTAGAACTTACTGAAGTGTATAACACAAGTGAGACACTAATTTCAAACTTAAAAACACTTGAAAGTGGAGTTTATATGATGACTAACATTTGCGATGATACTATCAAGCAATTTGTTTTCCGGGGAGGTAAATGTGAATTCGTGAAAAGCCTTGAGTTGGCTGTATTAGATCTCACAGTTACCACGGAAGGAAATATTCTCGCTTCAGTTGATGATTCAGAAGTAATATACAGTTTAACTGACTCTGGGAAGGAACATTTGAAATCTATTGTTTCACCGAGAAAGGTGAGGGGGATTCATGTATTTGGAAATCATATTTTATATGTTGGATTTATTGATTCAATCAGTACAGAAAGTGGTATAGAGATATTTGATTCGAAAAGCGACATAAATCAGGAATTTCTATTAAATACAGACACTTTTGCGAATTGTTCACCCGAAAAAATTACCTCAGAAACGAATGGTGACATTTGTGTTATTCAGAATGAAAGCAGAAATAAAAGAGGAATAATAGTTTCGTATGAAATTTGTCCCTGGATTGGACGAGTAAAATGGAGTTATGATGGACACTATGACATCAACACAGTTAAAGAATTTCACCCGATTGACATTGTGATAACCAACGCTGGCCTGGTATTAACTGTAGATATCTATTCCAATATAATACACGTCCTTTCCACGAATGGAATTTTCCTTACCTTTATAGGTGCACGAGAGGGCGTCTACTTACCCAGGAGTCTGAATGTTGACAAAGAAGGACAATTGCAAATTGGGAGTGATGAAACCGAGAACGAATCTGCTAAGATTCATGTCGCAAAATTTATTTCTTAACGTGCACTTATCTAGTGTTCAGATTTTATAATGTATTTTCAAAGATTTTTTTTATCGTGGATTGATTTTTATCTTGTATATTTGATAGCTGATACAATACTTTTTATATTGCAACTAGGTGTGTTTATTTCCTAGATATAAAAACAATCTATATTTTGTACAATGTCAATTTCATCATGGACCACTTTTCCGCCGTCAGGGGTCCATTCAGAGATGAAAATAAGTTTGAAATAGGTGTTCCAATTTAATTAGCTATCAATTTATTAATTTAAGTTGCAGTATAAAATCAATATTAGGTCGATGTCATAAAAATATAAACCTTTTGGTACTCTGTAGAACCTCGCCCTTCCTCAGTTTCTCAGCCTCATATAATAACGAATATATATTTTTCTGACTTTGACCAAATATTGTATACTTATTTGTCAACCATGAAACCCTAGTAAAAGAAGTAATGCAAGTACAACTAAAACTGAAAACTAATTGTTCAGAGAGCAAGTGAATGTCTTTCCACCTACATTCAGATTTAAGTTTAAATAAGCTTGAATAAAGATATTAGCAAAAGTTAAAAAAAAAAATAGTAACTAACGGTTTAAAAATCTCTAACAGCATCAACAGAAAGTCTTTTTTACAATTTTAAATATTGAATATAGTGAATTTTTCTTTGAAATGAGAAAGATAATCAGCTACTTCTTATTTAATGATATGACAGCTTATTTTACAGTGCACTCAAAATATACGTCTTATATATATTTTTACTCAAGACAGCGAAATAATTTGCTACTTCTGGTTTCTAAAAGTCACTTCCAGTGTCATATGTAGTCTCAAATCACAGATTTAAAACAAATAACGGGGTGTATGTACTTTTGCGTCAAAAGATGAAACAGCTTACTACATCTGCTTTACAAAAAAAAATACTTCTTATGTTGTATGATTTGATACTGTATGCTGATTCCAAAACAAAAAAAATTCTATGTGCTTTTGTATGAAATTACTACCTTCAATTTATCTACTCCAGTTCCGATTGATCCTTTTCAAGGTATAATGTTTTTTTCTAATGCAATGACGCCTTTGTTTTATCATACACAACTATGCAGCTATAACTATGGGTTGAATCTGAACGCATTTAATTTTCAAATGTCCAATGACAAAAAGGTAAAATCACAAAAAAACTAAACTCCCAGGAAAATTCAAAACGGAAAGTCCCTAATCAAATGGCAAAATCAAAAGCTCAAACACATCAAACAAATGGGTAACAACTGTCATATTGCTTACTTTGTACAGGCATTTTCTTATGTAGAAAATAGTGGATTGAACCTGGTTTTATAGGTAGTCAAACCTCTCACTTGTATGACAGTCGCATCAAATTCTATTATATTGACAACGATGCATGACCACAAAAAAGCCGAAACATAACATGTAAAAATGTCAAAAATACAGCAATCAAAATTGTGATATCATCCTAGTCACTAAAAAAAAAACAAATGTGTAATAAAAGAAGCACACAATTGCATATAGACCAAGCAAATGAGCAAAAATTAAAGATAAGAAACAAACAAATTTACCATAGTACAATAACACAATGACGGGATAAGTACAGAGTCATATCTTATTTATAACGAAGAACAGAAAAAGGCACACAGACTAAGCACATAGCAAAAATGAAAAACAAGCAACACACAAGTTTTACAATAGCACAATAACGGGATGTATAAGTACAGAGCGACGCCACAAGTATCGAATCAACACCAAAAGGCACATGGACAAAACACACCAGAAACCGAAAGAACAGAATACGAGAATATCATAAACAGTAAGGACAGACTGTACAAATACCACAAGTATCTGAATCACAATAAAACAAACAAGTATTTAACAAAGAAGCACAAAAAGGCACACATCAAATTTATTAACCTCATTCATTGCTCCCTTATTTTTTAATTTCATTTAAGTATGTCAAATCTACCCATAAACGATTGAAAGAATTTAAGCACTGGGACTAAATTACCAAATTACATATCTCTTAAGTAGAATCGCGCGTTTGACGTCAGAATGTTAACGCCACACAGGTAGAGATATCAGATAATTTTGTCATTTAAAGTATGAAAATAATATAGTTTATAGTTCTTTAGACATATCCTCTGTAGAATGTAAATAGAAGTTTACCTTCCCTTCGTGCCGCTTGTCTATATGCTTATTGTGTATTTCTTCAATAAAAGAGTCACGTCCATATGTATACAAGAAACACAACAGGGCATATAGGCAAAGCATAAGCAAATATGAAAGACAAGAATACAAAAATTATAATAGAATATTAACACAATACCGGGATGTTTAAGTACAAAACCACGTCATATGTATCAACAACAAAAAAAGAAACACAAAAGGGCATTTAGGCAAAGCATAAGCAAATATGATAGACCAGAATACAAAAACTATGACAGAACAATAACACAATACCGGGATGTTTAAGTACAGAACTACGTCATATGTATTCCAAAAAAACACACAAAAGGGCATATGGGCAAAGCATAAGCAAATATGATAGACAGAATACAAAAATCATAATAGAACAATAACACACTTGCCGGATGTTTAAGGACATATCACGTCATATGTATAATATAAAAAAACCACACAAAAAGTCACAGGGACAAAGCATATGAAATATAATGCAAACAACACAATGACGGGATGCATAAGTATAGAGCCATGCCAAACGGATATCAAGAAAAAAAAGACAAAACAGCAAAAGCAATATTAATAAAGACAAACAAAAAGACCCTATAAAAGTATTGAAAAGGAGGAACGAAAGATACCAGAGGGACAGTCAAACTCATAAATCGAAAATAAACTGACAATACCATGGCTTAAAATGAAAAAGTCAAACAGGCAAACTATAGTACACATGACACAATATTAAGATGATAATGTCAGTACGCAGAATCTATACGCTATCAGCGTGTACTATTTGTTAAGCGTAGACGGAATATTAGTAATTATCAACAAGGTCTTGGTACCTTCCGATGAACTTTTTTAGAAAAAGGACGAGACGTTTTTTGACAAAGACATGGTTCATCGAATTTCTGCTCAGACACTATGACGTTTTACAAAGTCTGAGTAGGAGCTGCAACCCTCAAAAACTGAATAATTTGGGAAATTAATTTTCCATATGCAAGTTTTTAATTTTAACTTTGCCTCATTCTTTTAGTTTCATTGGAGTTAACATAAAATGCAAAAAAGCAAATGTTAAAGACTAGCCTGTCAAAAAAAGTGCATAAGCTCATCAATTTGTATATGGTCGTTTTCCCTAATCAGAGCCACGGCATTAACAAGACTTTTAAGGGAGATCCTAAAAATTGCAAATTTTTGAAGACTAGCATGTCAATAGTCTTTATCACTTCCTTTCGAGACAAACTTTTCCGCATTATTTCAATATAGAAAGATTCTGTTTTTTAATTTTAAGAATAATTTGGATGCAATATTCAGTAACTTGAATGAAAAATAGATATAATGAAAACATAATAAATGCATTTGTAAAAGATGGTTGAAAGATACCTAAATGACAATCAAACTCATAAATTGTAAACAAACTGACAACGCCGTGAGAAAAAAAAAATAAAAACGACGAATAGACATATAACAGTATACATAACACTAAAGACCGATTCTCGAAAAACACGTACATCACTAAAATAGGGGTGATATCAAGTTCGCCGGAAGAGATTACCAGATTCTCCACAACATGTGCACGTGTCACCCGACGTGTTGCTCTTGCAATTAAAATTTCTGTCACAAATCTTATTTGGTATGTCACATCCGAAGAAAAGAGGTTGGGACTGAGGTGACAACAATAGGAACATATTTGTCGGCATCAGTGAAACAGATAACGGATAAACAGTATTTTTTTAAATCGTGGAATGTTTACATATAAGAATAAGAAGATGTGGTAGGATTGCCAACCAGACAACTCTCCAGCATTGACTTAATGACATAGAAGTTAACAAATGTTAAATTAACCGACATCATGACCCGCATAAGATAGCATAAAGTAACAGAAAATGGTATGTTTATAAGTGTATATTTGTTATGGTCGAATGCTTGAAAAAAGAAACATTACATCTCAACGCGTAGTATAATCCTGGTATATTTGATAACTTATACTGTGTACCATGCATACGAAGTCGAATCATTTCACTCATTATCATAATCCGGTTAGTTTTTAATTTGATCTGAAAACAGATTTGTGAACACAATTTGGAATGATACTTTATTCATAATGCTATCCAGTATTTAGAATGAGTAAATGATATAACAACCAAACAAAGATGGTTAACTATGTTATGTTCCCGTCACAAATGTATGCATCAATGTCATTTATTACATTGTATTAATTGTGGAAACACTGCTGAAAAAAACAATATGTGCATGCTCATATCATTTTAATAAAGCAATATCGATATAAGTAGCTTCTTTTCTTACTAAAAATGTCTGCGTTGTTGATACATAACCCAGGTTCCGCATAGTTCACTTTATATCTTTATAATATGATTAACAGCATTTTATATACTACTATTTTAGGATTGTTTAACAACATTGACTACCCATGAGTGTCTCTCGCTGTTATTTATTTTCATGTCAAATGCGTCTATGTATTTATTTCTAAATTATCTCATCTGATATAAGACACCGTTATTAGATTATTTTGAAGGTAAATGGATATGTTTTTAAAATTGATTGCACGATATTTCTCTTACAGTTAAACCTATACCATAACTGTTCCTTCTTATAAAGGACTCCCCGTTTTGAATTTCGCTTGAAGATTGTTTGTATGTTGTTATTTTAATTACTTGTTTTATTAGTATTGAAAACAACATGTCAGTTTAATCAATCATATATAAAATCTAAGTTTAATTCCAGCAACATTTTGTTTTCATATTTTTTAATTGAAACGAAATTTATTGATCATTTTGATAACAAACCCATGTGTGCAATGTAAAGGTGACTTTTATCAGACCCAACGAACATGCTATCGGCTATCTATTGCACATTGCTGTCGTTATCAGTAAAATGATACAAAAATCAAATAATCAATAAGATATGTATATAAACACAAATAGCAAGGGACATTACATCTGGGTTTTAGTCTTAGATGCATGATTTTTTATTAGTTGTTAGTGGCTTTGAACAAGCTGTCAGATAACTTCGAGTACTCTCAGATCTGTTCATTTTGTCTTTATGTGTAGTGATGTATAATTACCCGGCCACGTCCACTTGTATTTTTGTCCATCTGATGAGTTAAGCCTTTTTCAACTGATTTTTATAGTTCGTTCTTATGTTGTGGTGTTATACCACTGTCCCAGGTTAGGGGGAGGGTTGGGATCCCGCTAACATGTTTAACCCAACCACATTATTTATGTATGTGCCTGTCCCAAGTCAGGAGCCTGTAATTCATTGGTTGTCGTTTGTTTATATGTTACATATTTGTTTTTCGTTCATTTTTTTTTTACATAAATAAGGCCGTTAGTTTTCTCGTTTAAATTGTTTTACATTGTCTTATCGGGGCCTATTACAGCTGACTATGCTGTATGGGCTTTGCGAATTTCAAACGCGCAATTTTACACCAGTAATGAAAACCTTCTATCATTTATGGGTAGACTTTACATAAATAAATTCAGCCGTATTTGACGTGAAACTGTACTTATGTGTCCCGTCATACTTTGAACCACACCATTATTTTATTTATTATTTTTACTGTAAGTCTGTTTTTTGTTATATCTACTTTACGTGAGTCTGCATTTATGTATGCCGTCATACGACAAAATTATTTTTATGTCTACCTGTGCGAATTTCAAACGCGCAATTTTACACCAGTAATGAAAACCTTCTTTCATTTATGGGTAGACTTTACATAGATAAATTCAGCCGTATAAGAAAAGCAAAATGAGAATGTTAAATTTGATGTATGCCTTTTTGTGCTACTTTGTTACATTTGTTGTTTATGTAGTGATATTAAGATGATAACACAATATTGACTGTTGTACCCCTATTTTTGACATTTTTACTCTTTGAGTATGTTTGTTTTGTTCATGCATCGTTGACAATGTAATGGAATTTGATGCGACTGTCATACAAGTGAGAGGTTTAGCTAGCTATAAAACCAGGTTCAATCCACCATTTTCTACATTAGAAAATGCCTGTACCAAGTCAGGAATATGACAGTTGTTATCCATTCGTTTGATGTGTTTGGACTTTTGATTTTGCCTTTTGATTTTTGATTTTCCTTTTTGAATTTTCCTCGGAGTTCAGTATTTTTGTGTTTTACTTTTTGCTCATTGTTGAAGGCCGTACGGTGACCTATAGTTGTTAATGTCTGTGTCATTTTGGTCTTTTGTGGATAGTTGTCTCATTGGCAATCATACCACATCTTCTTTTTTATATTTGACACCAGTAGTAGCCCGATATAAATGGTATAATTATGATATAACAATCGCCAAAAATGTTATATTTTATAATCTATCCTTAAAATATGTATGCCTTGGCAGCATTGTCAAGACAGCTTAAGATATCCGCTGAACTGCCCAGTAAATTGTGTGGTTTATTATTTCCCTATTAAAGTGATACAGGTACAATATGGCAGATCAGTGGCGGATCCAGAACTTTTCCTAAGGGGGGGGGGGGGGGGGGCACTGACTGACCTAAAGGGGGCCCTCTCCAGTCATGCTTCAGTGATTCCCTATATAATCAACCAAATTTTTCCCACAAAAGGAGGGGCCGGACCCCCCAGGGCCGGGCTCCCCAGCCCCCCCTGGATCCGCCTATGCAGACTGCCTATCTGTTTATCATGTATTCTTGAAAAACGCATTGATCAGAAAGCAGTGAGGATTGGTTTTGTTTACCACAAACAGAATTCTGAACTGGAAAAATTCAGAGGTTCAGTAGAAATGGAGCTTTCACTTTGTGCTGAGCAACTTGAACGAAAACAACGTTTTTAAACAGCCATTCTACTATAAAAGAGAAAATCCTGGAAAGGGAAAAAGCATTAAAAGAAATTATAACTGCACATGCTTCAAATCTTATGAAGGAACTTGATGACATGTATTCATATGATGACACATCATTTGCCGAAGAAGAAGCAAGTTTACAGAAATATGAAAACGAAATAAAACAGAAAAAATGCTGATGCAGATGACGCATTAGATTCATGTGATGCAATTTCAGTTTTAAACACTTTGGAACAATTTGAAATTACCAGAAAAAAAACACTTTAAGGAATTACCACAAGAACATATGATATTATTTACACTAGAAGAACCAGAAGTAGATATCAAGTTCAACATTAGACAATTGAAGAAGGCTCTACGTATGGTGGAAATTATAAAAAAATATATAATATAGGTCAGCTCGATATTTTAAACTAAAAAACACTGAAGAATGGAACGCATGTGATGACTGATGATAGACATTATACCTTGAAGCAATTTGTTTTCGAAGATTGTAATTATGGAATAACCGTTTCACAAATGATATCGGATATGTTCCTTACGTCGTAACTACAATCCCCTTCCCTTTCATGAATGTGACCTACCGAATTAGACTATTTACCGGATTTGTAATCACATAAGCAACACGACGGGTGCCACATGTGGAGCAGGATCTGCTTACCCTTCCGGAGCACCCGAGATCACCCCTAGTTTTTGGTGGGGTTCGTGTTGTTTATTCTTTAGTTTTCTATGTTGTGTCATGTGTACTATTGTTTTTCTGTTTGTCTTTTTCATTTTTAGCCATGGCGTTGTCAGTTTGTTTTAGATTTATGAGTTTGACTGTCCCTTTGGTATCTTTAGTCCCTCTTTTGTAAATGTGAATACGTGAAAAGCATTTCAGCAGGGGTATTTGTTATAACAGTAACTAACGATGAGTTAATACTCGCCTCTTCACTGTCCCAGATAAGGGGGAGGGTTTGGATCCCGCTAACGTGTTTATTTCGCCAAATTCAGTATGTATGTGCCTATTCCAAGTCAGGAGCCTATAATTCAGTCGTTGACGTTTGTTAATGTTTTGAAAATAAATTAGACCGTTAGTTTTCTCGTTTAAATTGTTTTACATTTGTAATTTCGGAGCCTTTTTTATCTGACTTTGCAGTATGGTTTTTTTTCATTCTTAAAGCCGTACGGTGACCTATAGTTGTTAATTTCTGTGTCATATGTTGTCTTGGGGAGAGTTGTTTAATTGGGATTCATCCCACACCTTCTTTTTTATATATCAGATGGTGATTTAAAAAATAGTTATGATATAACCTACTTTGCAAAGAACATTGTCAAGTCTGTTCTTTTCTCCTAGACTAGGATGGGGAATTCATGTGGATGAAAATCATCAATTGTTTGTAGGATTTATAAATCCGACCGTTATACAGGAAACTGGTATAGCAATTCTTAATTTAAATAGCGACCAAGTTCAGGAATTTGCCACCTAGGAAGACAATGATTCCATTACTACTAGTATATCCGATAACATAACGACAAACTTTAATGGTGATGTTTATTTAATTTAGAGTAAAATTGTCACAAGTTGGAAAGGAATAGTGATAGTGTACTATTTTAACCATACACTGATTAAATGGATATATAATGGACACAAGATCATTACCTTTGCGTTGGAATTTTCTCAATGTGATATTATTACGACCACCACCGACCAGGTATTGACCTTTGATTTATTAACCAAATAAACCATACATAAATTTTTTATAATTTTGTCGAATATGAACTGCCTTACATTGACAGGTGAACAAGAGTGTTTATTAAAATATATACAAAAAGGACAATTGCTAATATACAGTTTTTAAACAGATAATGACTCTTCAAGATAAATAGCGATTTTTTTTTAAAAATCTTACTTTTAAAATCATAATGAATGTGTTATACAAAAAATTTTAAGAGTATTTGTCGTTTTAAAATTAGGAACGTACATATGTTTCTGTCATTGACCGCTCTATCGTTGTCTAAAAGACCCAAACAAAAAAGAAAGGCAACATATTTTGGTATTGGTGGAGATATTTGGTATAAGTCAATGCGACAGCAACCAAACAATACAAATAACAAAAGAGACATCTCTATGTTTACTTTAAAAATTTAAGTGGAAACTGATATAAACAAGTAATGCAGATTTTGGTCTCTTGTGGACAGTTGTCTCATTGGCAATCATACCACATCTTCTTTTTTATATTGTAAAAGGAAAATGAACGTTTTGGGTTTAAATATTTTATTCCGTTAGTAATGAACTATTTTGATAATTCGAGACCAAAGGACAAAAAATTTAAGAGAGGTGGATTGTATTTTTATGTTATATATCTCAAGATCGAGCGTCTCCGTGAAATGTAAAAGGCTTACTTTTTGACAAACACTACGTCAGAGAGGGTAAAATAGACTTGTAACTGTGCAGATACCATACTATGTCAAACTTATTTTATTTTCAGTTTTATTCCCATAGATAGTAAAAGTGTGTAGAGTCATTTTGTCATTAGATTTTCAGTTTAACACCTTGGTATAAAAATAAGGTAAGGAACACTTCATAAGAAAAATAATCGTCCTCTTGGCTTTATCAGGAGTGTACAGAAGGTTGTACCGTGTAAATTTCCAAAAACCCCTGATTACACCAATATAATACTTGACTTCTAAAATTGCACAAAACATTCAAGCCGTTTAAAATCATATACAGTTCATCGATTAGTGAACTGGTTCATATAGGTCGTACAATTTATATATATTTTTGGGTCATATAGTTCTTTGCGTCTTTTGGATACAGCATATCTTGTAAAAAATTACTTTGAGCGTTCTTGGTGAAGGTAAACTCAAAAATTGCATTAAATTCATAAAATTCACTATTGTATTAGATTTGGCATATTTTAGTGCAGAAAGAGTTTCATGCATTTGACCACTGTGTTTTGATTCCTTTGTACCTTTTCGAAAGAAACTGTGTCTGGTTGTAAACCTTCAGAAAGTATTTTTGTCTGGTTGCAAACCTTCGGAAGGTAATTTGTCTGCTTGCAAACCTTCGAAAAGTATTGTTGGTTGGTTTCAAACTTTCGGAAAGTGTTTTGTCTAGTTGCAAACCTTCGGAAAGTATTGTTGGTTAGATGCAAACCTTCGGAAAGTATTTTGTCTGGTTGTAGACCTTTGGGAAACTTTTCTGTCTTCTTGTTGACATCAGCGAAGCTCTTTGGATCTTTATTTTAGTAAAGCTACATTTATAATCGACATAAAGAAATATAGGTGTAGAAAAACTTCTAGATAACATGATTTAAAATATGTTTCACTGTTTATGCAACTGATTTTCTCTTCATTCAAGATGATTAATTGAGAATGAGAATTCCAATAAGTTTGATAAACATAAAGTGCAGAGTAAGTGAATATTCGCATGCATTTACATTATTGCTACATTGGTTTTTTTTTTCTATGTGATTTTTTTTTCAACATTTTACAACATTTGAGTTAGTTCTTGACCTTAGTAGAATATAAGCAGAATAAAATGTAGTTGTATCCTTTAAATCTTACTTCCAACAACAAATGACATTACATCGTCACATTAGAGGTGAAGGAGTTCAATCTTGGTTAGAACAGCGGAAACATTCTTTTTTTTATTATTATAAACAGGGTTTAAAAAACTCATCATAGATACAAGGATTCAAATTTTATATATTTGCGCCAAACGCGCGTTTCGTCTACAAAAGACTCATCAGTGACGCTCGAATAAAAATGTTCAAAACGCAAAATAAAGTACGAAGTTGTAGAGCATTGAGGACCAAGAATTTCCTTAAAGTTTTAATTTTGTTGATGGCATAATTTCAGATTTCTTCACGGTCATTCTTGGAAATAATTATGGTTTTCTTTAACCAGCAAAGAATGAAATTGATGTCTGTTGAATTTATGCAGGATATAATCTTCCTATGAATTGAAGTATCAGGAATTGGGTCAATTATATCATATGGTTTTGAAATCTGACTATATCTCGAAGAACTCCCGACTCTTCCTACAGTTACAGATAAAAAAAAAATATGGGAAAATTTCCTGGATAAGAATATATCTTACCTCTAAAAACAACTGCCATACAAAATTTTTAAAGAAACTAGAAGTTTCCTGAAGCTTGTAAAAGTCATGGAGGAGGATGATTAGTGTTTTTCTGTTTATCAAATACTCTAAAAACAAATGTATGTATAACTCATTGAAAGTCCAAATAGACCTATAAAACCAAAATATGCTCAGGTTTCATCCTCAAGTATCCAAAACACTCGTGTGAACCCGTATGTTACGTACCATGTTTTGCATGTTTTGGTGATATAACACATTAATTAACGCTAAAAAGTAATTCTTTTTGGCGTGATCACTAAGTGAAATAAAAATATTACCCTTAAAGTGCTTACCAAGTTTCATGGGATACACGTCTTAATTGGACACTCGAAGGATTTTATACACAAATAAAGGCAACAGTAGTATACCGCTGTTCAAAACTCGTAAATCCATGGACAAAAAAAAACTGAGGGAAACGCATTAAATAATAGAGGAGAACAACGACACAACATTAAAATGTAACACACACACACAGAAACGGACTAAGCATTAGACTAATTCCTATGAAAATAACAAATATAACATCAAAACCAAATACATGAAACTTGAAAATACTTGAGAATGGGACTCATGTAACAATGAATGACGAAATAACGCAATTTGGATTCATAACGGCAAATGTTCATTTTTGAAAAGCATTGAAGTGAATGTATTGGATCTAACAATTACCATGGAAGGAAATATACTTGCTTCCGATTATGATTCAGAAGTGATATACAATAAAAATGACTCTGGAAAGAAAATTTTCAAATCTATTGCATCACCAAGAAAAGCTAGGGGATTCATACATTGAGAAATCAAACCTTGGGTTTGTGGATTTTAACATTAATGAAGCTGGTATAGCAATAATTGATATGAAAAGTGACCAATATCAGGAATTTGCAACCATACAGGAATACAGTTTACCTGAGAAAAAAAACCGCCAGACATAAATGGTGACATTTTTGCTATTCTAAGTGAAAGCATCTATACATGAAAAGGTGTAATTGTTGCATATGAGATTATCCCTTTGCTTGGGCAGGTTAAATGTAGATATGAAAGAAATAAGCAAACTACCGCGTTGAAGGATTTTTCTCCGCGTGACATTGTAATACCCACAACGGGCTTGGTATTATCTGTAGATTTTTCATCCAGTATAATACACATCCTTTCATCGAATGGTTGCTTCCTTACATTTATAGGTGCATGTGATGGCGTCTACTCTCCCAGGAGTCTGAATGTTGACAACGAAGGACAATTGCTAATTGGGAGTGATGAAACCACAGATGGATTTGCTAAGATTTATGTTGCAAAATTTGTTACCTGACATTGACTAATATAATTATAAATCTTCTCATGTCTATGGACGAATATAATACATAGATTTAACAATATATTTTCCAAGGTTTTTTGTCGATTATGAATTCAAATATCATTCAATTATGTTACATTATCTTGTATATTTAACAGCACATACATCCTTTTTAAAATAGATCTAGTAATTTGTTTTACCTATCAAAACTATAACAACAAAAATTCCTATAAATTTTTTAAATTTCTTTGAAATTTAACCTCAGATTTTGATCCTTACAAATCACACCTCACTTTGTATCACATCAACATACATAGTGCCAAGTACAGCCCACAAATAGAGAAAAATTACTGGTATGTCTATTTTTGACATGTGACCTGGATTTGTTTTCTCTCAATCGATTTATGACTTTCTAACAGCGGTATACTACTGTTGCCTTTATGTAGTATTCGTCTCCATCTGCAAAAAGTTTTGTTTACTCAGTTTGGGTTGGTACAGGATGGTTGATTTGCTTAATGTTTTTGGCCAGATCGATAGGAATATATGCCTACATATTAGAAAGGTGCAAGCAGTGACAGTCTACGCTATTCAAAACAGAATTACAAAAGTTGCTTGAGGTAGACTATCGTCATTGGAAACTTTACATATCTATTCTTGTGTAAAGTTCTTTCAGTACGATTAGCTTAAGACAATTCGTTTCAGGTGAAAATAATCTATTATTCACACAATAATCATGTAAAGTCAGGAATATGACAGTTGTTGTTCATTCGTTTAATGTGTTTTATCATTTGATTTTGCCATTTGATATGGGACTTTTCGTTTTGAATTTTCCTCGAAGTTCAGTATTTTTGTGATTTTACTTTTTAGACATCAAGAAGTTTAATCTGAATCTGTTCAAAGGGGAGAGGGGTGCAGTGGGAAATGTAAAATTGGAAAACCATCATTAAAATGTACATATTGTTATTGCGAACCCAATGAAAATTTACCATAGATTCTCCTGATAGTTACCTGTCCATATAAACTTTTGGCAGTACTATTGTCCCATCTAACAAATACAACAGGTATTGTTCTCTGTGTAGTTAATTCACTGGGACCTTTAAATTTCTTCTAAGAGAAAACTATCACTCATTAAATAAATCTTCCCGAGTAAAAACTGTATCTGCTACATTGATAGAAATAACATGTTTACCATAAAAAAAAAATGCATGTGATTTCATGTTTATTCAATATAAATAATATTTTTTAGCTCACCTGGCCCGAAGGGCCAAGTGAGCTTTTCCCATCACTTTGCGTCCGTCGTCGTCTGTCGTCCGTCGTCCTTAACTTTTACAAAAATCTTCTCCTCTGAAACTACTGGGCCAAATTAAACCAAACTTGGCCACAATCATCATTGGGGTATCTAGTTTAAAAAATGTGTCCAGTGACCCGGCCAACCTAACAAGATGGCCGCCATGGCTAAAAATAGAACATAGGGGTAAAATACAGTTTTTGGCTTATAACTCAAAAACCAAAGCATTTAGAGCTAATCTGATATGTGGTAAAATTGTTTATCAGGTCAAGATCTATCTGCCCTGAAATCTTCAGATGAATCGGACAACCCGTTGTTGTGTTGCTGCCCCTAAATTGGTAATTTTATGGAAATTTTACTGTTTTTGGTTATTATCTTGATTATTATTATAGATAGAGATAAACTGTAAACAGCAATAATGTTCAGCAAAGTAAGATTTACAAATAAGTCAACATGACCGAAATTGCCCTTTGTAGTCAATGTTTAACCATTTTTCGTAAATCTTAGTAATCTTTTACAAAAATCTTCTCCTCTGAAACTACTGAGCCAAATTAATCCAATCTTGGCCACAATCATCACTGGGGTATATTGTTTTAAAAATGTGTGGCGTGACCCTGCCAACTAACCAAGATGGCCGCCATGGCTAAAAATAGAACATAGTGGTAAAATGTAGATTTTGGTTTATAACTCTAAAACCAAAGCATTTAGAGCAAATCTGACATGGGGTATGGTAAAAAAATCTATTAGGTCAAGTTCTATCTGCCCTGAAATTTTCAGACAAATCAGACAACCTGTTGTTGGGTTGCTGCCCCTGAATTAGTAATTTTAAGAAAATTTTGCAGTTTTTGCTTATTATCTTGAATATTATTATAGATAGAGATAAAATGTAACAGCAATAATGTTCAGCAAAATAAGATCTACAAATAAGTCACATGTCCAAAATTGTCAGTTGACCCATTAAGGAGTTATTGCCCTTTATAGTCAATTTTTAACCATTTTTCTAAAATTTTAGTATTCTTTTTAAAAATCTTCTCCTCTGAAACTACTGGGCCAAAATTAACCAAACTTGGCCACAATCATCATTTGGGTATCTAGTTTAAAAAATGTGTGGCGTGACCCTGCCAACCAACCAAGATGGCCGCCATGGCTAAAAATAGTACATAGGGGCGAAATGTAGATCTCTGATACCAAAGCATTTAGAGCAAATCTGACAGCAGATAACTTGTTTATCAGGTCAAGATCTACCTTCCCTGAAATTTCCAGACAAAACAGACAACCTGTTGTTGGGTTGCTGCCCCAGAATTAGTAATTTCAAGGAAATTTTGCAGTTTTTGGTTTTTATCTTGAATATTATAATAGATAGAGATAAATTGTAAACAGCAATAATGTTCAGCAAAGTAAGATCTACAAATAAGTCAACATGACCAAAATTGTCAGTGTACCCCTTAAGGAGTTTTTGCCGTTTATAGTAATTTTTAAACAATTTTCATAAATTTTTGTAAATGTTTGTAAATTTTTAAAATATATTTTCCACTGTAATTACTGGGCCAAGTTCATTATAGATAGAGATAATTGTAGCAAGAAGAATGTCCAGTAAAGTAAGATCTACAACCACATCATGATCACCAAAACACAATTTTGTCATGAATTTATCTGTGTCCATTGTCTAATATGCACATAGACCAAGGTGAGCGACACAGGCTCCTGCGAGCCTCTAGTTTTTCAATCTTTTCAAAATAAACACTAATTCAATCATAAAAAGTTGATTTAAAAAAAAACTTAAGTATTGTTCCTTTCGAAATTTTCATTTTTTAGTTTTTATTAAGTTATAGAATACTTTTAAGAAGGCCTTAATATAAATATCATAATTTTTTGGGTTTTTATGTCAAATGTTGTTTTTTTTTTAATGTAGGAACCTTGTCGAAAATTTTGTCAGAAATCAACTTTTATTTACGTTTCATCAGTGTTTACATTCAACAGATTGAATATATAATAAATACAAACTCATATGCATTTTTTGTAATGGTAAAAATGTTATTTCTATCTATTTAGCAGATACATTCTTTACTCAGGAAGATTAATCAATGAGTGATAGATTTCTCTTAGAAGAAATTTAAAGGTCCCAGTGAATAAACTACACAGAGAACAATACCAATTGTATTTGTTAGATGGGACAAATGAACTGCCAAAAGTTAAAATGGACAGGTAACTATCAGATGAGTCTGTGGTAAACTTTCATTAGGTTCGCAATATAACCACTGAGTCGATGCAACTGCTGGTGGAGTTTTCATTCCCCGAGGATATCACCAGCCCAGTAGTCAGCACTTCTGTGCTGACATTAATTATCATTGATATGGTCATATTTACAAATTAACTGTTTACAATACGTTTGATTTTTTTAAAAACTAAGGCTTTTCTTCCTCAGGAATAGATACCTGTATCTGGAAAAACTTCTAGGAATTTTGGTTCTCAATGCTCTTCAACTTTATTTGGCCTTATTAACTTTTTGGGGTTCGAGTGTCACTGATGAGTCTGTTGTAGCCGAAACGCGCGTCTGGCGTGAATATAAAATCTAATCCTCGTATCTATGATGAGTTTATCTACAGGATGTGAACATGTTGTTGATATAAGCGATGGTAGTTTGCCAATTTTTAAAATGTTAGTATGGACAAATAGGCCTTTATTTGGTCAAAATAGTATTGCCAATTTTTGCATGAATCTCCCGGCTTACGAATCCCAACTTAATCATAATTGTTACGATTCAGAAAAGAACAGATATATTTACAGACTAATTCGAAACTTCACCAATCTCGAGGCAAACATTGGAGTGAATACGCCACTAAAGTGGGTACTTTAACGCGCTGCATTGCTTCAATTTAAAATTATGGGCTCAGTGACGTTACTGCCATTACGCTTTTATTCTCCAATTTATCTATATTGTAGTCCTGTGGTGTTGAGTTGTCATCTTAATGTTATATTTCACATGGCTATAAAAGGGGAGGTTTGGCATGCCACAAAACCAGGTTCAACCCGCCATTTTTTTCTTTAGAAATGTCCTGTACCAAGTCAGGAATATGGCCATTGTTATATTATAGTTCGTTTCTGTGTGTGTTACATTTTAACGTTGCGTCGTTTGTTTTTTCTTATTTTTGAGTAAATTCACATTGCGATAAGACGTGTCACGGTACTTGTCTATCCCAAATTCATGTATTTAGTTTTGATGTTATATTTGTTATTCTCATGGGATTTTGTCTGTTGCTTGGTCCGTTTCTGTGTGTGTTACATTGTAGTGTTGTTTCGTTGTTCTCTTATATTTAATGCGTTTCCCTCAGTTTTAGTTTGTTACCCCGATTTTGTTTTTTGTCAATGGATTTATGAGTTTGAACAGCGGTATACTACTGTTGCCTTTATTTAAAACACAGTTACATTTACATTAAAGGAGGATTTCTAGTGGGGACCTCCTACCCCTACATGTTCACTTATCATTGCCACAAAAACCAACAGTACTGTACTTTTTGACACATTGACGAATAATTTTCAAATGTAAAATTGAGAAAGGAAATGGGGAATGTGTCAAAGCGACAACAACCCGACCATAGAGCAGACAACAGCCGAAGGCCACCAATGGGTCTTCAATGTAGCGAGAATTCCCGCACCCGTAGGTGTCCTTCAACTGGCCCCTAAAAATGTGTATACTAGTACAGTGATAATGGACGGCATACTAAACTCCGAATTATACACAAGAAACTAAAATTAAAAATCATACAAGACTAACAAAGGCCAGAGGCTCCTAACTTGGGACAGGTGCAAAATTGCGGCGGGGTTAAACATGTTTATGAGATCTCAACCCTCCCCTTATACCTCTAGCCAATGTAGAAAGTAAACGCATAACAATACGCACATTAAAATTCAGTTCAAGAGAAGTCCGAGTCCGATGTCAAAAGATGTAACAAAAGAAAATAAATAAAATGACAATAATAGATAAATAACAACAGACTACTAGCAGTTAACTGACATGCCAGCTCCAGACCTCAATTAAACTGATTGAAAGATTATGTCTTCATCATATGAATATCAGGCACAATCCCTCCCGTTAGGGGTTTAGTATCATACTATCATACTATCATAAAATATATGAGAGATTATCTGCCCCTGTCATGGCGGCACCCACGAAATTTACTAGCTAAAGAAAAAAGTAATATGTCCACTAGGAAAAAGTAATTTGTTGGGAAAAAACAATGTAAACAGTTGACAACTTAAAAATTACGTCTGCTTTAATTCAGAATAATGTGTAAATATCTTTAATTATATGATTATATGATTACATAATCAACATCAGATGTGAGAACATTGATTGTTTACATCGGGACTTGTCAGGTACTACACGATAATATGACAACTTTAGAAGCTATTGCCGATCTAAAGTCTGTTGTCATGGGTATTGATTCAAAGGTAACACTCTTTACATCAAGGCTAGACTCTGTCGAACAAAACTTAACACATCTAATTACTGAGGTCAAGTCAGATGTGGTGCAAGTAAGGTCAGATCTTAGTACTACACAAACTGAGGTGGAAAAGCTTGGAACAGATCATAACGAGCTAGAGAGAGGTATAGGGCACATAGAGTCACAACTCAATACTCTAGAAATGGAAAAAATGGAATGTCTGAAAAAAAACCTTGACGACAAACTTTTCGCATTGAAAGAAAATCAACTTTTTCTTGAGAAACATGAGCGTAAATACAATATTCTCATTTACGGTATAAGACAAAAACAAGATGAAAACATATGGCAAGTTGTAGACAATTTCTTTGTGAAAGATTTGGGAATAGAAAAGTTCAAAGCAGAGAGTTTCCCCCTTGCAAATGCCCACAGGATCCCATCAAGAGCCCCAGTTGTTGGCCAAAAAAGACCAGATGCTATTATTGTGAGATTTATGCATTACGAAGACAAACAAGTGATAATGCAAAATGCATACAAAGTTGCAAATAAAAAAATCAGAATAGTTGATGATTTACCTGTCATAATGAAAGAGGCACGAAATGATCTCGCAAAAGCTGCATTTAAAATAAGAAATGACGAGAAATTACAAACCAGAATAAAAGTAAGAGGCATAGTCCTGGTCCTTGAAACACGACTCAACTCAAAGGATGTGTGGAACACGCGCAAAACAATTAATTGTGTGAGATGATACGAGTACATGTATGACTGTGACTAGTTATGGAAACTGTAAATACAGGCTACACGATAGTATATTGTGCTTTTCTTTGTTGTTTCTATGACTGAAATACTTATCATACAACTTATACATATTAAATTTGTTCAATCTTTTGTAGGACTTGTTTGTCAGTAAGTATATTGCTGCTTTGAATTTGTTTTTGCTTGTGCATCTGTTTTTTGCTTGTGTGCTTTATTTTCATTTATGCTTTTGTTTGAAGTTGCAATCATAAAGTACAATGTATATATACATAGACTGCATGTTAGTTCATAGTCTTATTATTTAAGCTTAATTTTTTCTCTTCTTTAGTTTAAACCATAAATACATGTGTTACTTATCATCTTTCTTTGGTACATACAGGAAGACCCGAATACTGAAGAAAATGCCTTATGAGTCCATTATAAAAACAGATGTTTTAAAAAAGGAAAAAGGAAAAAAAATGATGTAAAAATTATCTATAGATGAGTAAAGAAATAAACTTAGATCAATATTTTAGCATTCTAATATTTAGTGCTATCATAATGACCAATCCTGTGAGATTTGAACTACAGGGACAACAACCCAACAACACGCCTTAAATCAAACAAACACAAAGTGTTAAATCTTTAGTGTTTTGGAATTTGAAAGGGATATATTTTTTGGACTAAATTGTTGATATTTCAAACTTTAAATTTTCTTTACCTAGTATGTTTTACATCAGCATCTGCACCCTTTTATCAAAATTAAGACTACATAGTACTGTATGTACCAACCATGTTCCTCCTTGATACATGTATGTTCAAATGTACAAAAATATACTGTTAGAATTATTAGTTTTAACAGGATTTTTGAAATTCTATTCATTGCTCTAACATAATTTAATGCTTCCTTATGCTGTATGTTTAGCTTTCACTTTAACTATTTAGTGCTATTTTGCTGTACTTAGGTTTAACATGTGCATTTGACAAGAGCCACTACTTTGCAAGTTTCTTGACTACATATATACTTGCACTATTTATAGTCTGGTCAAAATCAAACTATATATTGTTTTAAGATAAGAAATATTCAGTATCGGGTAAACAAACTATGAACCTGAATGCATAAAGTACCAGCTTTCTTTCTCTCTAAAACATATACAGCTGGGCAAAAGAGTAAAATCTCTGTACACACAAATCATACATAGATGTCTGATTTTTGATATAAAAAAGAAATAAATTGTTTTCCTTCATTATCTTTAACTTTTAACTTTACTACAATGTATTTGGATATATATTTGGATAAATTAATATAAGAAATATATATATATATATATATATATACAACTCGTCTAAACATCAACCCAACAATGTTAGATCTGTAAATTTGCTTTCGCAAATTTTTGGTTCTTCCCTCGCCGGGATTCGAACCCATGCTACTGTCATATCGTGACACCAAATCGCCTGCAGACGTACTTACATATATATATATATATATATATATATATATATATATATATATATATATATATAAATGACTGAATAAATAGTCAACGATCAATCTTACAGGGCGATGGATCATGTAATATGATTCTGTACACTACAAAATATAATATATAACAAGTCAAAAAGGGTACAACATCACCATTAAATAACTATAAAATACACAAATATTAGATATTTCGGATAACAGATATCCTTCTTCGGTAATTGCACAATGACAAATGAATCATGTCAATTCAAATTGAGACTCTATCAAAATCTTGATTTATACAATTTAAGCGAACGCTGGAACAATTTTAAAATTTCCAAACACACCGCAAAGACTACAGAAATATGCCAAAAATAAAAATAGTTATTTACGATGTGAAATGGCACAACTCTAGATTTCCAAAGGTTGTGACAGTTGAGATGTTATAACTGCATTGAGGGCAGTCCTCAAACAAAAAAATCAAAAATGTCCTAACCGATCAAGGATGGTATAAATTAGACAACGGTAGGGCAATTACAACAGAAACTACATATTTAAGCCTCCCAAACGAATATCAGTATAATACTGATTGAAAAAATAAGTATTGTATAATGAGGTAAAATAATTGAACGTGGCAACGTACTTATACATCATCCCGAATCAATGAAAACCTGTAATTTAAACTGTTATTTTAAAAATAATTTCGAACTGTAAAGCCAGTACTAAATCCGGCGTTGTTTGAAACAGGTAGTCACAGGAAAATGAGGGACTCGTTCTATGTTTTTTCATTTATACCCTCTGGGGAGACTGTCCGTAACTTTCTTATCCAAAATCTTTCCCGAGCGACTCTGTCGACCTTCGACCAACCCTCGTTGTGGTCTATGATCGTGATGGTAAGGTTTTTGAGATCAGCTTGTGTGTGTCCAGGTGATCTCAAATGACGACTTACGGGTAGGTCGGGCTTGCAAGTGTAGTCACTTCGATGACCATTCATGCGTTTGTTAAATGGCTGCTCTGTCTCGCCAACATACTGCATGCCACATCGACATTGAAGGAGGTATACAACATTCTGGGTTTTGCAAGTTACATTGCAATATATAGTGTACACAGACCCAGTCGAGTGGCAAGTGAATGTTTGAGTATTCAGTATTTGTTGACAAGTCAGGCAACGTCTGTTACCACATGACTTGCACCATCCTGCAATTGAACAGCTTTTATTTGAGGAGACGTCAGCTCTAACAAATAAGTCTTTCAGACTTGCTGGTCTACGAAAAGCTAAGACAGGAGGATTGGGAAAGATCTTGGATAATTTAGGGTGTTTGGCAATAGTTTGCCAATTGGCACGGATCAAACGTGAAAGGTTATTAAAGGCTGGATTGTATGTAAGAACAAACGGGACTATTTTGCTGCGCCTCTTCCGTTTGTACTGTAAGAGGTCATTGCGGCTGTTATTGTTAGCGCGCGCAAACCCCTTATCTATGTTCAATTTCTTATAACCTCGTTTTGTCAAAAATCCGCGAAGTTCCTGTAACCGTTTCGTGACAGCCTCCTCAGAGGAGCAAATCCGCTTGACTCTGAGAGCTTGACTGTACGGGATACTTTTTGTACAGTGTTTGGGGTGACAGCTTTGGGGAGAAAGGTATTGATGTTTATCTGTGGGCTTACAGTAAAGGTCTGTTGATATGACACCGTCCTTTATAGATGTGGTTGTGTCTAAGAAAGATATCTTAGAGTCGGAAATTTCATACGTAAATTTAATTGAATGGTGGGCGTTGTTTGCATGTCTGATGAAATCATCCAGTTTTTGTTGAGATTCAATCCATTTCATGTCAACATCATCAATGAAACGGAACCAAGACAAAGGTTTGGATAAAGATGTTGCAATAATTTGTTTTTCTAATTTGCCCATGAAAATATTGGCGTAAGACGGTGCCATTTTCGTCCCCATCGCTGTCCCGTTAATTTGAAGGTAATGCTCTCCATTAAAGGTGAAATTGTTGCATTTCAGGACCAGAGTAAGTAGCTGGAACATCTTTATCCAAACCTTTGTCTTGGTTCCGTTTCATTGATGATGTTGACATGAAATGGATTGAATCTCAACAAAAACTGGATGATTTCATCAGACATGCAAACAACGCCCACCATTCAATTAAATTTACGTATGAAATTTCCGACTCTAAGATATCTTTCTTAGACACAACCACATCTATAAAGGACGGTGTCATATCAACAGACCTTTACTGTAAGCCCACAGATAAACATCAATACCTTTCTCCCCAAAGCTGTCACCCCAAACACTGTACAAAAAGTATCCCGTACAGTCAAGCTCTCAGAGTCAAGCGGATTTGCTCCTCTGAGGAGGCTGTCACGAAACGGTTACAGGAACTTCGCGGATTTTTGACAAAACGAGGTTATAAGAAATTGAACATAGATAAGGGGTTTGCGCGCGCTAACAATAACAGCCGCAATGACCTCTTACAGTACAAACGGAAGAGGCGCAGCAAAATAGTCCCGTTTGTTCTTACATACAATCCAGCCTTTAATAACCTTTCACGTTTGATCCGTGCCAATTGGCAAACTATTGCCAAACACCCTAAATTATCCAAGATCTTTCCCAATCCTCCTGTCTTAGCTTTTCGTAGACCAGCAAGTCTGAAAGACTTATTTGTTAGAGCTGACGTCTCCTCAAATAAAAGCTGTTCAATTGCAGGATGGTGCAAGTCATGTGGTAACAGACGTTGCCTGACTTGTCAACAAATACTGAATACTCAAACATTCACTTGCCACTCGACTGGGTCTGTGTACACTATATATTGCAATGTAACTTGCAAAACCCAGAATGTTGTATACCTCCTTCAATGTCGATGTGGCATGCAGTATGTTGGCGAGACAGAGCAGCCATTTAACAAACGCATGAATGGTCATCGAAGTGACTACACTTGCAAGCCCGACCTACCCGTAAGTCGTCATTTGAGATCACCTGGACACACACAAGCTGATCTCAAAAACCTTACCATCACGATCATAGACCACAACGAGGGTTGGTCGAAGGTCGACAGAGTCGCTCGGGAAAGATTTTGGATAAGAAAGTTACGGACAGTCTCCCCAGAGGGTATAAATGAAAAAACATAGAACGAGTCCCTCATTTTCCTGTGACTACCTGTTTCAAACAACGCCGGATTTAGTACTGGCTTTACAGTTCGAAATTATTTTTAAAATAACAGTTTAAATTACAGGTTTTCATTGATTCGGGATGATGTATAAGTACGTTGCCACGTTCAATTATTTTACCTCATTATACAATACTTATTTTTTCAATCAGTATTATACTGATATTCGTTTGGGAGGCTTAAATATGTAGTTTCTGTTGTAATTGCCCTACCGTTGTCTAATTTATACCATCCTTGATCGGTTAGGACATTTTTGATTTTTTTGTTTGAGGACTGCCCTCAATGCAGTTATAACATCTCAACTGTCACAACCTTTGGAAATCTAGAGTTGTGCCATTTCACATCGTAAATAACTATTTTTATTTTTGGCATATTTCTGTAGTCTTTGCGGTGTGTTTGGAAATTTTAAAATTGTTCCAGCGTTCGCTTAAATTGTATAAATCAAGATTTTGATAGAGTCTCAATTTGAATTGACATGATTCATTTGTCATTGTGCAATTACCGAAGAAGGATATCTGTTATCCGAAATATCTAATATTTGTGTATTTTATAGTTATTTAATGGTGATGTTGTACCCTTTTTGACTTGTTATATATATATATATATATATATATATATATATTTAAATGACTAAGTTAACTATCATATCAATCAATGACTCTCACAAATCATTATATTGATTTATGATGTAAGGGAGATAATCATCTCTAGCTAGTTTTAATGATAAAGATATTACACATAGAGAACATCATTTCTGTTATTTAAAAGAAAATAGAACAATAGTGGATATGTTGCTTTTTGAACAACATAATTTGTTTTTAACCATTTGATTTTCTTGCTTTGTCTCTTTTTGATTATATATGATCTCATTTTTTTCTTCTTTCTATTTTTACATTTTACAAATTGTATGTCTTTTTTCTCTATTTCATGTTATTGGCACAGTAATGTATAATATATTATGCAGCATTGTTGGTGTATTCTGGTTACAATTTGAATTCTTCTCAGACATGGCAGGTGAGATCAGACATCTCAAAGATATTTTCACATTCACACACTTTAAGTACACAGCTGTATGGGTTTTTTCTTGGTTTTCTTTTATGCATTTAACAAAATACATATTTTTGTTTTTTAAAATAGAAATATCATTTGAAAATGAGTAATAATAGTATAAAATTTCTCTCATACAACTGTCAAGGTCTTAATTCAATAGAAAAGCGAAGAGATGTTTTTGATTATCTTAAATCAAAAAACTGTAATATATATTGCTTATAGGATACACATTTTTCAGAAAATGATGAAATATCAATAAAAAATCTATGGGGAGGAGAGTGCATATTTAATTCATTTGCTACAAATCAAAGAGGGGTAGCAATTTTATTGACAACAAACTTTGAGTATAAAATACATAAAGTAAAAAAAGATGATCAAGGAAATTTGTTAGGAATTGATATGGAAATCGAAGGAAAGAGAATGACCCTAATAACCTTATATGGTCCAAACAAAGATACACCAGACTTTTATATAAAACTGAGTGGAATGATAGAAACTTTAAACAATCCATCAGTTGTTATAACTGGAGACTATAATTTAGTACAAAACCAAAGTCTTGATACATATAATTATCAAAATATTAATAACCCAAAAGCTAAGGAGAAAGTTCTAGACTTAAAAGATCTTTATAATTTAACAGACCCCTTTAGGGAAATTAATCCAGATTTAAAACAGTTCACATGGAGAAAAGCTAATCCCATAAAACAAGCAAGATTAGACTTCTTTTTAATATCACAAGACCTTAATCAAAATGTAGTTGATGTACAAAATCACAACAGCTATAGATCAGATCACTCCCCAATAATATTAAATCTGAAGATGAATGATTTCATACTTGGAAAAGGATTATGGAAATTTAACAACTCACTTTTACATGATATTGAATACTCCAAAACTATAAAAGACACTATACTTAAAGTAAAAGACCAATATGCATCATTAGTATATAATAGAGAAACGTTAGAAGAAATTAATGATTTAGACATCCACTTTACAATAAATGACCAACTTTTTTTAGAAATATTACTTACAGAAATCAGAGGAAAAACTATTTCCTATGCATCTTATAAAAAGAAGGAAAGAGATAAAGAGGAAAAAATATTATCAGAAAAAATTGAGAAATTAGAGGAAAGCATCTTAACAGAGGAAATATTAAATGAAATTGAACACCATAAATCTGATCTTAGAATAATAAGGAAAGAAAAAATGAGGGGATACTATATCAGGTCAAAAATGCAATGGATTGAAGAAAGGGAAAAGCCATCTAGTTTTTTTTTAATATGGAAACTAAACATTTTATAAATAAAACCATCCCCAAACTAGTTAATGAAAAAGGGGAGACAATTTGTAAACAAGATAAAATATTAGAAGAGGCCAAAAATTACTATAAAAAACTGTATACTAAAACAGAAAGCTTGAGTGAAGTAAATCTTAATAGTGTAATACCTGATTCTGATATTAGTATGAAATTCAAAACAGTGTAGCTGTGGCCATTGATTGACACATTAAAATCATTCAATGACTGGGACAATTTAGGTGAACGTTTGTATGTAACGACCAATGCTCACTATGTACTTTTTAAAGACACTTAAACTATGGGGTCACCAAAGGTTCTCAACACCTAAATAAAGTAATTCGAAAAATTAATCAGAAATAACACGATATTTTGATTTATATCAATTATATAAATCAAAACACAAAGGTTATTCCTGATTAATTTTTCGAATTATTTTATAATTAAAGGCGTTAAGAAACCTTTGTTGACCCCACAGTTTAAATGTCTATCGTAGGTACGTCATGAACAGTGGTTGTTACAGACAAACGTTCACGTAAATTGTCCCAGTCAATGGATGATTTTGATGGGTCAATCAATGGCCACAGCTACACTGTTTTGAATTTCATACTAAAAAATTAAATGATACTTTAAAAGAATCTTTAGAGGGGGAGATAACTTATAATGAATTGACAACAGCTATGCGTAGAATGAAAAATGAGAAAAGTCCAGGGTCAGATGGCTTTACAAATGAGTTCTTTAAATTCTTTTGGATAAATGTAGGAAAATTTGTTTTCAGATCTATAATTTATGGTTACAAAAGGGGGGAATTATCAATAACTCAAAAACAGGGTATTATTACTTGTTTACCAAAAGGTGATAAACCTAGACAGTTTATGAAAAATTGGCGACCAATAAGTCTTTTGAATACAACATATAAACTAGCATCAAGTTGTATAGCAGAGCGTATGAAATCTGTTCTACCCATTATTATTAGCAATGATCAGACAGGTTTTATTCCTGGAAGATATATTGGAGAAAACACTCGTCTCATATATGATATTTTATTCTATACAGAGGTAAATGATTTGCCAGGTCTTCTCCTTCTCATAGATTTGAAAAAGCTTTTGATTCGGTATCATGGAAATTCATAAATGAAGTATTAGACTTTTTCAATTTTGGACCCTCTATAAAACTTTGGATAAAGACTTTTTACACAAATATAAGCTCATCAGTATCCCAAAACTGTTTTTTTTCAGATTTCTTTCAGATTCAAAGAGGCTGTAGACAAGGGGATCCTTTATCACCTTATATTTTTCTTTTATGTGCTGAAATTCTAGGAATTTTAATCAGAAAAAACAAAGAAATTAAAGGAATTAAAATTGATGACACAGAATATCTTATCTCCCAATACGCAGATGACACATCAATAATACTTGACGGTACACCTGAATCTCTAGATGCATCTCTTCGCTTACTCCAAAAATATGCTGAAATGTCTGGTCTCCATATGAACTTGGACAAAACAAAGGTGGTGTGGATAGGCAAAAAAATATATAGTCAAGACACAATGTGTGTAAAATGGGGATTGGAATGGGGTTCCAGTAGGTTTACATTACTAGGAATAAACTTTTCTGTCAATTTGCATGAAATGGAACTGTTGAATTATGGTCCAAGAATTAAAGAAATTGAAAATATAATAAAAATTTGGTCTAAACAAACATTAACACCAGTTGGAAAAATAACTATCATTAAGACACTAATTATTTCAAAATTGAACCATCTGTTTTTAACATTGCAAGCACCATGCAAAAATACTTTAAAACAACTAACTGACAAAATTTATTCATTTATTTGGGAAAACAAACCTGACAAGATAAAAAGAGAAATATTATGTTCTGAACACAAATTAGGAGGGCTGAAAATGATAGATATTGACAAATATATAAAAGGATTGAAACTAACTTGGATAAGACGGTTGTTGAAAAACAATCCAAAACTAAATAAGCTATTAGAAAGTACTGAAAAAATTAGTATTGAAAACCTTGTTTATTTAGGCCCAACAAAAAGATGTAAAAACCCTTTTTGGGAAGAAGTTTTTAAAGCTTGGACAGATTTACAAAATAAATTCATACCAAAAAATGAAGAGGAGTTTTTATCAGATTCGCTCTGGAATAATGAAAACATAAAAATAGGAACAACATCCATTTTCTATAAAGACTGGATAGATAAAGGGATCTTTTTGATAAATGATTTATTAAACGATGAGGGAAAACTAATGACTTTTCAACAATTCCAAAACATTTATAAAATTAAGTCAAACTTTCTTACTTATAATGGGGTCATTTCATCAATAAAATCATATAAAAAGGCTTTAAAAAACTATATATCTATAAACAATTGTTATAAAACACTAGGACCAATTATGCCAAATAATATAAGAATATTTTTTTTATCAAGAAAAGGCTCGAAAGATATGTATAATGTTTTATTTGAAAAAAGCAGTACTAAACTTAGATGTGAAAAAAATGGTCCTTAACACTCAACAAAAATTTTGATTGGAAAACTGTGCATAATATGTCTTTTTACTCCACAAAAAGCTCAAAACTCCACTGGTTTCAATATAGAATAATACACAGAATATTGGGCACAAATAAATTTTTATTTAAGATAAAAATAAAACAAAGCGATAAATGTACTTTCTGCAGTGAAGTTACTGAAGATATTGAACACATATTTTGGACATGCCATAAAATAGCAGATCTGTGGATAAGACTCATGGACTGGATTTATAACCAAACACAAATAATTATTCCATTTAACATGGATATAATTTTATTCGGAAATTTAGGAAAAACAGAAAATAATAAAATAAAAAACTTAATAATACTTTTATCAAAATTCTTTATCTATAGAACAAAACTGTGTGAAAATCCAGTAAATTTTGCAGGGCTGAAAAACTATCTAAAAGAAAATCTAATACTAGAAAAGAATATATTTTTTAAAACAAAGCCTCTTCACATTGCCAACCTCTACTGGGACCCCTGGCTTCCATTATTAGAATAATTTACACTTAAGCAACTTAATTAGCATTACCCTATGTAATGTTATTGTGCATTTTATTTTAGCCTTCTCACACCATCATATATGTTTTTATTTAATATACTGTTATATGTTGTTTATTGTTTATTGTCTTTTGTTCTTGTTTTGTGCCTAAAATGCATATACATTCTCTAATATCTATTTTGTGTTTATATGAATTATTTACAATGGAAAACCAACTTTGCCAAATCTATTTAATGTTGTATCTTAAGAAAAAAATACTGCTGCCAAATTCCAAATTTCAAGGACTTTCTATTTTTTATTTTTATTTTTTTTTCTCTAGTTTTTATTTTTTGTTTTTTGTTTTGTATTTGTGTTTTAATTATTTATTATTTTCTCTTCTCTTCTCACATTCTCTCTTAAATATAATTCTCACTTTATTGATCAATATTGAAATAATTGATACACAATAATATACTGTATATATATTTTGTAATTTTGAGTACTAACAATTACTAACAATTTTTCTAAATATACAATCTAATGTTTAACGAGGCCGGGATAAGGTACTGGTACTTTCTGTATCAAACTAACAAATGTGAAAGTTTTCAATAAAGTATGTATAATTTAAAAAAAAAAAAAAAAATATTTTGGTTTTGCAAACGCTGTATACATTCATATCAAAAAAAAAAAAAAAAAAAAAAAAAAATATATTAGAAGAACATAACCCGTGTCATGCCAATAACTGTTTTAAAAAAGATGTGTTTAGTTCCGATGCAAAGACCTATTAGTGAATCAATATTAAAGCCAAAATATGCAATCTTTAATTACCTGACAACAGTATCGTAACTATATCCCTTCTTAATAAATAGACAATAATAGTGCATTGACTTGACATATCTAAGGATGAGGCTTACAAACGGGGAAATGCGAGGCTGTGCCGAGAATTTTCCCCGTTTCGGGCCGAATCCTTATATCGTTGATATGTCAAGTCAATGCACTATTATTGTCTTTATATCCCTTCTTAATAAATAGACAATAATAGTGCATTGACTTGACATTTCTAAGGATGAGGCTTAGAAACGGGGAAATGCGAGGCTGTGCCGAGAATTTTCCCCGTTTCGGGCCGAATCCTTATATCGTTGATATGTCAAGTCAATGCACTATTATTGTCTTTATACTGCAATCTAAAAAAACATTTTCAATTGTTGTTTATTGTGTTAATGTTATTTATTTGATTTAAATATTGGGAAAAATCCCCCTTTAAAAAGGACTCATATCACACAGACGGAGAAATATAAAACACGATGAAATGTACATCATTACCGCAATCAATGATGAACGAATTCGTTGCAGACTAAAATATCATCAATAAACATAAAACATAATGATTTATAGGTTGCAAACAAAAAAATATTAATAAGTGAAATATGTTTTCCCAAAAATTGCAAAAGAAACAAGTTTGAGTCGTTAAACGCATCGTTGTTTACATTGGAAACAAGAACAGGTTGAAGAGGTCGTATGAATAATTAAATATAATTTCGACAATTTCTATTTAAATATTCATGAGGAAAAGTGATATCAGGTCAGTGACCGTATATGGCATAGAAATATACAGTCAACGCATTTTGACTGCTCAAATAGAACGAGTGCAGTATAAGTCTGTTTATAGGTTTTGAAAGCTTTTGAGGTGAAGCATACTTATTAGAATTTCAACAAATAGAAAAAAGATATACAACATAGTTTCTTTTAAGTTTACACTTATGTGTTTCAATATTTTTTTTCTTTCAATAATCATCATTTTGGCGGACACGTTTTTGTTTTCTTATTTGTTCGTCATTTGATGATACAAAGGATTATTTCACTGATTTTGGACTAGACATTATATTTTATTGCCTCCAAGATGCGACACCATATGCAAAATCCAAATGATTCATGACCAATAGCAATTGTTCTGGCCGTCTTGTATAATGTTTCCATGGAAAAAGAACCATGAACTCTTAAAAAGTCACAAAACCGTTGAACGACCATGCAATATTAAAATATATATACACTTTAAATGCAGCAGTTGTTTTAATAGAATGCCAAGCCAATTAAGAAAAACATAGTCTATCATGCTCTCAAACGAAATTTTCCCACCTTATATTGATCAAACAAGTCTTTTTATCTATCAAAAGCTTCACAAACTAGTCAAGTTAGTGTAAAATGTATTTATATATCGAGTACGTATTCGGTAATTTGAATAAGCAGAAAATTGAACATATAACACATTGGTAAGAGCCTTTAGAGACAAACAGATGCAAAATTTAAGCTTTCAGGAAGATATCAGATTCTTGTAAAAGTATACAACACACATAACTATTCGTGAAATGTTGTCCTAAAGAGTAGGTTATAAAGTTATCTATAATCTCTTTTCTTTGCTATTAATTATTTAAGAGGTCATTCCACTTTATTTGGAATTTAACCTTATATTTTGATCCTAATAAATCCCACCTATCTATATGTCACTGCAACAGACATCGTGCCATGTATAACGCAGCACAAAGAAAAAGAAGATATTACTAGTATGTCTATCAATTAAAGTTTGACAGTACCAAATTTTTGAATAAATAAGTATAACATATCAATTTGACCCTGATCTATACTATGTACTGCGGGAAGTGGCTTTTTTCACGCAAAACTTTAATCCGGTTAGTTGTTTCGTCTTCATCTGCAAATAGATTTGTTTACTCAGTTTGGGATGATTTGCTTAAAGTAATTGAACATATCGATTGGATTATATGCCTACATAGTAAGGTGCAAACAGGAACAGTATACACTATCCAAAACAGAATTACAAAAGCTGCTTGAGCTAGACTATCGTCGTGGGAAACTTAACATATCTATTCTTGTGTAAGGTCCTTTAAGTACGATTTAGTTTAGACATATCAGTACAGGGGGAAATAATCTATTATTCACACAATAATCGTGTTAAGTTTAGACATTATGAACTTTAAGACGAACATTAACTTCCTACTGAATCTGTTCAAAGGGGAGAGTGGTGCAGTAGTCGCATATTTAAAAAAAACATCTTTGGAATGTAAACATTGTTAATTCAGCATGAGGATCATCAAACAAACTTCATATCGCACCTCAAAACCGGATCCGTGTCTGATCAACAAGAAAAAATTCAAAAAGTCTGACTGGAAATATTCAATTCTTTTCTATATTTATTACTTTTTATTTCATTTTTGAGACAAAATATTTTGTCATGTAGATAAATTTTATGCGGAAAGGGTTGTACTCATTATTGAAGCATATTCGTGCTTACATCAACCTCATGATGACTCATAGTTTTCTTTTATGCAATAACACAATATCATCATACCTAGATAGATAGATTAGTTCGGAAACAAACAGACTTGAATTAACCATGTGTTTAAATGCACGTTTTCTCCACATTATGAAGTCAAGACAGGATGGAAAAGGTTGCATTTACAGTTTTACCAAAATCCATTTGGAAATTGAAGCTTGAGTTTCTACTTGTATCTTTTAAATCCATTAAAAAAATTTTAGTTCCCTATCGCGCCCATTGTCTATATAACGAATGGAATAACTTCTGATTTGTTCGTAATTTACATTTCATTGGGGTCTTTTTCAGCGAAGTAACCAATATTAAAGTTGCTACATTATATTTCATTAGTAAAAAATAAAATGTTATTTACATATTGTAATCTGCTTTTTGACCATATATTTTGGGTAACATTATAGATAAGGTTTCAAACAGACACTAACTTTTCCTCAAAAGTATGCTATTTATGGCAGGAGATTTTTCCATTGAGGTAAAAATGGTGATAATTGTGCTACAGGTATTGATATAAAAACAAATTTTGTTTAGAATTAAAACACCATCAAATATATATTTTTTAAGGAGTTCAAAATCAAGATTAATATCATATCGCTCCGATTTTACAAAAACAGTTCTTCCATAAATAATTATTTTAAGCATTTATTAAGAAAATGTTTTCCTCAAATATTTTTTCCAAGTATTGTCGTCAACGGGGCAATATTTGATACGTAACATTCCAAATTGTTTAACTGCATCAACAGACAATTACTAGTTTTTCCAGATCCGTAATTTCAAGGAATCGGAAGCTGGATAAACCAAATATGAGCGTTTAAACGTAACACTTGTCTTTATCAAAATACATTTTTAAATGTTCGTTTAATACGATAGTGACGGAAAATGCTTTGTGGACCGTGAAAACTGAGTTTTGTTATCCATTAGTTTGTTGTGTTCGAGCTTTAGATTTTGTCATTTGATAAGGGACTTTCCTTTTTAAAATTTTCCTTGGAGTTCAGTATTTTTGTGATTTTGCATATTTCCCACAAAAGAATAAAGATTGCAATTATAAATCTAAGAAAATGAACATAAAGAAAAGATTCACAGATAAAATAAGAACCAGAAGTTCAGATGCCAACTTAAAATGCCTGCTTTACCAACTAAAATCCTCTTTCGCCTATTGTTCCTCAGTGCTAGTTTAAAACAGGAGTATACATCCATGTTCAATTGTATGTACAAAGTTTTTGATGTAATTAGAATAGCAGTTCGTTTAAACAAATGTATGGTACGTGTTACAGGTACGTTTTTTATGTACTTCAATTTGGAATTTTAATTTTTAGTAAACTACTATAACAGCACTAAATAAGTTAAATAAAATTGAGAATGGAAATGGGGAATGTGTCAAAGAGACAACAACCCGACCAAATAAAAAACAATAGCAGAGGGTCACCAACAGGTCTTCAATGTAGCGAGAAATTCCCGCACCCGGAGGCGTCTTTCAGCTGGCCCCAAAACAAATATATACTAGTCCAGTGATAATGAACGCCATACTAATTTCCAAATTGTACACAAGAAACTAAAATTAAAATAATACAAGACTAACAAAGGCCAGAGGCTCCTGACTTGGGACAGGCGCAAAAAGGCGGCGGGGTTAAACATGTTTGTGAGATCTCAACCCTCCCCCTATACCTCTAACCAATGTAGAAAAGTAAACGCATAACAATACGTACATTTAAATTCAGTTCAAGAGAAGTCCGAGTCTGATGTCAGAAGATGTAACCAAAGAAAATAAACAAAATGACAATAATACATAAATAACAACAGACTACTAGCAGTAACTGACACTTCAATTAAACTGACTGAAAAATTATGATTTCATCATATGAACATCAGGCACAATCCTTCCAGTTAGGGGTTTAGTATCATACCATCATAACATATATGAGAAGAACATAACCCGTGTCATGCCAACAACTGTTTTTAGAATAAATGTGTTTAGTTCCGATGCAAAGACCTTATCAGTGACTCAATATTAACGCCAAAATATGCAATCTTTAATGACTTGACAACAGTATCGTAATTATATCCCTTCTTAATAAGTCTATTCAAAGGTTTTGTAAGTTTCTGAGGTGAATACTGACACCTTTGTGCTTTATAAGAATATTTCCATAAAAAATTGGATGTGAAATACCTGAACGTATTAGAAGTCTGCATGTTGAGCTATATTTACGAATGATGTCTTTATACCGATGATGAAATTTGTTTTGACTAGTTTGTGATATCGAAAACCCTGGTGTAATAATTTTTCAGTAATACATAAATTTCTCTCGTTAAAATCTAAAACATTGTTACATACACGAGCGAATCGTACAAGTTGAGATATATAAACACCGCAAGATGGTGACAAGGGAACGTCACCATCTAAAAACGGATAATTAACGATAGGAAATGAAAAATCATCCCTTTTATCATAAATTTTAGTATTCAGCTTTCCATTAGTGATATAGATATCAAGATCGAGAAAAGGGCAGTGGTCATTGTTAGTATTAGCTGTATCTAAAGTAAGTTCAACAGGATAAATTTCATTAATATACATACTGAAGTCGTCATTATTGAGAGCCAAAATATCATCCAAATATCTAAAAGTGTTATTGAATTTGTTTATCAGATGTTGTTTCGATGGGTCTTTGCTTATTTTTGTCATAAATTGTAACTCATAACAATACAAAAACAGGTCCGCAATAAGTGGTGCACAGTTAGTCCCAATTGGAATTCCGATAATCTGACGATATACGGAATCCCCAAAGCGAACAAAAAAATTCAAGGGCATATATAGTATCAAAGCATGTCCAATTAACATAGTTTTTTTGTTTATTGCTACTTAAAAATGACCTAAAAGAGTTTGAACATATATATTCACATTCTGATTTTTTGAATGCCCATTTAATTAGGTGTGTGAATTTTTTCTTAATGAGAATGTGAGGCAATGTGGTATACAGGGTAGAAAAATCAAAACTTTGAACAGATTCAAAATCACCAATATAAGCATGCAATTTAGCAAGTACTTCCAACGAGTTCTTGACTCTCCAAAAGTAATTTATTCCACTATTTTCGAAGGCCTTATTTGAACAATTTATTATCAGGTTTTTAATTGTACCAAGTGTGCTGGTAAGAAGAATAGACAATTTAGTAGTTGAACAATGGCTTGAAGACGAAATAAATCTATATTTGTAAGGGGTTTTGTGCAGCTTCGGAAGCCAATACATAGTTGGGACTTTCATTGTATTTGGCTTTGCTTGTAAAGCGGTGGCTAAAAGTTTATGTTTGTTACAGATTTCGTTTTCTGAAAATGGAGTCAGTTGGAATGTTGGTGAATTGGTGATTTCCTTTTTCAGAACCTCAATGTAAAATTTACGTCAAACAATAATAATATTATTAGCAGCTTTATCGGCCGGGACAAAAACAAATTCCTTGTCTAGTTCTTTTAGTTTATGTTTGATACGAGAAATAGGTTTATTGTGGTTATTGTTAATAGTAAAATGTTCTTTTTTTTAAATGTTGAATACGTATATCAACTATCTTCATTACTGAATTTAAAAAAGAGTCCAAAGATTTTTTGTCAGCTTTTTCCCGTTTTATCCATTTCATACAGTAAGTATGGAGTGAGTCGTGGATGATATTACGACACTCATTCAAATTAATAATAGACGGGGGACGATATTTAGGTCCTTTACTGAGGAATGATTTTAACTCTCGGTCTTTAACGATGTTAAGATCTCCTGCTATAACATGGAAAATGGGTCCATAAATATATTCGGAATTACTGCAATTACATGAAGTAGGTGTATTTTCACTGATATTAACATCTTTACACAATTGACTATAATTAAACACAAATTTCCGGGTAGATTTTTTGTAAATATAACAAATAAGAGGTACCTCAGTATTGTCAAAATATCCAGGAATTTGTTCTTTAAGAGAATGGTCGTTAAATATACCGGCAATATTTACAAAATCAAAGCCTTTATTGACATACTTAATATTAATAAAATGTTTTTTATGATCTTCAGGGCGATCAATTTTGGGAAATAATTTAGAATAACAATATGCCATAATAATTTGAACAATTTCATACTTAGGACTGTTATATGAAATTGTGTTGCAATCCTCCAAAATTTTATTTAACTTATTAACCGGTAACGAACAGAGTTTTGTTAACAGATAATGTCTGCCGTTGTTTTTTGAAATAGAAATTAGGTCCGAAATATTGGTATGATTGGCGCGAAATTTTCTTTGATTGCGATTTGTTCTAAGACCGTGAGAACGTTTATTACGAACAGTTTTAGAAACTATATCCAAAATGTTAACGGAATTGGTTCTAGATATATTACCAATTCCCATGATATTATCATTTAGACCGAGAGGGTAAACTGTCTGTAATTTTTTAATCCAATTTAATTCAATTATTTTCCGTGATCGTACAAACTTTGAATGCGATTCACCAGGCTGCTTATTTACTACTTCTAAAGGTTGAACTGCTAAATTATTTAAAAGGATGGTTGTGCTTCTTTAGGTGTTGGTAAATGATACTTTTGAATTTATTGGGTCTTTTAAAACGATACAGATGTTCTTGAGTGCGTTTAGATAAATATCGTCCAGTTTCTCCTACGTACTGAATACCACACCCCGGTTTGTTTCATGTGAGTAAATAAATAATACTATTGTATACAGTAACTGAAAATTATTTTGTTGTTAGGCATACAGTGTAAATTGAGAACGGAAATATTTTTTACTAACTAAATATTTTTGTTGCTCATAGTTCATAGAACAGAAGTGGTATATACTTGAAATAGATAGACGATATATAACCCTAATTAAGTAAACATGCAATAATAAAAAAAAGCATTACAAATTGTATCAACAGGTCAAATTAAAAAGAAAGAATGAATTGATAGTACTCGCAGTTACTGAAATCAACTAAAACACATCCAAGGGATTTATTACTTTAACTTCATGGACAGTCAAAGAAGACATGACTAGTGCAATGCCAAAAATAAATGTATCGATAGGTAGTAGGATAGTTAGGAGTTAACCTCTATATAGAAAAATGAATGTGGATGTTTATTCATACATTTCGTTAGAAAATAGTACAAATTTAGTTAATAGATATAGGAAGATGTGGTATGAGTGCCAATGAGACAACTCTCCATCCAAATAACAATTTATAAAAGTAAACCATTATAGGTCAATGTACAGCCTTCAACACGGAGCCTTGGCTAACAACGAACAAAAAGCTATAAAGGGCCCCAAAATTACTAGTGTAAAACCATTCAAACGGGAAAACCAACGGTCTAATCTATATAAAAAAAACGAAAACGAGAAAAGCTTTAATTTGCTGATGACAAGATCGTTATTAGTGCCAAATTGAATGTAAACTATATTCAAAGATAAAAATTGGTAAGATAACCTTTACTGATAAGATTGTTTAAAGGTTCAATGAGTTTACACGGATGACATAGTGATTTCTGCGCTTTTAGTACAATATTACCTGAACATTTAGGATGTGAAATACAGTTTTTTTTATAAGTATCTTACAGGTACAGCCAAATTTACTAATCAAATTGTTGTATCTTTGTAAGAATTTAGTAATAGCTTTAAGTATTTTATGGTAAAGAAATCCCTAAATTCACAATTTACCAGTGATTCATTCATAACGTTTGTTTAAATCTATAACATCACTACAAACACGGGCATAACGAACGACTTGGGATATACAGACACCGTGTGATGGAGCCAAAGGACATCGAAAAAGGAAAATTAACAATAGAGATAAAAGATCGTCTTATTTTGTCGTAAATTTTAGTATTGAGTTACCCTTTAAAATTGGTAAGGTCTAAATGTAGAAAAGGACAACTTCTACTGTTTGTGTTGGATTTAGTTAAAGTGAGTTCCTTTGAGTATATTTATTAAACAATCAATTTAATGCAAAATACCGTTATTGATTATACATCGTGTCATCACAAATATGCAGACTATACCGAGCTAGTCATGTCCTCGGGTTTGTAAAACCCGTAGAAAACGCAGCTTTTGTAAATTACCTTATAGACTGTAGTTATTTAAAAACAAAACAATGTGAATAAGACTCAAGTTGATTTTGCCTTTTATCTTTAAATGCCTAGATACAGTTGGTGATCTCGTCGTCGTGAAAAGTAATATCCGTAAAATAATGAACTCCGACGAAAATTCAAAACGGAAAGACCCTAATCATATTTGACTTCTATCATCTAATGAAAGTCTGAACTTAGAAAATGTAAATTTAAATGCACTTTTAGAATGTGTTAAATACATTATGATATGTGTATGATGTGTCAATTGCTTATGATTAACGTTTACCCTAATATAACATAAAAAATTACAGTAATAATTAAACAAACGTACAAAACATATTGTAAATATAGGCGATAGTTGTTTTTCAATATATAAGTATGGGCAATTATGCCTTTATTTGGGCAAAATATCACTGCAAATGTTGGCCTTGAGAATCCTGTCTTTATCATAGTTTTCACGATTAATAAAAAACGATCAATTTACAAACAAGCCCAGGATCCACCCCAAACTGATCAACATATTAGAGCTTTCTTACAAATTGACGAAAGGTACGTATGCTTGACGAATCATACGTAAGACTCGTTTTAGGGATCCTTTATTTTGACATATTTAAATAATAGTCGTGGAACTTCGTACAGTTATCCTACATGCAACGACACTTATTAAGTTTGATTTTTCTTGAGATATATTAAGGACTTCGGGACGTACGATAGGTTAAAATATGATACCACCAGATCGGAGGAGATAACACTTCAAAATATCCTAAATAAAGAGTAGTCAGACGAAAATATTTCCCCTAATAGACTAAAAACCGGCCCCTCCCTTACTCTTCAATATTTCAATGTTGCACTGTTTAACCTAAACAAAATGGTCAAAGCAAATACATTGTCTTCTTCCCTTGCAGAAAAATAAGAAAAATTAAAACACAAATACTTCTTTGATTCAAAATTTACAACGCTCCAAATAATAAAATGAAAATGAAGAAAAACAGATGATCTTCATACTATGCCATATGCTGGTGCTCGTTTGATAACTTTTGAATCATCGCCTCTCCCCTGATAATATTCAACCCCCCCCCCCCCACGCCCTCCTTAATGTGTCGGAGCAATGGAAGGGTTGTTTTAGCGTACAATTATGTTTTGCCTATAGTCATGAACATTCATGAAATATTAGACACTGGACGATAAGTGACAACTTCGCGTCTATTTTCCAAACATGTGTACTGTTAAATCGTCATTATAAAATTATAAAATGCACAATATATATGGTGCAAAATTTTAGATTTATTTTCTTGATATACAAAATCTGTTTTTTTTTTAGATTTATTCAACATTACTTTTTAAAAACATTGTAGCATCATTTTTTTAGCAAATCTCGATATTCCACTTTGACAATTTGCTGAAAGTGAACTATAAAAAATAAAAATAAATGTGAATCTTGTCGTTAAATTTAGATTAACGTACTTAAATAATGCCATTGAAATGTTAATCGTGAAACTCGTGCTTAAAAAATTCCCGCGGAAATGTGTGTACTCGTGGTTTACGTAAGTAACGTATCGGACGTAAGTGTATTGACACTATTTTTATCTGTTTGATTATATTAAAATCGTGTATTTTTTACGATATTATTATTTTTGAAAAATAAACTTGATTTAGAAAAGAATGCTGTTTTACTGGATAAAACAAAGACCTTTTTAACTGTTATTGTGGAAATGAAATACGTGCTCCCTTTACGTTCGTTCGTACCTTTCGGCAATTTGTAAGAAAGCTCTAATATTCGAATGAATATGCCACCATAGTGGGCACTATGCCGTATACCATTGTACAAATGTAGTACGCGCTATATTACTTCAACTAAGGATGATGTGCCCAGTAACGTTACGGCATCACGTCTAAAAGTTGTTACATACAAATTAAAAGAGGATTTGTAGAGGGGACTTCGAAACCCTACATGTTTACTTATCCATGTTAGAATTGCCATAAAAGCCATACATATAATACTTTCTGACAGACTGACAAATGAATTTTAAATGTAGCATATTTTATTTTTTATTTCATCAAAATGAAAAAGGTTATATAACATAGTTTTCTTTAAATTTTCCTTCATGTGTTTCAATATCCTTTTTTTGCAATAATCATCATTTTGACAGACACATTTTTTTTTCTGATTTGGTGACCATTTGATAATATAAAGGATTATTTTACTGATTTTGGACCAGAAATTATATTTAATCGCCTTTAAGACGCCATGTGGGCATTTCAATGGATCGCGGACCAATTGTTCAGGTCGTCTTAAGCAGTATATCCATTGAAAAAGAAATCATGACCTCCTCAAAAGTCACAAAACAGTATTACGTCCAAGCTAGATTCAAATATGTACACACTCTAAATTATGCGGTGGTAATTTTCAATGGAATATCAAGACAATTAAGAAACAAAGTCCATCATACTTTCAAACGAAGACGACAAAATTTCCCAGATTATTTTGATGTAGCAAGTCTTTTTTATCTATCAAAAGCGAGAAAAACCAGTAAGTTTTAGTACATAATCGGTCATTTGGATTAACAAATCTTGATATAAAAATATAACGCATTGGTTGGTGTTTTGAAAGACAATAAGATGTACAATGTAAGGTTTTAGGAAAGATATCAGGTGCTTGTATAAGTAAACAATATGCATAACAGTTCGTGGAATGTTGTCAAAAAGAGTACGTAATGAAGCTATCTATAAACGCTTTTCTTTCCTATCAAATATTTAAGAGGTGATTCCATTTCTTTGGAACTTAACCGTAGATTTTGATCCTATCAAATCTCACCTACCTTTGTGTCACCTAAACAGACATAGTGCCACATATAAAACAGCACACAGGAAGAGAACATATTACTAGTATGTCTATTAATTAAAGTTTGAAATGACAAAATTCTTGAAAAAAATATATATTACATCCTAGTTTGACTCGTCTTTACCATGGACCGAACGAAGTTTTTTTTCACACAAAATTTTAATCTAGTTTGTCTTCTTCTTCATATGCAAATACATTTGTTTAATCAGTTTTGGATGATACAGGATGGTTGATTTGCTTAAATTAATTGACCAGATTGATTGGATTATTTGCCTACATAGTAAGGTGCAACCAGGAATAGTCTACACTATCCAAAAACAGAATTACAAAAGCTGCTTGAGCTAGACTATTGTCGTCGGAAACTTAACATATCTATTCGTGTGTAAGGTCCTTTAAGTACGATTAATTTAAGACATATTGGTACGGGAGAAAATAATAAATTATTCACAATAATCTTGTTAAGTTTATACATTATGAACTTTAAGACGAAAATTAACTTCCTACTAAATCTGTTTTAAGGGAGAGTGCAACAGGCGAGTATAAAATCGGAAAACCATCATTAAAATGTATATTTTGTTCTTTCCTGTATGAAATACATGAAACATAATTCGTCACAGTCCTATCAGCGAATTTATTACAATCTCGACCATAAACTTTTGAGATCCGAGCCTGCTCTGCAAATAAAGAATGTTTGACTGCAATTATCCAAAGAAGTTCAACTCATAGTGTATCTTGTACTTGTTAAATGAATTTACTTTTGTGTGTGTATGGTATTTGAAATATTGAAATGTATATCCAAAGTAATTCATACATTGCTTCATCAACTTTTGAAATTTTCTTATTTAGTATTTGAAAGGTTCAAAAACATGTTTTAAGGCGATTAAATATAATTTCTGGTCCAAAATCAGTAAAATAATCCTTTATATTATCAAATGGTCACCAAATCAGAAAAAAAAATGTGTCTGTCAAAATGATGATTATTGCAAAAAAAAGGATATTGAAACACATGAAGGAAAATTTAAAGAAAACTATGTTATATAACCTTTTTCATTTTGATGAAATAAAAAATAAAATATGCTACATTTAAAATTCATTTGTCAGTCTGTCAGAAAGTATTATATGTATGGCTTTTATGGCAATTCTAACATGGATAAGTAAACATGTAGGGTTTCGAAGTCCCCTCTACAAATCCTCTTTTAATTTGTATGTAACAACTTTTAGACGTGATGCCGTAACGTTACTGGGCACATCATCCTTAGTTGAAGTAATATAGCGCGTACTACATTTGTACAATGGTATACGGCATAGTGCCCACTATGGTGGCATATTCATTCGAATATTAGAGCTTTCTTACAAATTGCCGAAAGGTACGAACGAACGTAAAGGGAGCACGTATTTCATTTCCACAATAACAGTTAAAAAGGTCTTTGTTTTATCCAGTAAAACAGCATTCTTTTCTAAATCAAGTTTATTTTTCAAAAATAATAATATCGTAAAAAATACACGATTTTAATATAATCAAACAGATAAAAATAGTGTCAATACACTTACGTCCGATACGTTACTTACGTAAACCACGAGTACACACATTTCCGCGGGAATTTTTTAAGCACGAGTTTCACGATTAACATTTCAATGGCATTATTTAAGTACGTTAATCTAAATTTAACGACAAGATTCACATTTATTTTTATTTTTTATAGTTCACTTTCAGCAAATTGTCAAAGTGGAATATCGAGATTTGCTAAAAAAATGATGCTACAATGTTTTTAAAAAGTAATGTTGAATAAATCTAAAAAAAAACCAGATTTTGTATATCAAGAAAATAAATCTAAAATTTTGCACCATATATATTGTGCATTTTATAATTTTATAATGACGATTTAACAGTACACATGTTTGGAAAATAGACGCGAAGTTGTCACTTATCGTCCAGTGTCTAATATTTCATGAATGTTCATGACTATAGGCAAAACATAATTGTACGCTAAAACAACCCTTCCATTGCTCCGACACATTAAGGAGGGCGTGGGGGGGGGTGAATATTATCAGGGGAGAGGCGATGATTCAAAAGTTATCAAACGAGCACCAGCATATGGCATAGTATGAAGATCATCTGTTTTTCTTCATTTTCATTTTATTATTTGAGCGTTGTAAATTTTGAATCAAAGAAGTATTTGTGTTTTAATTTTTCTTATTTTTCTGCAAGGGAAGAAGACAATGTATTTGCTTTGACCATTTTGTTTAGGTTAAACAGTGCAACATTGAAATATTGAAGAGTAAGGGAGGGGCCGGTTTTTAGTCTATTAGGGGAAATATTTTCGTCTGACTACTCTTTATTTAGGATATTTTGAAGTGTTATCACCTCCGATCTGGTGGTATCATATTTTAACCTATCGTACGTCCCGAAGTCCTTAATATATCTCAAGAAAAATCAAACTTAATAAGTGTCGTTGCATGTAGGATAACTGTACGAAGTTCCACGACTATTATTTAAATATGTCAAAATAAAGGATCCCTAAAACGAGTCTTACGTATGATTCGTCAAGCATACGTACCTTTCGTCAATTTGTAAGAAAGCTCTAATATGTTGATTAGTTTGGGGTGGATCCTGGGCTTGTTTGTAAATTGATCGTTTTTTATTAATCGTGAAAACTATGATAAAGACAGGATTCTCAAGGCCAACATTTGCAGTGATATTTTGCCCAAATAAAGGCATAATTGCCCATACTTATATATTGAAAAACAACTATCGCCTATATTTACAATATGTTTTGTACGTTTGTTTAATTATTACTGTAATTTTTTATGTTATATTAGGGTAAACGTTAATCATAAGCAATTGACACATCATACACATATCATAATGTATTTAACACATTCTAAAAGTGCATTTAAATTTACATTTTCTAAGTTCAGACTTTCATTAGATGATAGAAGTCAAATATGATTAGGGTCTTTCCGTTTTGAATTTTCGTCGGAGTTCATTATTTTACGGATATTACTTTTCACGACGACGAGATCACCAACTGTATCTAGGCATTTAAAGATAAAAGGCAAAATCAACTTGAGTCTTATTCACATTGTTTTGTTTTTAAATAACTACAGTCTATAAGGTAATTTACAAAAGCTGCGTTTTCTACGGGTTTTACAAACCCGAGGACATGACTAGCTCGGTATAGTCTGCATATTTGTGATGACACGATGTATAATCAATAACGGTATTTTGCATTAAATTGATTGTTTAATAAATATACTCAAAGGAACTCACTTTAACTAAATCCAACACAAACAGTAGAAGTTGTCCTTTTCTACATTTAGACCTTACCAATTTTAAAGGGTAACTCAATACTAAAATTTACGACAAAATAAGACGATCTTTTATCTCTATTGTTAATTTTCCTTTTTCGATGTCCTTTGGCTCCATCACACGGTGTCTGTATATCCCAAGTCGTTCGTTATGCCCGTCTTTGTAGTGATGTTATAGATTTAAACAAACGTTATGAATGAATCACTGGTAAATTGTGAATTTAGGGATTTCTTTACCATAAACTACTTAAAGCTATTACTAAATTCTTACAAAGATACAACAATTTGATTAGTAAATTTGGCTGTACCTGTAAGAAACTTATAAAAAAAAACTGTATTTCACATCCTAAATGTTCAGGTAATATTGTACTAAAAGCGCAGAAATCACTATGTGATCCGTGTAAACTCCTTGAACCTTTAAACAATCTTATCAGTAAAGGTTATCTTACCACGAGCACCTGAGATCACCCCTAGTTTTTGTTGGGGTTCGTGTTGTTTATTCTTTAGTTTTCTATGTTGTGTCATGTGTACTATTGTTTTTCTGTTTGTCTTTTTTCATTTTTAGCCATGGCGTTGTCAGCTTGTTTTAGATTTATGAGTTTGACTGTCCCTTTGGTATCTTTCGTCCCTCTTTTACCAATGTTTATCTTTGAATATAGTTTACATTCAATTTGGCACTAATAACGATCTTTTCATCAGCAAATTAAAGCTTTTCTCGTTTTCTTTTTTTTTCATATAGATTAGACCGTTGGTATTCCCGTTTGAATGGTTTTACACTAGTAATTTGGGGCCCTTTATAGCTTGTTGTTCGTTGTTAGCCAAGGCTCCGTGTTGAAGGCTGTACATTGACCTATAATGGTTTACTTTTATAAATTGTTATTTGGATGGAGAGTTGTCTCATTGGCACTCATACCACATCTTCCTATATCTATTAACTAAATTTGTACTATTTTCTAACGAAATGTATGAATAAACATCCACATATATTTTTCTATATAGAGGTTAACTCCTAACTATCCTACTACCTATCGATACATTTATTTTTGGCATTGCACTAGTCATGTCTTCTTTGACTGCCCATGACGTTAAAGTAATAAATCCCTTGGATGTGTTTTAGTTGATTTCAGTAAGTGCGAGTACTCTCAATTCATTCTTTCTTTTTAATTTGACCTGTTGATACAATTTGTAATGCTTTTTTTATTATTGCATGTTTACTTAATTAGGGTTATATATCGTCTATCTATTTCAAGTATATACCAGCTTTGATATTACATTTGAATGTTCACTTCTGTTCTATGAACTATGAGCAACAAAAATATTTAGTTTGTAAAAAATATTTCCGTTCTCAATTTACACTGTATGCCTAACAACAAAATAATTTTCAGTTACTGTATACAATATTATATTTGGCGGAATTTTGCTCAATTTTGTTTTTTTGAATTTGTTTAACTTCTAACCCTTAATTCAGTAGTTGTCATTTTTTGATGTGGTTCATAAGTGTTTCTGGCTTCTCGTTTATTATATAAATTAGACCATTGGTTTTTTCCGTTGGACTGATGGTTTTACACATGTCATTTGTGGGACCCATTATAGCTTGCTGTTCGGTGTGAGCCAAGCCTCCGTGTTGAAGACCACACTTTAACCTATTATGGTTTACCTTTAAAAATTGTGACTTCGATTAGAAAGTTGTCTCCTCGGCACTCATACTACATCTTCTTATGTCTATTAGCCGTTTTTGGCACGATATTTTTGAATTTTTAAATTTTAGGATGAATGATGAAAGAATGATAGGATGATACTTTATTCCCTTTAACCAATTAACAAAACCAAGGTACAAAAAAAGAAACATTATATTTAACTTATTGGTATTTGGCAATAACTTTCAGATTGAAGATTCCTCAATGCTTTTCAACATCGTACTTTATTTTGGCCCTTTTAGGATTTTTATTCGAGCGTCTCTAGTGAGCTTTTTGTAGGAGTATCGCGCGTCTGACGTACAAAGAGATTATTTTGGTATCTATGGTGAGTTTATACATCAACATACAAGGTTATACACGAAGTAAATTTATACAAACATTGACAAAACACAAAAAAAGAACAAAAAACAGAAGAAAAAAAAATCCCCAACAATTGCTTTTGAAATTAACGTTTTATTTGGCCTTTCAACTGTTTTGATTCGAGCACCACTCATGAAATTCACGCATTTTTTAAGGTCAATTCGAATATTCCGTGTCAATATCAAAACCTACAATCGAGGTCATCAACAGTAAAACATCTCTTTCTTATCTGTCTGAATGATTTCCACCTTTTCCCCATTAGGAGCAGCGTACTAGGAAGTAAAAGAAACTTGGTCTCTTTTTATTCGTGTGATAAAAGATCCTGTCTGTACACTGACGCAAGATTTTCTTGTTCGGTTAAACACATTGTCTTTAAATAACCATTGGATATCATTTCTAATGGCATAATTGGCATCTGCAATAACATATTTGTTTTGATTTTCCTGTTCTTGGGTAATGTCTTCTGCTCGTGATTTCACTGAAACGGTAATAACAATAACTTTTCTGTCACTTGAAATTAACAAAACATGGCAAATGACAGTATTCTCACACAAATTGTTATCTTGATTTTCTAGAATGTCTTGTCAAAACAATAACCTTTTAAGGAAGAAGGTATTGAAAAGCTTGGACAGAATCGGCAAAAGAAATGTCCATTGATGATTTCTTTAAAAAAAAAAGAAAAAAGGAAAACGTTTGTGTAATCCAGAGAATTAATATAAAAAGCTAATGATTATATATGTCTAGTTTTCATATTAACATAACATTTATCATCATTATTCCCAGACAGTTAAGATATCAGACAATACAATAGAATTAAAATAATTCATATGCTCGAAACATATAAGTGATTCAATAAAATGTGTTCTGTTCAAAAGATTATCTGTCATGAAATGTACCATAAATTGTTTACTACATGTATTATATGCAAATAATTGATGTCTATGATAGATCTAGAGTTATCAATAATCTTGAACAGAGTAAACGTTTCGTCTGTAGGATAAGAAAAAAGACATTTTTGTTGAGGGGCCAACTAAAGACCGCCTCTGGGTGCGGGATTTTATCCTTGCATTGAAGACCCATCAATGGGTTGGCCTTCGCTTGTTTTCGTTTCGATTTCAATTTTATTTAAGCTAGAACGATTAACCGTATTTTTTATGCCCCACCTACGATAGTAGAGGGGCATTATGTTTTCTGGTCTGTGCCTCCGTTCGTCCGTTCGTCCGTTCAGGTTAAAGTTTTTGGTCAAGGTAGTTTTTGATGAAGCTGAAGTCCAATCAACTTGAAACTTAGTACACTTGTTGCTTATGATATGATCTTTCTAATTTTAAAGCCAAATTAGACTTTTGACCCCAATTTCACGGTCCAATGAACATAGAAAATGAAAGGGGGAGTTTCAGGTTAAAATTTTTGGTCAAGGTAGTTTTTGATGAAGCTGAAGTCCAATCAACTTGAAACTTAGTACACTTGTTGCTTATGATATGATCTTTCTAATTGTAAAGCCAAATTAGACTTTTGACCCCAATTTCACGGTTCACTAAACATAGAAAATGAAAGTGGGAGTTTCAGGTTAAAGTTTTTGGTCAAGGTAGTTTTTGATGAAATTGAAGTCCAATCAACTTGAAACTTAGTACATATGTTCCCTATAGTATAATCTTTCTAATTTTAATGCCAAATTAGATTATTTCCCAATTTTTACAGTCCATGGAACATGGAAAAGGATAGTGCAATTGGGGCATCCGTGTACTTTGGACACATTCTTGTTTTATTATAAAGTGACAGTATAATTTGTGTGGAGATCGATTTCATCCTTATTTCCTTGAAACATGTCAGAGTTAGTTTTCAAATTCCGTCTGTATATGTAAAATATCCATGCAGATTGTATGTTATTGCATATCATATTAACTCAGATTCATATACGTGGTTGAAAGCAGATGGTATGTCATTAGCATTAGTGAAACTTCAAGTA
>CM034350.1:70696844-70982012 GCA_019925275.1 Mytilus edulis
ATTTGGTAAAATAAATTTGTCGCTTTCTTTTACAGTTAAGGAAGAGATCTAGCCACAAGGAAAATAGTCTTTAGCGAGATAATAATAAAAAAATCTTTGACTAAACAGGGTCAGTCTTATAGCAAAATAACTATTAAATATCATATGCAAAAGATCTAAGCTAGTTTTCTCGTTTGAATTGTTTTACATTGTCTTATCGGGGCCTTTTATAGCTGACTATGCGGTATGGGTTTTGCTCATTGTTGAAGGCCGTATGGTGACCTATAGATGTTAATGTCTGTGTCATTTTGGTTTTTTGTGGATAGTTGTCTCATTGGCAATCATACCACATCTTCTTTTTTATAAGCAAAATCACAGATTTGGCGGAAGAAGAAGTCATAATAATCAGAAAAAATACAACAGTTCTTTCCACTGAAAAGTAGAAAGACGTAAATATCCTTCTTTCAACACCTACCAATCATTTTTTAAATAGTTGCCTTTGCTTAACCCATTCAGTTTCAGTCGCTTAATATTCGATAAGTTTGATAAAGGTCAAATGTTGAACAAACAGGTTACTAAGTTGAAACCTTGTGTCTAATCCGATTGTCTTTTTTGAACAATAAATCATGTTTAAACTAAAAAACTAAACAAACAGGTTGTCATCCATAACCCATACAAGCCATCTTCATTTTCTACAGAAGAAAATGACTGTATGAATGATAAACAGGAGTCAGTGATAGTTTTAGACACACAGAATTGTAGAAAAAAAAAAGAATTAAAATTAATTTACAAGAGTAATAAGGTCGCACAATAACTGGATAGTTGTTGTATATTTTTATATTTTGCATAAGCTCACTTTTATATGAATTATGACTTCTGATTACTTTTGCAACGATAAAAAACTGAATTATTTTAATTGAATAAATTTATAAATAAAAATAGAACTTCTAAACAAGAGTGTATGAACTAAAAATTGTACTATTCTAAATTAGAATTGGCAACTGGCCTTTAATATTTCAAACAGATCATTTACACTTGCAATTATATAATTTAGTCCATTCAAAGCAATCTTTATTTACCTATTTAGGAATTAATGTTCTCATTAAAATATTTTAAATCTCACAACGTATAATACTTTAGCTATTTGACCAATGATATTTAAAAAAAAGACAGAACGAATCTATTGTCATCTTTCCCTATTTTTTAATGTAAATTATAAGTCTGTTTTAACTGGCAAGAATACCCTTAAAGCGGACAAGCAGTTTATTCTTTAAATTGCTGTCATTGAATATCAAAAATCCCAAAATTGATTTGAAACTTTATTACTCAATAGTTTTCCTAGAAGATATTCACATCCATTGGGGAGTATTAGTGTATGTCCAGTTGCATACATATTACATGCATTTCGGAACAATTGTGATGATGGCGAATTTCTTCCTTCATTCGAGAACAATCTAATTGATATATAAATCTGTGATTTTACTACTATGTCCATAATTTCGATGAACCAAAGCAAGTTATATATTGACCTGTATTTAAATCAAATTGGTTCTCTTCTTCTTCTTCTTCTTCTTCGTCTTCTTCTTTTGGTATACAATAGTCTATCGACATTCGATGATTACATACTGTTGGCATACGTGGACTAGTCCTTTTACAAAAGTTTTACCCCAATTTACACAAAATGTATGTTTCTTTCTTATGTTCAATGTATAAATGTATTTATTTAATATTGCGCTATAGTTCCGCTGAGAATACTATAACAGTTACTGTTATAATAGTCTCAGAGTTCCGTAACTTTCTATCCAGGCGTAAAAACGAATGATCGACAAGTGCGTATATTTTTTAAAATCAATATTACTGGTATGTTCCAATCTGTCCTTCACTAGCTATTTACATATATATTACATTTCCCCAAATTTACCCTTTCTTCAAATCTTTTTTTTTTTGTATTATTTATATTTTTATAAATAATATTCTTTACAACAGAAATGTTATTTATAAACAAGCATATGAGTTTAGTAATGACTAGTATATTATATCCCTTTCGGACACGCAAGACAGAGATGTATATTATACACCTGATAGTTCAATAAATAAAGGCAACAGTAGTATACCGCTGTTCAAAACTCATAAATCCATGGACAAAAAACAAAATCGGGATAACAAACTAAAACCGAGGGAAACGCATTAAATATAAGAGGAGAACAACGACATAACACTAAAATGTAACACATATAGACAAAATCCCACGAGAATAACAAATATAACATATATATATAACATCAAAACCAAATACATGAATTTGGGATAGACAAGTACCGTGACACGTCTTATCGCAATGTGAATTTACACTAAAAAATAAGAGAAAACAAACGACACAACGTTATAATGTAATACACACAGAAACGAACTATAATATAACAATGACCATATTCCTGACTTGGTACAGGGCATTTTTAAAGGAAAAAATGGTGGGTTGAACCTGGTTTTGTGGAAAGTTATAAGTAATCGGCCGTGTACACTGATCAATACCCTCAGAAGTGAAACGATGCATGAACTTGCAAGCCCGACAGGAAATCGCTTGAATACCTGGACGTGTCAACTAACACCCCTCACATTACCTTTGGGAGTAATACCTTTAGCCATGCTAGTGATCAGATGAGGGAAGATCCGTATTTATTTGAATAAAATTTATTACTTAAAAGAATTAAACAAATTAGATCTTCGAAAACAATTTTAACGGAAGACTTATTTATGATTTGAACTTTGACTTTTAAACTAATTCCAATATTAGCAGTTTAAAAATAACAGACCATGGTTCTTTAAAAAAAAATATAAGAACATTTTCCGTATCAAGTTAGCTAGTCGGACAAAACAACCGTACGATTGACAAGATATCGACACACAATTACGACTACATCAGGTTACTGTAGTTTTGGTCTTTTATGGCCTAAAGACATGTCGTGGTTTCTAATCGGAGACGATGACAAAATGGCCGAACGCAGAGAATTGAAACTCTAAATTTAAAATCGATGGTGATCTCTTATCTAGCAGAATAAAACTTTAATATCTATGAATTTTAGCATTTTTTTACAGAATGGACATAATATCAATTTTTGATTTTTTTGCGAAGTTTCCCTTTAAAGAATAACTTTTCATATAACATGCCTCAATTGGTTCCTATGTGTTATCTATTCGAGCATCTAAAAATGAACAGTTTTATTAATTTGTCAATAAATCTTTATCCTTCGAAATTGGTCTCAGAAATTTGCTCTCTGGATAAAGTTTACCTATCTTGAAATGATGCCACAAATGTCAAAGTCATTCATATTTTACCATGATTTTGTTATTTTTGTTGCTTTACAGACTAAAACAATTAAAAGTATCCTTAATTAAAAGAAAATCGGGGTATTCATATTTTATTTGTTACTTCAATATTCCTATATCACCGTGCTCGATTTTCCATGCTAATTTGAATCGTTATAAGGCTGGCATACATGCTTTTTGGCACTCCTCAATGTCTAAGAAATTGTTGGCATTCCCACCACAACCACCATAAATGAACGTTTTACACATTCCCGATCGGTACGAATATCGTCGAAAGAAACCCAAACAATCCCCTGGTATGGTATGGAGCAAGCAGTCTGTAAAGAAAACCACAAGAAAATAATGGTTTTTTTTTTCTACACAGCGAGACCAATAAATTCTTCATAGATGCATACTAGGATTTTAACTCTCGTTTCGTCTGCATCAGACTAAACAGTGTCACTCGAATAAAAAAAAGTTACAAAGACTTAATAAAGAACGACTTTGAAGGCAGTTAGAACCTTGAAATCCGCAAGGTATTCCAAATACAGATTCGGTTATCTATTCCTTGGATGGAAAATCATTAATTGTTCGATAATGCAAAGGTTTGTTATAAGTTAATTTATAATAATGCCCAAATCAATAACAGTTCATGTCAACATGGAAATACTGACCACTAGAATTGTCTTGTACTAAAAAAATGGCATGCAAGGTCTATTAAAAATTGTATTCAATTATTATAATTTTATTGTAAAAATTACAAAGCAAGTTACTCTACTGGTTGTGTTTTCGAGTCTCTAAGTAAAACTCAGCATTGTATTCATTGATAGTTATAGTTTAAAGTCATCAATTTCATTTCCATGGACTTCGAATAATACTGTTTCAAAATGTTGCCAATTTTGGTAATGAAATTATGATTTTTTAGGGTATTGCTTAAATGTATGAAATATTTTGAGGTTACAGGTTGTTATTTTTATATCTTAATTCTTATCGTTCATTTTGCAAGTTTTACACAGTAAGATGGCCTTCAATTTTATTATGATCGTAATTTGTAAATCTCCTTATTAATATTTCACTTTGTTGTCAACTTTCGATTCCCGTGTTGTTGAATGTGTGTTTCAATGTCCCTCTGCTATCTTTCGCCTCTCTTTTTAAATTGTCGGGCTTAATCCTATATTTTTATAGTGGGTTTTTTTGGCAGTTGTTATGTTGAAAAACAAAATAAGCAAGACAAGGAATAGTGTGTCCCCTTTTTAGCTCACCACGCATAAAGGGTCATGTGAGCTACTCGAATTACTTGGCACACGTCTGTTAAATTTAGCAATATTGTGGCACTGTTGTTTGACTGTTAGTCCTTTCTTCTTTTTTAGCCATGGCGTTGTCATGTTTTTGTTTTGGCTTATGAGTTTGAATCTCCCGTTGGTATCTTTTGTCTCTCTTTTAGCAAAAAACTTTTTTTGTATTTACTGGGTTGATGACATACAAACTTATCTATACTGATTATAACACGTCTCATCTCATGGGGCTTTGCCGGAGGTTGTCAATTATTTTAAATTCAAATTAACATGTTAACTTTTATTTCCTTGGATTTTCTAATAAAATTCAGTTGGCTTTCTCCAATTTTCTTCATAATTACTCTATAGGCGGAAATGTTGTTACGATTAGTTTTTACACTCTTACTTAGAGGAAAGCATACATATTTCAAATTTGAAACAAAGTCTGACAAAGAAAAAAACCTTAAAAGGTTAACTCCCCTAAGATAAATTTAATATACATTGATTTACAGCTATTATAAAATAAAATAACGCACCAAGAAAAAAAAGAAGCTAAAAATATAACAATGTAATCCCCAAAATATTTCGGCACTAGCTAGATATATATTAATTTACCACTATTGCCAGTGAATTCGGTGGGGGTTGGAATCGTTGATCCATACACTAATGTTACCAATGTCATACAGAAAATACAGATGGCAATAAACACAGTTTTCATCTTGTAATCTGAAAGATATAAACCAGGATACGAATCATATATTAATTAAATAATGATGTAGATTAAAAGGCGGGGTTGATAATTTTGATTTTTAACAATGAAATTTTGAACTTCAACTTAAAATTATATGGTTTTTTAAATCGCTTTTTTTTATTTATGAAAACTGTACATGATCATCGTTATGAAATAACAATCTAACAAATCTCACCTTCTTATGTGTATGTCTTAATTACGGGTACAAGACGACTTTTTTAGCAAGATATATACTGAACGCACTAACGTAGTATATAAAATATGTATTAAGTTCCTATTGTCTAGATCTAAAATCCCATGCTTACCTTATATATTTGACTTTTCGCTTTGAAGAGATTTATATGGGAAGTAAACATCTGATCCATATCAGTAATTTGATCCTACACAAGCGACACTGATTACAAATCTGTCTTAAAGTAGTATGTTGCTTTACATGCCGACACTAAGATGGAAAGGTAGTATTCATTTTCAGAAACTATGTTTAGTTTAAACATATTTATTTATAGTTGATTAGGAAACAAGTTATTTCAACTTATATTAATCCCTTTCCACTTTGCGGGTGCGAGTGCTGCCTTGTAGCGGCATTAGCCTGGATGTATTTTACGTGCAACGGATAATGCTCTCTCTTAACACGGGTCAGCCATTTACCGTACACTTCCTAAGGACTATCATCATTCCTAAAGACCATACTCGCAAATGATGGGAGACGAAAATTCTGTTCATGCAATTTTCTATCCGGAACGGTAATAGAACTAGGAACCTTTGTGTGATTAGTCCGATGCGCTAACCACTACACCACGTCTTTCTGAACTATGTTACTCTTTATCGAAATCTACAATGATGTCTTTTTCGTGCAACATATTGCTCACTTATAACCATTTATCGTTCCCTTCCGACGGACTATCATCGTTTCTCAAGATCTTACTCGCAATACTCGCAAATGACAAGAGCCGAAAATTCAGTCGCTACAATTTTCTCCCCGGAACGGGAATCGACCAGGAACCTCTGTGTTCGTAGTCTGATGCCTTAACCACTACATCACGTCTCTTTAAACTATGTTGCTACTGTGTGTACCCTACTGAACATTATGATTTGACAAAAAATGCAGCATCCACTGAACACATTTTCCCAAGCTCAAGGGTGAATCAGGTATAGAAATATGAAATAATTTTACATACAGGTAAAATGAATTTTCAATTTTTTTCTAATATTATGTATTCATTGCAAGATAAAATGTGACACGTCGTTAGTTAGTTATTGTTTTTAAATAAAAATATTATATATTCGTTCACATTAAGATTTAAAAAAATCATATTTAGTAAAGATATTGGTCAGCATCTCTTTCGGAATCAATAATCAATCTTTTCTGCACTGTTTTCAGAAAAAAAGGAGCTGATCTATTCAAATATACATAAGTAAGGAGCGATTGAGCAGGGAGATATAGGCTAGGGAAGGAAGATCAAACTCAATATCAGGACAAATATTCTATGATTGTTGTATTCATGCCATGATAATTTCCTGGAAGTTCTTGAATCTGCGCTAAAACTCACATTATTTCAGCTAATTATGTACTCAAAAGTTTCTAAAACTTCCTACACTTGAGTTTCTAAATAGCCTGTGTTGCTCACATGCAACTTCAACAATTCCCTTTTTTTTTGTAAAAATCCTCATGAAAGGGCATTCATTCTATAAAAACAATTTCAGATATATCACATATAAAAATATGTGTAGATCTTGTCTTGTGGATAATCAATGCATTCAAAAATCAATTATGTCTATTATTTTGAATAGGTCAAATAAGTAAAAAAAAAGTGTGGGGAAAAAGTGGGGGGGGGGGGGGGGGGGGGGGTATTCGTCATTAAAATGCATTTACGCAAACAAGGAGTGAACTGACTATTTCTGTCATGCTGTAGATCTTGACTTGTTGATAATTTTTGCTGTTCAAAGTTCTTTTCCTTCTATTATCATTTCAAGATACATACGAGAGAAGCATTCAATTTAATGTCATATAACTCAACATATGGGTGTCATCAGTCTAGTAGCCTAGTGATTTGGAAGTGACATGAAAGAAAAACGCATATAATTTTTAGTGTCACTTTCAGTGACAAAACTTGGGTAGTCGTTTGAAGTTCAGGAAATGTCTCACTGATATATAACATTTATTTTCTTTCCAGGTTTGGGTATAGATCTTTCAATTTACCGGTAAATCAGCTCTGCAAAATAATGCCTTTACCAAAATATTGGTCTGAAGCTTCAGTGTATAGACGTTATTTATTGAAATGCATATCTGATGCATTAAAATTGCTAGTTTTATGATATATATAGATTCTTACATTGATACGAGTGACCAGACTCAAGCTAGCGACCAATCCTAGCGACCAATCAAGCTAGCGACCACTGAAGAACACAATGAGAATCAACTTGTCAAAGAATCATAATGTGGTATATGAGAAAACCACAAAACGACATAATGAAACAACGTTCCGTTAAAAATAAAATATGGCTACCAATACGGTTTATATTGTTTTTTATCTTTAAATAACTAGAGATATTCACCATATCAAGTCAGAAGATACACTACAACATCAATGTTGTCTGTAGCCTAATGTACTGACTAGTTTGCTTGCTAAATGTCTGCATCAATATAAATAAGTAAAGGGAGAACGTCCCAGAAAATCGTAAAACCTCAAAATATCGTAATACAATAGAACAACAAAGGAGATAGGGTATCTTTAATCAGCAAATGCACAGCGAAAAATACACAAAAAGCAAAGGAACAATCTTTTTTAGCGAACGATTTTTATTCCCCTACATAAACACATACATTATGTTATTATATATGTATTTATAGAATGGAAAGTGCGCTCCTCTACGTATTTTACTCTATAGAGAAGGGCATATACTATATTTTGAGGTCTTCTTTACGTTTTCTCGCTTTTCCAAACTATTAACCTAGATGGTAAACAAAAATCAAGGATTGCAAATAAACTATTAAAAACGGATCGTATATGCCCCATCACATAATAGTTATTTAGTAATTTACGGATACGAAATGAGAATAAAAAGTAAACGAATTGAATTAGAAAAAAAAACCAACAGTGTTTGTCTATGATAATTTGCTCACACAGTTATTTTCCATATTCAGAGAACCGTAAATAATTTTAAAAAGAACATATTTTAATAAACATGTGTACCTAGTTTCAACTTGATCTGACTACAATGTCGTCTTAGATTCAATCTAATACAGTTTAAATGGATGGATACACGGAAAAACGAACGGACAAACAAACCTACAGATCAGATAACATTACGGTCTTTACTGTTGTAGGCGTAGCATAGAATAACTATTTAATGTGAGTTGACTTAGACTCGTTCCTGTGTACAATGTATAAGCTTTCAAATAAGCGAAATAAAAAATATCTTATGTTCGAAAGAATTACTATATACTGGCTTTCTATACATTCGGCCGCCTCAAATGGTCCGAGTACGATACACAGTTATCGTCCTTTGATTTTTCGTTGTCCGAATATAGTCCTTAGTGTGGACAGTGTGTTACTTGCCATTTTTTTTTTATACCCCTTCCAAATGTATTTCTTCATGTTCTATGCCTCAAACAGCAAGTAAGGGGGGTTAAAGCGTACTGTAAAAAAAAATTGGGTCATCAATTTTAAAGTATTACTAATTTAAAAGTAGTGATTTGGTCCGATTAATTAGAAAAGGTTAAAAAATAGCACATCGGAAGCTTTCAAAAGATTTCAGGACCCCTTAACATAAAATTGTTCATATTTGGAGTTAGAGCCAAGAAATTCTTCTTTAATATTTGGATGTTATTGAGAAAGTGTAGGTGGGATTCAATTCACAAAAGGTTTAAACCCCCAAAAACTCATTTCAGTGGGCCCTGCTCTGATTTATTACCTTTCATTTGAGCCCTATCCGGTGGCAAACTTTACCGTATGGAGCTTGCGAAGCTTGCCTAAAGAATGTACGTTGGACACGAAAAAAAAACCAACATCGCTACGTGTGGTAAAAAACTTTGCCGTAGGGAACTGTACAGAAAGACTGAAAAATGAGCCCATACCCATAACTGTATAGGTACCTCAGACTTTGGATGGCCAGTGAAATCTTCAGGTGCACTTTCCCACCCAGGGATTGATACGAGTTGAAGATATGGATAATAGCTTTCAATCTAACAACCTGCGGTCAAGAACTTTGCCGTAGGGGGATGGGAGTAAAGCGACTGCTGCCACCACCCAGAATGGACCAAAATGAGAAATTGAGTATGTTGTTGTCAGCTTCCGGTGCACTTTCCCACTTGGGCATTTTCCTGAATAAAAGGGTCTGGGACAAGCTTTCAATCCCACTAGGTGTGGTAAAAAACTTTGCCGTAGGGAACTGTACAGAAAGACTGAAAAATGAGCCCATACCCATAACTGTATAGGTACCTCAGACTTTGGATGGCCAGTGAAATCTTCAGGTGCACTTTCCCACCCAGGGATTGATACGAGTTGAAGATATGGATAATAGCTTTCAATCTAACAACCTGCGGTCATGAACTTTGCCGTAGGGGGATGGGAGTAAAGCGACTGCTGCCACCACCTAGAATGGACCAAAATGAGAAATTGAGTATGTTGTTGTCAGCTTCCGGTGCACTTTCCCACTTGGGCATTTTCCTGAATAAAAGGGTCTGGGACAAGCTTTCAATCCCACTAGGTGTGATAAAAAACTTTGCCGTAGGGAACTGTACAGAAAGACTGAAAAATGAGCCCATACCCATAACTGTATAGGTACCTCAGACTTTGGATGGCCAGTGAAATCTTCAGGTGCACTTTCCCACCCAGGGATTGATAATAGTTGAAGATATGGATAATAGCTTTCAATCTAACAACCTGCGGTCAAGAACTTTGCCGTAGGGGGATGGGAGTAAAGCGACTGCTGCCACCACCCAGAATGGACCAAAATGAGAAATTGAGTATGTTGTTGTCAGCTTCCGGTGCACTTTCCCACTTGGGCATTTTCCTGAATAAAAGGGTCTGGGACAAGCTTTCAATCCCACTAGGTGTGGTAAAAAACTTTGCCGTAGGGAACTGTACAGAAAGACTGAAAAATGAGCCCATACCTATAACTGTATAGGTACCTGAAGACGTCACTGTCCATCCAAAGTCTGATGTACCTATACAGTAATGGGTATGGGCTCATTTTTTCACTCTTTCTGTACAGTTCCCTACGGCAAAGTTTTTACCCACACCTAGTGGGATTGAAAGCTTGTCCCAGACCCTTTTATTCAGGAAAATGCCCGGGTGGGAAAGTGCACCAGAAATATTACATTAATATCTGGAACTATGGCTGGTATAGCTATGAAAATACGGAAAGTCAAACAGAAAATAGCCCATTAAACATGTAAAAATAACATTGATGTTTTAATAAACCATCTTTGAAGGCTAAATTAGTAGTCATCTGTCTGAAAATGAATTTTATTGCACAACAACTTTCATATATAAAAAATCCACAGGGGCCAAAATGCGAAACCAAACTCCTAACTGTGTATTGCTGTCTTCTGGTTCCCAGAAATTCCAGAATAAAAAACCGGTACTAAGCCAACTATACAACGGGGGAAATTTGCCCTGTTTTTTATTAATTTTTTTCTGATTATTATTCAACACGGATCTTTAGTGATCCTAAGTGAATACGCTTTCATTTGATACCAAAATGAACTAAATATTATACTTATTGACAAAGATTTATAAATATGCATAGTAACTATTTTGTTTGATATAATGTACTACTTTGTATGTTCTCTTGATCGGGCCGATATTATAGTAATTTTTATAAATGTAATAGGACTAGATTGTTTCCCTTTACAGTTATCAATTATTTTCGACTGTTTTTTTTTATTTGCTTATCATATTATATTTTCATTTTATTCATTCTAATTGATATTTAATAATTGAACAAGACTGACATTCCAGCTCCTTTATTTATTTGACGTTTGTTATAATTTTGTTATGTTATTTACGTTTGCTTACAATTCTTCTAATACTTATTTAGATGAAATAATAATAATATTTCAATGTAACTGTTAAATACTGATTTGTATACTGAAATATTGCAGATAAAAAAAGATAAAAAAAAAAAATTGCAGATAAAAAAAATTGTTGATGTAACAGTATCGTTTTGCGTAATATATAATAATTTTATTATGAATATATATGTAGAATGATTGAATAAAGGTAAAATAAAAACAAGTTGATGCACAAAATCAACGAGATATATTTGAAACTTACTCTGATTACATTTGAGAAGATAAGAAAGAATATTCACACAACATAAGTTTTTGTCATTAAATCAGTATTTTTTCTTGACATTGCATTGTGTGAATACGAATAATTTATCTAAAAAGAATGTATTGAATAAGGAATAATGTATAAAATGTTATCTGTTAGACAACTTATTACCCTTTTGTCTTTATCGGTCACTTTATTAATAACATGCTGAATAAATGTCTGAATAAAGGTTGAAACGAGAGAAAAAAATGAAAGTTGTATCTTCACAGAAGGAATTTACTTAAGAGTTTAAACAGTAAAGTTGACCTTATACAGTATAAAACATTATATGACTATTCTGTATGAATACTTGTGTGATGCAAGATGTATAAGAAATATTTTTGAGAAACACTTTTTAAAGAACAACATTGTTGTACTAGAAACCGAAGGATTCATAACATTCATTTTCTAATTTTCGTGTTGATTATTTATATCATTATACTTAAAACATTCTTGTGATATTTTTAAGTAATATGTAATATGTCTGTTGTATATAAATGTTGAATTAAAGATTTAAAAAAAATGCATCTGGCTGAACGTAGTTTAAATGTTTTGACTTGATGAATGTTGCATTGAATAAATTTTGTTTTGTCTTTCTTATTATATTTTTATTTGTTTTACTGCTTTCAGTATTATCTGAAGTGCCTTGGACTATACCCTATATATACTGTTTCGAGAACCACTCCCCTCAAACCTAAACGGTTTTGAGGAAATACTCGATATTTGACAATGCCGCGGATATAGAAACCCTTACATGATTATTCTAGTTCATTGTTCACTTAAACATTTTATTTATCTCACCGTAAGTTGACATTTGAACGGCTGTACTTAGATTTGCTATAGTCTGTTTTACAATACTTGCGAATATGTTCCGAACCATATCAATATTTGGACCATATGCGTGCGGTCATGACCATATGCATATACTCATATGGTCTGACCGTAGGCGTATGATTGGACCATATCAGTATTATACTCGTTTTATTAAAAACGGGCCGGACCATATGAGGTATTTGGACCATAAGGGTTTTTTTAAATATCCAATCTTGAAACAGTAGATCTAGTTAAAACAAAAATCTCGATTTGAAATAAATGTATAATAATACCATGTAATATAAAGTCTTCAAAAACTGAATAACTGATTTAGATTATTAGACTCCAGCAAGCAAGCACGCTACTCATGTTTATTTGTTGGAATCCAAAATTAATATCAATAGCGATACATCATGTATTAAATATTAGTAGAACGTTGTAGTATAATGTCATTTTGTGATTTTCAGACATATCTCGAAATGGTTCTGTTACGTGTTTATGCTAAGTGTTAACTTAAGTGGTCGATGGAATTGGTCGCTAGCTTGATTGGTCGATAGAATTGGTCGCTAGCTTGAGTCTGGTTTCATTATCTTCGGTTTCTTCATTGCAGAAAGTAAATTTATCGCTTTGTTTTTTTTCAATTTTTATTATTAGATAAAAATTTATATGTGCCCAATATTCTGTGTATTATTCTATTATGATATTGGAATCAGTGAATTGTTGAGCTTTTTGTAGAGTAAAAAGACATGTCATACACACTTTTCCAATCAAAACTTTTGTTGAAAGTTAAAGACCATTTTTCTTCACATCTAAGTTTAGTACTGCTTTTTTTCACATACATATCTTTCGAGCCTTTTCTATATAAAATAAATATTTTTATATAATTCGGCATAATTGTTTTACAACGATTTTTTATGGATGTATAGTAACTGTTCTTTAAATTTTTTCTATGTGATTTTTTTGATGAAATGACCCCATTATAAGTAAGAACGTTTGACTTAATTTCATAAATGTTTTGGAATTGTTGAAAAGTCATTAGTTTTCCTTCATTGTTTAATTTTGTTTTTTGTCCATGAATTTATGAGTTTTGAACAGCGGTATACTACTGTTGCCTTTATTTAATAAATCATTTATCCAAAAAATCCTTTTATCTATCCAGTCTTCATAGAAAATAAATGTTGTTCATATTTTTATGTTTTCATTATTCCAGAGCGAATATGATACAAATAAACTCATCATAGATATCAGGACTAAATTTTGTATATACGCCAGACGCGCGTGTTGTCTAAAAATGACTCATCAGCGACGCTCGCATACAAAAAAGTGAAAAAAAGGCCAAATAAAGTACGAAGTTGAAGAGCATTAACGAACAAAATTCCTAATAGTTTTGCCAAATACAGCTTATGCAATCTATTCCTAAGGTAGAAAAGCCTCAGTATTTCAAAATTCTATTAAATTTTGTAAACAGTTAATCTATAAATATAACCATATCAATGATAATTCATGTTAGTACAAAAAGTGTTGACTATTGGTCTTGTGATACCCTCGGGGAAATAAATCTCCACAAGCAGTGGCATCGACCAAGTGGTTGTAAATACACTCAACATAGATATCAGGACTAAATTTGGTATATATGCCAGACACGCGTTTCGTCTACAAAAGGCTCGAATCCTAAAAAAGTGAAAAAGGCCAAAAAAAGTACGAAGTTGAAGAGCATTAAGGACCAAAATTCCTAAAAGTTTTGCCAAATATAGCTAAGGTAATCTATTCCTGAGGTAGAAAAGCCATATTATTTCAAAAATTCTATTAAATTTTGTAAACAGTTAATTTATAAATATAACCATATCAATGATAATTCATGTCAGCACAAAAAGTGTTGACTTCTGGTCTTGTGATACCCTCGGGGAAATAAATCTCCACCAGCAGTCCTATCGACCTGGTTACAAACTCGTCTTCATTTTGTGATAGGGAATTTATTTTGTAAATCTGTACAAGCTTTAAAAACTTCTTCCCAAAAAGTGTTTTTACATCTTTTTTTAGGGTCTACATAAACTAGATTTTCAATACTGATTTTTTTTCAGTTCTTTCCAATAGCTTATTTAGTTTTGGGTTGTTTTTCGAACATGTAACATATGATCGTTCTGAATATGCGCGCACCGTTGGCTGATGGATGGCAGTCGTCAATTCTAATCATCTTAGATGTCCATCCTTGCAAATTAATTTATAATGAAATTTAAAACTTAAGATGACTATGAAACAGAAAGGCAAATACGCTTGTGAGTTTGGACACATTCAACATGTCAATCATATCTGTATTGTTTTCCATATGAATTTTATCGCGTTTTGGACGTACGAGAAGCGTACATACGCGTTTATCGGGCGTTTAAAGTAACATATGTTGACGTACGTATGTCCAGGCGTTTGTGTACGGTAGATGAGTTGCACGCTATGAAGGAAAAATGTCACTTGAACGTATCTGATACGCGTCCCGGTAGTACCTCGGACGATTATCAATGCTGTCTGTAAAAGGTCATGTAATAATGGGATGTTTCGTTGAACTAGTACACTTTTTAATTTAAGGGACAGCTGAGGTCTACCTTTTTTAACTGCCTCGAATATCCATGATAAATGACCTTCGGCTGGTTTTTTTTTCGTCGGTTATTGTTTCTTTGACATATTCCCCATTTCCATTCTAAAATTTATTGTTTGTACTACTGCTGTCTTCCGATAAACACTCACTGAATGAAAAATATAATTTGTCATGTTTATTGATAATACATTTAAGATTAGTAATAAATATAAAACACGTGTATACAGAAGTACTTAGTTATAACGTGCATTGGTTCAATAACTTTTAAAATTATGTAAATCTAAACACAACTAAACATTTTGTCTAATTAAATATGGCCCTGACATGGATGCAGTATTATATTATCTATAATACTAAAATTACGAGGTCCAATTTGTCAGCCGTCATCACGTAAAAACGACGAATCAAAGAATTCAACTTTATATATTACTAATATAGTACAAAGGTGTAGATTAAAAATTACACCACTCCAGGCCCTTTTGTTTTACACGTAATTAATATTGCCAATAATTAAGAAGATCCGGGTCGAGTCCGATACCGATACCAATAGTATATTCATCTGTTACCTATTACCTTATCTGTATGTTCTGCAAATGACAGGCGCACCACCAAACGGTGTATTCAGGATATGCTATATGCACGGGTCATAATCACAGGGTTGACACTACTAAATTGTCAAATTTTTACCTATTGTAGTATTTTAATCATTAAGGCTTTATAAGATAACAATACGAATACTAAAAATAAGGCGTATAGGTACAGTTTTCAATTTGTTAGCGGGCATGACGTAAAACAGCGAATCAAAGAATTCAACTTTATTTATAACTAATATAGGACAATGCTGTTGATTAAAAAAATACTCCATCCCAGGACCTTTTGTTTTCCAAATAATTAATACACATGTATTACCAATAATTGATAAGTTCCAGTTAGACGGGTTCAAACAGAAAGATTTGATAGCAGAGAAAACTGTGATAACTATCTTATAATCGGCATGACTTTATCAGATGACAATACTAATACAAAAATAAGTCTTGCGCATAGTTATATACTTTAATTCAGTCACGGACCCGCGATATCACGGGTGTGTTCTAGTATATTTATATTTTTATACTATGTGGATTTGTATGTGACTTTTATTGCGATTTAAACTTAAGATTATGTTAAATCATTGTAAATCTCGCATTTTTAGGTACGTTTGTTCTTATGTTAATATGATCTGACACCATAATTCGAGCTCATGTTATGACAAAAAGAGGATGGGTGCCATCACCAAAGTATTTAAACAACACATGTAACTAATAATGCCTGTCAGCAGTCTAGTTTTAAGTTATTGTCTGTAATAGTTATTTTTCATTCATAGTTTTGTGACAGTCATACATTTTTTTGTGATTTAGGCCAGTTTTATTTTGATTTGAACTATAACAGTTGTTCATTCTTTAATGTAAATGCATGTTATGTCTCAGAATGTTTAGTAAATAATTTAGAGTTTGGGGTGGTCCATGAAATTAAGAGATATAAATGAGTGATATAATGTTTGGCGTGCTGTGAATTCATGATGAACCTACTGCTATATGCGAGTGCCAACAAAGTCAAGAAAATGTCTGTTGATCGATTAGGGTTCCTATGCAAGTCGTTTGAAGGATTGGACATTGCTTTTTAATGGATTTTACACATTGTTGAAGGCCGATATTTGTGAGCTTTCTGTGTCATTTTTTTTGTTGTTGAGAGTGCTCATTGGCAGGCATACCACATCTTCTTATGTTATGTTGTTGTTTTTATTACCTTGACTGCTCACTTATCACCTTTCAAATACAACCTACTTTTTCAGACAGCATATATATTTGTTATGGTACACTGAATGAACACTTACTCATTTTGAATTTGATTACATCAGATTTAATAATTACAAATGCAATGTTTAACGCCACAATTACCTTCTATGATACAAAACCACCAGGAAACTAGGAGGCAAACATTAAAAAGCCAATTTACGTGTTTATCATTGTTTCAAAAGACCGTGTTTTGGTCGTTTAATTGAATATTTGAATATGGATTTTTAATCTCTTTTTTTCTTCCTAAATTAGATGGTATCATGTCAAGTTCGTTGACAATAGCTTTTGTATTAGTTGTGATGATCATGCAGATATATTGGACGTTTCGATGTCTTCAAGTTGAGTGTTTAGTTTGTGTCTTATGTTCAATACTGTATTCTTACCCCTGATCATATCTGCAGCTTTCTTAGCTATCATTATTGTTGGGGTATTGGTCTCTCCAGATAACAAATTTCTCATCGCAGATGCATCAACAACTCGTTATCCGTGTATACCTTTGACCCTATATTAAAGAAAACAAAAAATCGCAGGACAAACATGTAAAATGATAGCAGATTCCTAGATCTGACAGATGAAGATATTGGAAATTTTTTTCTTTAATTTTTGCAAGTTTAAAGGTCTCATCATTTATGTAATCATTTCAGCAAAGTTTTTAGTTATATGTGTATTATTTCATTTGAACAAAATACGTGTAATGCGGCGTTCACAAATTTCCGATTATTGCTCCCGTTTGAGATCAGACAGCGATTAGACACGTAAAGTGAAAAAAATCAGATCACCATCCTCAATTGTCTTGGATGTACCATCATTGTCTGAACGCAGTTGTTTGAGTTCGTATTAGATTCATAAGGGTCGGGAATGGTCCTGGTAGTTCGGCGAAGCACCCCGACAGTTGGGTGCGTCCCGTAACATTCGGGGAAACTCAGCCGATTTTGTCTAGCCGGATTACAACCGTGACTATAGGCGAGTGACTTTAACCATAAAATTAAATTTTTAATGCACCTACCTAACACACGGCTAAATTATACATCATTTTAAAGCTACACATCTGTACTATCTGTTTTGCCCGGTCGTAAAACAATCGTACGGTGCAATTTCTGTCAAATCGAAATTAAAGGCCAAGGTCAAATAAGTGCATATTTTTGAAAATTTCAGCCTGATTGCATTATATGACTTTTATATACTTAATTCACATATGAAAACAATTTAAACTTTTAGCAGAGCGATTAACAGTCATTATTCATATGCATTTTTTTATAATAAAAGTGTGTTTTTGACAGAGAGCACATGTTTTCTGAAATTCGAGTAAAAGTTTACAAAATGTGTGGAAACCCAAATTTTTCTTTCTGGTGCAACTGCTAATCACTTTAAACTAAGTAATATCCTGTAATGACTATCAAAGAAGTTTTTGACATCATAAAATTTCCTAAAAGTATGCTTACTTCTAATCAAACAGCAAATCATAACAACTCATACAGTTGCCCAAAATACCGCCATCTGCGAAAACACTGCTTTTAAGAATTTCTTCCAATTTAAACATTGTATGTGGTCAATATAAGATTTAATAAACAAATTCTTAAGAATCTGAAAAATTTAGAGTAAAAAAATATGTGCGCGAATCATCTTATTGCTTGTAATAAAGGGGGTGAAACTAAGTGATTGCAATCTGCATTCAAACTACCAGTCTAAAATAAACATATTTTGACTTTTCTAATTGTTTGATTTGTAGCTTCATTATAAATATTGATGTAGTGAAAAGACCTTTTTATTTATTTTATGTAAATTGAAAATTTAGACCAAAATAAATAAAAATAATTGATGAAAATTGAAATTTCAAAGAATTTCAAAAAACAAGTAAACACATTATAAAACTTGATTTCTTGATTGGTTATAGGAAGATGTGGTGTGAGTGCAAATGAGACAACATTCCATCCAAGTAACAATTTAAAAAGTAAACCATTATAGGTTAAAGTACGGCCTTCAACACGGAGCCTTGGCTCACTGATTGCTTGAATTACGTTGTTCATTGTTTACATGTATTAATTAAAAAAATAAGAATAATACGCAAAGATTCTAGTTACAACTAGACTTCCTGAATAGCTTGAATGACTAGTTCGTTTTTCATACGAGAATGACTTCATGCAAGAGTTTCTGATGACGACTGAAAAGAAGCTATCATCATCTTGAAACTTCACTTTCCACTATATAGATGATGTCATCTCACTAAAGAGTGCAAAATTTGTGACAATGTTGGACTCCTATTTCCCATTGAAATTGGAAATAAAAGACTCAACAGATATAGTTTAATCCATCACGAATCTTGAAATCGATGATGAGGGTTGTTTGAGAAAAAGTTTTACGACAAGAGAAATGTGCATAAAACATACCATAAAACCACCCCTTACTACAAAATTATAAACTTCTCATTTCCATCGAACAACATTATAGCAACGCCTGCATATCTATACTAATAAAGGAGGAGACCGATTTTATTGAGCCGCAACTCCTCTGAAATAAATGCAACTATAGTATACCGCTATTCAATAGTGATCAATCGATTTACTAGTAACTGAAATAAATCCAGGTCACAAAGCAAAAACTAGGGAAACGCATCAACTATAAGAGGAACACAACGATATAACAGAAACACTGAACTGCTACAAAAAACCACACGCCAACATACAAAGAAACAGATTATTCGATACCAACTGTCATATGCCTGACTTGGTACAGGACATTTGAAAAAAATGGTGGTTTAAACATGGTTCTAAACCAGGGTTCAAATGCAAAGTTGAAATCAGCCCTTTGAAAATTTCATGGACGCCACTACGAGTTGGTTGACAATTATGAGATATCTGTTTCGCCAGATGACGACTGATAAGTTCCATCGACGTAACCAAATTGCCGTCATCTCTGCCGTGAATGACAAAAACGGAATAAGGCTTGGCACTGAGTTAGGAAATACATGAGCCACAAGACTGGTAAAAGAGAGCAATCATGGTGTAGTGGTTAGTGCATCGAACTAGTAACACAAAGGTTCCTGGTTCGATTCCCGTTCCTCGATGAAAATTTCAGGGACTGAATTTTCGGCTCTACTAGACACCATTTGTGAGGTCGTAAGGAAAAAATGAAAGTCCGTCGGAAGGGGACAATAAATGGCTGACCCGTGTAAAGAGAGAGCCATATCTCTTGCACGTTAAACACACGTTTGTAGATTTCGAAAAAGAGCAGACTAATGCCGCTACAAAGCAGCACTTGCTCACGTAAAGTGGAAAGAGATTAATTTAAGATGCAAAACGTGTTTCCCAATCCACTATTATAAATAAATATGTTTAGACTAAGACGGTTGTCACATGTGGAACATAATATGCCTACCCTTGGGGAGCCCCTGAGTTCACTCAAATTTTTTTGGGGAGATTGTGTTACTCAATCTGTAGCTTTATATGTTGTGTTTTGTATACTGTTGCTTGTCTTGTTCGTTTTTAATTATGAGTTTAATGTCCCTATAGTATATTTCGTCACTATTCAAGTAGTAAAAGGTTTTAAAATGATGGATCAGTGTAGCTAAATGTATCATGATAACGATTTGGTTCTATATATATATATCACCGTGAGCGGATATTTGTATTATTGCGTTTATCTTCTTCACTTTACTTTGAGATTATTTTTGGCCGATTTTCATTACTGCAACTTAATGTCTTTAAAGTAAAACAGTACCAAAGGGACAATCAACATCTAAAACCATGAATCACATAAAGTTAATTAAAACCATGAACAAAATAAAATTAAAGTCCAAGAGACAAATAACAGTCCACAAAACACAGCATACCATGAAAACGATCACTCCTAAAACAGCGAATGTTCTTATAAGGTAAAGAAGGGTATTTAACTTTGTCATTTTGTTATTATACACTGCTTATAGTGTTTTACATTTGAGATGACAGGCTTTTGTATTTTAAAAGCTTATGTAGAAATTTCTCAAAGTATCTTTTATTCAAATAATTAAAGCGATTAAACTTCTAAACACATTTGATATGATTTAATATAACACGATTTTAAACTAAATAAGAAACAGCCGCATTTTATTTAGTTCGTTTACATCCCGCTCTAGACAACCAAGTGTTTCTAACCAAGGTTACTTATTTCAATGTTGCCTACGATTAATTAGCAAAGTTATGTTTGCATTTAAACGTAAAAAAGTTTGACTTCGTAAAAAACAGTTTAACCTCAATTACCTCGCATCTATGTCCGTATCGTACTTTATAGATTTAATTATTATAACCTTACTTGTATTGTGGATTTAAATGGTTAGCATTCATCATTTTATCATATAAAAAACTTCATTTTTAAAAGATATTTGACACCAGGTGGTATACAACTACTTTAAAAGGCGCATTATGCAGTTGCCGTCAACTTTGCGCACGCCGTCATATATTATGTTCTAACTTTAAATATTCCTTCTTTTATTATGAAATCCCATTTTCCTCCCTGATATTCACAATTAGCGATGTGCTATTTTAACATAAATTAACAAAATGATCGCTATTTGAAGATGGTAGATTTATGGGCAACTGCAAACACTACAATAGAAGGCTGTTCCATGAACAAAAATAAACCCTTTAAACAATCTAGATTAGATTTCTTTTCTGAAAGCCTTATAGATGACATTTGTGAAGTAAACATTGGTAATAGCTACAGGTCAGATCATTCACCAGTGATTTTAACTTTAAAAATAAATGAATTTATAAAAAGCAGAGGCCTCTGGAAATTTAATAACTCTCTCCTTCAAGATCCTGAATATGTAAAACTAATAAAACAACAAATTACTAACACAGTCGAGCAATATAAAATACCAGTGCATAGAGGGGATGCTTTACATTGTATTGATAATTTAGAAATTGATTTTTCAATTAATGATCAATTATTGTTGGAGACCCTTCTCCTTGAGATTAGAGGTAAGACTATTTCTTATTCAACATTTATAAAATGAGAAAGGACAAAACAGGAAATCCAAATGACTGAGGAGATACAAAATTTAGAAAATGAGGTAAGTATAGAGGACACTCTTGATGAAATAGAAGCCAAAAAATGTCAACTTAGAATTTTGAGACAGAACAAGGTTAAACGTCAATATGTTAGGTCAAGAACCCAATGGATTGAAGAAGGAGAGAGGCCAACAAATTTCTTTTGTAATTTAGAAACACAAAACTTTGCCAATAAAACTATTAAAAAACTAGTTACTGAGGAAAATACTGTAGTAGAAAATCAAAAAGAAATCTTAAAACAATCAAAAATATTTTATGAGAAACTATGACAAGAATGTCTTAAAGAAGTAAACCTATCAAGGGAACTACCATCTTTGACATCTAAACTAAATGATATCGAAAAAGAATCATTAGAAGGTAACATTTCTTTTGCTGAATTAACACAAGCTTTGAAAAGGATGAAAAATAATAAAAGTCCTGGGTCAGATGGTTTTACTGCAGAATTTTTCAAAGTATTTTGGATAGACATTGGAAAGTTTGTTTTGAGGTCAATAAATTATTCATATCAGATAGGGGAAATGTCTGTCACACAGAGGCAGGGAGTTATCACATGTATTCCTAAAGAAGGCAAGTCAAAACAGTTCTTAAAAAATTGGTGTCCAATTACACTTTTGCTTTTAGCTTCTAGTTGTAATGCTGAGAGGATAAAGTCAGTTCTAAACAGAATTATTGATTTTGATCAAACAGGCTTTATCCCCGGTAGATTTATTGGGGAGAACTGTAGACTTATATATGATATTTTACAATTTACAGAAGAAAATTATATCCCTGGTATATTATTACTCATTGATTTTGAGAAGGCCTTTGACTCTCACGGGCCTTTCTTTTTGAAACACTGAAATATTTTAATTTTGGAGACTCTAATATGAACTGGATAAAAACATTTTATAATGATATTACATCTACTGTCACCCAGAACTGCTGTCTGTCAGACTTTTTCCGTGTGGAGAGAGGCTGTACACAGGGTGATCCTTTATCTCCTTACCTTTTCTTGCTATGTGCTGAAATATTAGGCATTTTGGTAAGAGGTAGTGATGAGATAAAGGGTATTACGATAGACGATTCAGAGTATATCTTGTCTCAATATGCGGACGACACATCACTTATTTTAGATGGGTCGCCTTCCTCGTTGGATGCATCTCTCCGTATATTACAGTTCTATGCTGAGAGATCAGGACTGAAAATTAACTTAGACAAAACAAACGTTATATGGATGGGTAGTAAAAAGCATAGTCAAGACAAAATATGTGTAAAGTGGGGACTGAAATGGGGTTTCAGTACCTTCAAATTATTGGGTATCACTTTCTGTGTTGATTTAGATAGAATGTTAAATCTAAATTATGCTCCTCGAATACAAGAAATAGAAAAAATATTACAAAAATGGTCAAAACAGTCACTTACCCCGTTTGGTAAAATAACAATTATAAAGTCATTAATTATATCAAAATTTAATCATCTGTTCCTGTCTATCCCAGGACCAGATGATAATATGCTAAGTCAACTTAATAGTAAAATTTATTCATTCATTTGGGATGATAAGCCTGACAAGATCAAGCGGGATCTTCTATGTCAGGAATACTTCCAAGGGAGCCTAAAAATGATTAATTTGAGAAATTTTATACAAGGTTTAAAACTAACTTGGGTTAGAAGATTATTAAAGTCAAAATCTAAGTGGATTCAATTATTTACCTCCACCCAAAATATAAATTTTACAGAGTTGGCTTATTTTGGAATTACTAAAAAATCAAAAAACAAATTTTGGGATGAAGTTTTTCATGCCTGGAAAACTATGTCAAAACTCAGACATCCATTTTATTTTGAGGAAGTCATTTCTACATCTATATGGCAAAACGCACATATAAAAATTGATAATGTCAGCGTTTACTATAAAAATTGGGCACATCATGGGGTATGGACTGTAAATGACCTGTTAGATGAACATGGAAATATATTAACGTATGAAAATTTTGAAATTATGTATAATTTCAAACCCATGTTTCTACAGTTTTATGGTCTTAGATTAGCACTAAAAAAGTGGCTACAAAACATTGGAATCAACACTGAAAGAGAAAAAAAACATCAGGCTATTATACCATTTAACGTTAATATTTTTTTCAAGTCCGAAAAGGGCTCAAAGGACATGTATACTATTTTAAATCAAGGAATCTTACCTACAGATTTTGGAGCAGAAAAAAAATGGGAAGGTATTTTTAACAAAGTTGTAGAAAATTGGAAAAAAATACACTTGTGTGTTACCAAGGTTTCAAAAAACACTAGATTATGTTGGTTTCAATATAGAATTATTCATTATATTTTAGGGACAAATGCTTTACGTTTTAAAATGAAGCTTGTTAGTTGTAATTTGTGTACATTTTGCAAGGAAGAGCCTGAAACTATAGAACATTTACTTTGGGGTTGTCATATTGTAGCCGACATTTGGCACAATCTAAATTCGTGGATTTTCGATAAGGTTCTCATCGAAATTCCACTTAATTTGAAAATTGTCATTTTTGGCCTCTATGAAAATTGTAAACTGAACTTTATTAAAAATAAAGTTATCTTACTGACGAAGTACTTTATTTACAGATGTAAGATGCAAGATATAAAACCTAATATAAAAGGTCTTCAAAACTACATAAAAGAAAACTTGATTTTAGAGAAACATATTTCTTCAAAATACTTAAGTGTGGAAGAACACAACTTGTACTGGAACCCCTGGGCTAAAGTCATTAATTAAAGTTAAACATTTATGTATATATGAGCATTTGAAATAATCTGTATACTGTTATACCATACCATATGTATGCTCATATATATTTCTTGCACTACTATAACTATATTGATGAAAATGTTATTACTATACTTAATCCATAGATTTCAAATTGTTAGTTCATAGAATGCTTATTATGCTTTTTTATTTCATTTGCTTGCTTATTGTGCCACAATATAAATATATGTTGATACTTGTAGATTCATGAAGAAAAATAATAAATTATAAAAAAAATAAAAAATAATAACATCTTAAAATTACAAAACAAATATTCCTTGACCTAAAATAAATACATTTATCTATTTTTTAGCATACAAATATCAATTCCCAAAGCCATATTTTGCTTTTTGAATTTTTTTGAATTTTTTTAGGATTTGTGATAAATTTCAATTTTCGGGAAATTTTGCGTATCGAATTTCTTATTTTTTGTTTGAATTGGAAATTATATATCATGTTCCATAAAGTTCATATGATCTTTTGAAAAAAATTTAGGGTACAAGAATTAGAAAATAGCGTTAAAAATTTATTTAATAATCGCAAAAATTGGAAATTTTTTTCATGACCTTTGACCTTGATTTAACAGAAAATGCACCGTACGATTTTTTTACGACCGGACAAAACAGAAAGAACAGATTATCAGCTTTCGAATGATATATAATACAGCCGTGTGTTAGGTGAGTGCATTAAAGTCGTTAACTAAGCGCCTTTTTGAAATAAGTCACTCCCCTATATGTCGTGACAGATTCTGCTGTATCGGATCAAAATCCTAACAATGATCTGTGTTTTCTTGACGGTGTCCTGTGGAACGGTAATGATCTGGAGAAATTTTTCATTGCTGTTTTTTCTGCCGATTGAGTCCAGATTGCATCCAGATCTTGTCGATTGCGAAACGTCCTTGTCAAAACCGTTTCAGAACAGTCCCGTTAATCTAGGTTCACACTGCCATCAGATCAACTGATGAACCCGATTGTCCAAATTTCAACGACCAAGCTCAACCAAACTCTTGATCGGGCCTGTTTACGATTTCTACCTGACCGTCATCCAACTGTACAGAACCTTAATTCGACAATTCACAACCCCATCAGGACTCCATCCCGACAACAAAATGAATACTTATTCGATAATTTCGATCAATTCACGATCTTTACAAGATCTTTACTCAACTAGCTAGACCACGATCTCAACCTGATCTCGACCAGACCAAATCGACCTGATCGTATATGGGTCGTAGGGATAATCGGGAATTGGTCGAGTTTGCACAATTTTAGTATAAAAACGTCCGAAACTTTTGTTCCCCGCCGCTTCGGATTGGGCATTACGTGTTACCCTTGTCCGTCCGTACGTATGTGCGTACGTCCCAACAATATTATTTTTCGTTCTCTAATTTTATTTTGCCTCAACCAAATTTTATGAAACGCCGTATACACAATGCTTATTTTCATAAAACATAGTTCAAATGCGAATTTGGTTGGCCATTCTTGAGTAATGACCCTTCATAATGTTATATATGCTAGCTGGGCTTTTATCAGTGTCCCATGGACACATTTTCCGTATATTTGGTTGTATTCAGTAGAAAGTCCGAGTAAAATCATACATTTAAAATATCTATATAGAAATAAAGCAATTGGATTTGTGGTCAAGGTGGTAAGAGCTCAGAGAGACAGGTAAATAGCTGTAACGGAGCTTGGAGAGTGAAAAGAAGATGAACACGCAGGTGTAGACAGCAACGGGCGCCTAGAAATCTAAGTGTGGAAGTGGCTGACACGCCGACCACATATGGACAGTATGAGAGACTTGCACTGACTAAACAAAGAGGGACCCACTGCTTAAAAAACTTCCTCATAGTGGACACTGATCATATGTAATGATAGTTGTATTGCTCTTTTTGGGGAATGACACCACAAAATAAGATGTGTCACTGGATTAGTATACTTATGTAAGATAGCAATATACATAAACTTTACCATCCCCTTTTCCTTGCTTTCTTACAAAAAAGCAAATTGTTTGTGTAATATATGTGCATAAGTATGTAATCAGTTTTTTTTCATAGATTTGATATCCAGTAGTTGAATGGTTAAAGATACTTATTTTCTTTTTCCTGTATGGCAACAACATGCATGTATTTGCTTAAAAAAATTGCAAAAAGAGGGCAAAGATGTCACATATTTTCCAAAAATTTGAACTAAAGTAGAATTTCAATTCCCTGGAGTGATACCTTGTCTAAAACTGTTTACAATTTTACATTAATCTATCAAGAAATCAAGAGTGCATATCTTTCTAACCAAAGTTAAGTAAACGTTGTGTGCCATTTGTTATTATAATAGTTTGTTTAATGTTACAGTAGTAGAAACAAATGCATCGTTTAATCCGAGTTTGCTGACCCTGTTTGAACTGTCAAAAACGCATGCAGATTTTGTTGTTATTTCAACTTATTACGCGGGGAAATCGCTAGCGCAAGAACGAAACTTGCTCCAAATAAAAATAGATATTTGTCTTTCGTCTCCTTCTTGTGTGAAACTACGTAAAAGAGGTTCGAATGAAAAAAAATAAGTAATTTGATCTATTGTTGTTATTAATCATTTAAATGTCATTTGGTGTTCTGTGAAGAGCTGTCTCGTACGTTAGCAATTGTACTACATCTTCTTCTTCTTTTTTTATGCTAGTACAAACATTTCTGGTCAAACGAAAAATACGGACAGACAAATCAGATAATAGCCCCAAAAAGAGGTAAATATAATCAAAACAAAATAAACCAACTTCGAACGATAACTTAGTCGTCAGCAGTCTAATAATGAATGATTTTGCACAATTACTTTCATATTTGAAAAATCCGCCGGTGCCAAAATTGCGGGATAGGATATTCTTCCCTTCCGGAACACCTGAGTTTATCCCAGGTTTTTATTGGGTTATGTGTTGCTAAGTTTTTAGTTTTCTATGTTATGTGGACTGCTGTTTGTCTTTTCGTCGGTTTTCTTTTTTGCTATGGCTGTATCACTTTGTTTTTCGACCTTTGAGTTTGATTGTTCCTTTGTTTTTTTTAAATGTTACTTCTCCTTGCAAAGGTAAAGACACGTACTGTATACAGATTAATTTTTGTACGGTTAAATATGATGTTAACAATATATTTTTGCGGAGGCAGAGTTATGAGAGTTAATCAGATCTGAACACACTTTTAGAGAATCGTGTAGCAGTCAAGTGTTCTCGTGTATGGGCGAGTAGAGATCGAGGAGTGGTCGAATGTGGTCGCGAAGGGATTGGGTATTGTTTGAGTTGGTCTGGGGTAAAATAAATATAGAAGTCGCAGTGACTTGGAAGCGATCTGACATTGGTCGTGATAATCTGGAAATGATCGGACATTAGTCGTGCAAAGGTCGAAATGATCGAGTACCGATCGGTAATTTTGTTGTATTCCGACCAAAATCGATCTCTACACGATCCAATCCCGATCAATTCGACCGCTACTCGACGAATTCTCGATCTTTTCTCGAGTGACTTGCTTTTCTGTCCTTACTCGATTGTTTTTGACATGTCAAAAACTCTCGGGTAGATAGTCAGATCGATGACGAGTATGGTAGACTATCCCGAACATCCTTGTCGATCAAGTCAGACCAGTCTCCCGATCACGTAATTTGTCTTGATCAGGCTTGATCGAGTTGATAAATAATACGAAATTCGTCAATGATACCCACATCAGAGTCCCGACAATTACAGAAAGCAGAAGGACTGAGACCAGACAAAGCCGTTTGCAGTACGATAGAGCGGATCATGAGAGGATTACGTTCCGACAGTACCTGATTATCCCAAATATGCCGACAGTTTTCTAACGGATAACTTCCGTCAGCGTCGGTTCACTGTCTGAACTCTGTGGGATTACATTTGGTAGAATCGGGACGCAGTCGTGACAGACTCGATCGAATTTTACCATGCGAAAAAACAAATCGGATTAGAATCGGATTGAGAATGGGATTATCAGGACAAAATCGTTTGGAAACAGTTAAATATCGACGCTTCCTGAACAATATCTGATTGTTGTCGTGATAAAAAAAAAATGTTTACAAATTTTGAAAAAAGGTTGAATTTCCATCCACGATTCACAGGATCTTTATCAGACTTTTGACAATTTTTTTATTGGGGATGCTCCTGTCAAGGATGGCAGTAAAAATCGTGAAAGTGTAACCCCAGCTTAATACCACAGTTCCAGTAGGCCACGATCGCACTACGATCTGTGAAGAAAATACAAATTTTGACGATCGTAGTGCGATCGTGCAGATCGCATTAATATCCTATCACGGTCGTGGTGAAGTCTTCAAGATCGTGATGAGCGTGACCAACTTTGGACATATTCAAAACATCCGTTGTGGCGTCGTGGCGAAATCAGGTCGTAGTAAAAGCGTAGTAAGAACCACTAAGGTCGTTGTAACACCGCATATGTCACTTTATCATGTCACTGTATCATCGTAGCGAGAGCGTAGCGAAAGCGTGATTCTATTCGGAGAGACTGCGCTACGATATCACAGCGACGTTATTACGACCTCACTATGACCACCACGTTCCCGCCGCGACCCAACTGCGCTTCCACTACGGATATACCACGTTCACACCACGCTGTTTAAGACCATAGTACGATCCTAGCACGCCCATGCCGTCCTCTTCAAGCTCTTCTTACGACCTGACTACGTTCATACTGCATCATCATATATTATCGCATTTTTTATTGCCATTTTCACATAAAAATCTCTCCAGGTTTTTGTTTGTCTGTATGTAATTACTTAATAGAGAATTCTCGATATCTGACTTTACTAACGTCATACATAAAGTATACGTAAGAAATCACAATTAAGACTATATTTGAGATTGAATTGTCTCCCTTTTTCCAAAATGCATTCAGCCATAATGTCGCCTTTATCTTCATATTTTTCCTTAATCTAATTAGGATATTTGAATTGAGACAACATTAGTGGTAAACGTTAATTTTCAGTTAGAGAATCATGAATACATTGGACAATTAATCAATCTTTTGTTGGTTGATACTGTACGTGTAAGTCTTTTTTGTTTGATAGAAATAAATCGATAAAAAAAACAGATACAGCCCAATGCCATTAATCGGCTGAATTCTGCTTTATGGTCTGGTGTTGTCTTTTTGAAATGTTTTCGTCTTTCATTTTTTTTTTATACTTCGTCATCCCGGGCTTTAATATCTCAGATCGTTAATCCATGTCATAGCTTAGACTATTTCTTACGAGTTATTTATTGTGAATTGTTGCAACTGTCTTTTTAAACTGATTTTTACCGACTGCTGTTGCATCGCTTTCTAAACTTAGGAGAGAATTTTGAGTCGGTAAACATGTTTGTCCACCGCCATAATTTATGCTCGGTCATATGCTACTCAGCGCTTGACTAAGTTGCTGCTTATAATATTTGTGTTTGGTTTGCACATGTTTGCTTTCTCGTTTTAATTCCTTTTCCAAAAAAAGAGATTTCGTCAGTGCACAATTAGTCGATCTTTAAGCTAACATGCACGTCTTAAACTTGAAAAAGCAGTTTTGATTTTTTTAGTATTTAGTGATTCCAGCTGGTAACTTAAATTATTGACCATTAAATCGCAAGAAAAATAATCGTAATTAATTGAAGCAAAGGAAGGTAGGTATAAAGAGCTGATATCCAGTTTAGGATTTAATAACTCGATCTGCTATACATCTGTTATACTTTGTTTTAAATGTCAAGGGTTAATAATGAAGTCAAAGCATATTATTATTATAATATTATAATTGAAATAAAAAATCTCAAAATACAAATATCATCTCACTTTGTTGACGATACCGTATCCACGATATTCACACCAAAATAGGTTGTATCTCTAATTTAAAGTTGTGTTTGGCGTATAGTTATCATAACTAGTATTTTGAAGGTGTTTTTTTAACCCCGTCAGACAGACCTTATAGTCAAGTCAGAATCACCATGTGTGAAATTATAAAAAAATCTAAAGATGAATATTTATGGTTGATACAAAACTTCACGCCAACATATACATGTGTTGTGTATCTTATATCAAGATAGTTCTTGTTTGTTTATTGTCGTCAGTACATAATTAAGGCAATCTGAAATTGAGCCCTGGGTCTGGACTAAAGCTCAATAATGAAGGTCATACGGTAACCAATAGTTAAAATCAACATTACTCCCCCTTGTAGTTAGCTATCTGATTGTTTATATTGTTAGATATCGACCATTCATCTTTTGTGGTTAAACAAAGGATTTTTTAAAAGTTTTATTCTTTATGCTTCATATAAACTTCATCAAATTGTCTGTACGAAATAAAATGCCCCTCCGCACCAAATTTTTAAACAAATAAAAAGATTGTGCGTTCCTTCTATGATGTCAAAATTAGAAAGAAAATTAACGGAACAACTGAGTGGCAATCTCCTGGTTATATTGTACCAAACATCTCTTAAAACAAGTATCTACAGTAAGGTTGAACACATAAGTAACGCAGTGTTTTTCGGGGAAGAACTTATTGTAAACACGTTTATGAAATATCGAATGAAACAAGTGTTGACACAGGCTAGCGTGGATTGTGTCCAGCACATAAAGAATAACACGGTCAAACTCATAAGACCCAAACAATTTCGAACTTGATCTGGATTTAATCATGGACATTTGTCAGCCAGACAATACCATCAGACCGACAATATAAAAAAAGAAGATGTGGTATGATTGCCAATGAGACAACTATCCACAAAGGACCAAAATGACACAAACAATAACAATTATAGGTCACCGTACGGCCTTCAACAATGGGAAGCCCATACCGCATATAGGCAGCTATAAAAGGCCCCAATTAGACAATGTAAAACAATTCAAGCGAGAAAACTAACTGCCTTATTTATGTAAAAAAATGAACGAAAAACAAATACAAAAACAAACGACAACCACTGAATTACAGGCTTCTGACTTGGGACAGGCACATACATAAATAATGTTAGTGGGATCCCAACCCTCTCCCTAACCTGGGACAGTGGTATAACAGTACAACATAAGAACGAACTATAAAAATCAGTTGAAAAAGGCTTAACTCATCAGATAGACAAAAAATAAAAGTGGACGTGGCCGGGTACTTATACATCCCGACACAAAAAGACACAATGAACAGATCTGAGAGTACTCGACAGACAGACAGACAGACAGACAGACAGACAGACAGACAGACAGACAGACAGACAGACAGACAGACAGACAGACAGACAGACAGACAGACAGACAGACAGACAGACAGACAGACAGACAGACAGACAGACAGACAGACAGACAGACAGACAGACAGACAGACAGACAGACAGACAGACAGACAGACAGACAGACAGACAGACAGACAGACAGACAGACAGACAGACCACCCGATAGACAGACAAGACCACCCGATAGACAGACAAACAAATATAATAAAGTCTCCTACAGCTCCACAGTGAGCACATTGAAGAATAAAACCAGAGGATTCCGAAAATTTGACAAAATGTCTAGAAACTGAGTAGCAAACCTCCTTAATCAGCCTATATTTGCGTCGCGGCTTTAAACGTCACATATATACATGTAACATAACGTTGCTATGAAATAAAGAGAAACGACAGACAGACAGACAGACAGACAGACAGACAGACAGACAGACAGACCACCCGATAGACAGACAAGACCACCCGATAGACAGACAAACAAATATAATAAAGTCTCCTACAGCTCCACAGTGAGCACATTGAAGAATAAAACCAGAGGATTCCGAAAATTTGACAAAATGTCTAGAAACTGAGTAGCAAACCTCCTTAATCAGCCTATATTTGCGTCGCGGCTTTAAACGTCACATATATACATGTAACATAACGTTGCTATGAAATAAAGAGAAACGACAGACAGACAGACAGACAGACAGACAGACAGACAGACAGACAGACAGACAGACAGACCACCCGATAGACAGACAAGACCACCCGATAGACAGACAAACAAATATAATAAAGTCTCCTACAGCTCCACAGTGAGCACATTGAAGAATAAAACCAGAGGATTCCGAAAATTTGACAAAATGTCTAGAAACTGAGTAGCAAACCTCCTTAATCAGCCTATATTTGCGTCGCGGCTTTAAACGTCACAGATATACATGTAACATAACGTTGCTATGAAATAAAGAGAAAAGCAAATATATTTGCGGGTTCCCAAAAGGTACATGAAATACTGTGGAGACCGAATATCTACTGTACAGATAAGCCTTTTTAAAAAAATGATTTTTACATTTCGTTCTTATATTGTACTATAACACCACTGTTTCCAGTTTAGGGGAAGATTGGGACTCCTCTAACATGTTTAACTTTTCTAAAGAAAGGACCGAAATACCGTCCTCCATCTACAATAGATTGGAAACAGTGTTGTCAGGTCATTAAAGACGCTCTGTCTGCCTATTGTAAAAATTGGTGCAAACGTGAAAAATCCGATAAAAAATCTTTAGACAGTTATTTGAATAAAATTATGAATACTGTTGATATTCGAATATCTCATTTAGAAAACAATTCTGAAATTAATAATAGAAACCATGATATACCCATTTCTAGAATAAAAAACAAACTCAAGGTACTCGCAGAGCGGTTTGTGTTCGTACCGGCAGACAAGGCAGCAAATAATGTAGTGGTGGTGTGACGCATATACTACACGAAAGTTCTTCAAAACGAAATTATCAATTCCTCTATATTCAGGTCAGTGCGCACCACAGAGAGTCAAATCGTTAACAAGCATACCACTGCCACTGCCCAGCTTAAAGCATCTTCCGAACATTTGAAAGTCCCTACCATGTACTGGTTACCGAAATTACACAAAAAACCATTTAAATTCCGTTTCATCTCCGCTTCGAGTAAGTGTTCTACTACTAATCTATCAGTGCTTCTAACCACCTCCCTTACTACTATCAAAGAACTGGTTATTAACTTTTGTAATAAAGCTTATGAAAATAATGGTATTAATTATTTTTGGAGTGTTAAAAATTCTTTAGAGGTTTTAGATAAAATACATGCTTTCAATGGTCCTTACAATTCTGTTGACAGTTATGATTTTTCTACTCTGTACACTACACTTCCACACAATCTTATAAAGAAAAAGTTTTTGTATTTGATAAAATGGTCTTTCGAAAAATCTCATTGTAATTTTATTTGCTGTAACTCGTTTAAGGCCTTTTTCTGTAACGAAAAAGGAAAGTATGCTAGATACACTTACTGGAAATGTGAGGATATGATTGAAGCTTTAAACTTTCTGCTTGATAACATTTATGTACGTTTCGGCGATAAATTGTATCGTCAGGTAGTAGGTATTCCTATGGGCACCAACTGTGCCCCTTTAATAGCAGATTTATTTCTATATTGCTATGAATCTCAGTTTATGACCAAACTCAGTAAAGACCCATCATTGTTACATTTGGTTGATACATTCAAAAATACCTACCGTTATCTGGATGATATTTTTTCGTTGAATAATCCAGAGTTCTCTAAATATACTTCAGAAATTTACCCAAACGAACTTACTTTAACTAAATCTAACATAAACAGCAGCAGTTGTCCTTTTCTAGATTTAGACATTTCAATTTCAAACGGGAAACTTCACACTAAAATTTTCGACAAAAGAGACGATTTTTCATTTCCTATTGTTAATTTTCCTTTTTTAGACGGCGATGTGCCTTTGGCTCCATCATACGGTGTTTATATATCGCAACTCGTTCGGTTTGCCCGTGTGTGTTCTGATGTCATAGATTTCAACGAACGTAATCAATGCATCACTGGTAAATTGTTGTGTCAGGGATTTCGATACCATAAATTACTTAAAACTTTACTAAATTCTTTCATAGATACAAAGATTTGATTAGTAAATTTGGCTATACCTGTAGAAAGCTTATAAAAAATGGTATTTCTCATCCTAAATTTTATGGTAATATTGTACTTAAAGCGAGGAAATCACTATGTGATCCTTGTAAACTCATCGAACCTTTAAACAAACTTATAAGTAAGGGTTATCGTACCAATATTGTAATTAGATCTCTGAATATAGTTCACATTGGCACTAATATTGATTTTGTCATTAGCAAATTAAAACATAACTAAATTTCATTATCTTTTGAGGCGAGATGTATAGGGGACACAGCCACGTTAACTTTTATTTCTATAGAAGTCGCTCTTCACTATACTACTACCTGTCGATACATTTATTTTTGGCATTGCACAAGTCATGTCTTCTTTGACTATTAATGACGTTAAAATACTAAATCCCTGTGATGTGTTTTAGTCGATTTTAGTCTCTGATGCATGATTTTTTTACTATTAATTGGTTTTGGCTTTTAACTAGCTGTCAGTAACTGCGAGTACTCTCAAATCGTATTTTCTTGTTAATTCGACCTGTTGATACTGTTTATAATGCTTTTTTGTCATTTTTTATTTATATGGATCTTGTCTGTATACCAGCTTTGATTATTTGTAATATCTTCAATTTTTCACTTATTCTTACAACATTTGTATAAACTTCAAGATTATAAAAAACCGGTTTTTTTCTAAAGTGAACATTGATTGGTTAAATATTTCTCAGTGTGTTTGAAATTGTTTGTTAGCCTTTTGGTCATGAATGTTTGTCTCTAATATTTAATTAACTGTGCATTTGTATTCAGATATCGCAGATCAAATTTATTCGTTCATTGTGTAATCATACGTTTTTGATTGAGTTAACTTAAAGCCTGCCAATTGATATTTTATCGTATGTTTTTCTATGTTGTGATGTTATGCTATTGTTTCAGAAAAAGGGAGAAGGTTCGGGCCCATTAAAACGTTTAATCCCGCTGCAAATGTTTGCACCTGTCCTAAGTCAGGAATCTGATGTACAGTAGTTGTCGTTTGTTTATGTAATATATACGTGTTTCTCGTTTCTCGTTTTGTTTATATAGATTAGACCGATGGTTTTACACTAGTAATTTTGGGGCCCTTTATAGCTTGTTGTTCGGTGTGAGCAAGGCTCCGTGTTGAAGGCCGTACATTAACCTATAATGGTTTAATTTTTAAATTGTTATTTGGATGGAGAGTTGTCTCATTGGCACTCACACCACATCTTCCTATATCTATTAACCCCGTTTTACGTACATATGTGCCTGTACCCAAGTCTAGAGCCTGTTATTCAGTGGTTGTCGTTTGGTGCCGTGCTACATATTTGTTTTTCGTGCATTTTTTTGTACATTAATTAGGATTTTAATATTTTATTGTTAATCTTTAAAAAATTAGTCTATCACAATTATTGGTCTCTTCAAAACTGAGTCGATCCAGAGCTTTACATTTTGTGTAGAAAATGCATATTACTATATTGCAGATAAAAGGCCTAGACTTCATGTAATTTTTGTCGTAACTTATATAGCTACGACTGGATTACAAACTTGACAGATAAGAATTAATTGGAAACTAGTGATACTAAGCAAGAATGTACTTTGTTTTTATACAACAATTTCCTATAAGAAATAGTTTTCTGTGATAAATATGACGTTTTGTTTTATTTATATCCCCCTTTTGACGCTTTTATACCCGCTTGTTGACACCATGTAAACTGATTTAACCTATGAGATTAAAACATTTGTTTCATCAAAGAGCTTAAAAGATTTGTTTCATCAGTAGATTTTTTTAGATAAGGTTGTACAAGTTCCGGTTAGATGAAATTTAAAAAAAAAAAGGCAGGACAGACATTTGGATTTAAAAAAATACAGGACATCAGTTTCGATTAAAAAAAAGGCAGGATGAGCAACTGGGGAAAAAAACCAGGACCAAATAAAATAAAAAAGGCAGGACAGAAATTACAACTTTAAAAAAATGCAGGACACAATTTTTTTTTATCGTAGCCCCCCCCCCCCCCCTAAAATCAAATGGTAGCTTCCTGAAATATCAGATGTATGAGATTAAGTTATGTGAATATACCCCTTACATTGTGGTGCGGCAACTGGTCTACCATGATAGGAATACTAACCGCATCATTTAATTTCAAATTTTAAAGCTTTTTCGAGAAATCATGCATTGAATTTGCGCTTCAGAATTGTGCAACATTTCGCGAAACTAAATTGAATCTGTACATGTAGGAAAAAAAGACTACTTCTTATCTGTGAGAAGATATATTTAAACTTCAATGTTGGATTACGTTATACAGCCGATGTTAGTTTCTTTATCGTCCCTGGAGTGCCGATTGGGAGTCCCAACATCTTTCCGCCTTTTTGGTTCTAAACTTCTCGGATGGGTAGATTTGTATAGAAATAGTTCTTGGTGTTTTTTTTGTTTTTTTTTTTATCTGGAGTTACAGTGCAAAATCACTGCCAGTTCCAGCTCAGGCCAACTCTTCACTAGAAGATGGAGTAAATTAAAATAGTTCCGGAACAGAATCGATCAATGTTGGGCGTCATAACGTTGCAGCTACGAGACAGGGCTTTACGGGTTGGGGTGCTTTCTATAAGGTCCGCGTTCTCAAATTAATATATGGACTTGACTAGGATGTAAAATGGTCTCATTGGCACTCACACCACATCTTTTTATTTATATTGATAGGTTAAAATTCTAATTTGGGTGCTTTCTGTAACGTTTTCAAGTTGTGTTATTAAATATCGGCCTAGTGTAGTAGTGCTCATTTCACACTTTAAAGTATTGCCGCTGCTGCTGTTGTTCATGTTGAGTCATATACAAGGCGTTTCCATGTAATGCTTTTACTTCCTCTACAGCTCGTGTGCTCACTACCTTCTTGTGTGGGGATTTGCTGCTGCCGCTAGACGAGGATAGAGAGTTGTTGTTGCTGCTGCTTAAAATACTCATATTAAGATTTTTTTTAATAAACTGTTTTCAATGCTCCTGCAACTTTTGTCGTTCTCATTTCACTTCCTAAGTAGTTATGCTGCTGCTGTTGCTTGAGGGAAGAACGAACAGAGGGGATTTTTCTTTAAATTCATAAACATACTTAGACTATAAAATAAATGAATGTAATATGAAATCGTGTGTACCAGTGTATGACTGAAATTTCCTCAAATTTACTTTACATATGTTGTAATTGCTCTTGCTCTTTCTGCATGAAAGAGAATAAACTTCAAAGAGGGAAAAAAATTGCAGCCATCAGCTACATTTCCTTTTATCTTTTTTTGACTCCTTATAATTTTAAAATCTTGATTTATTTCCTTGCATAAACTTCAAAGTTTGTTCGATTTCTGTAGAATGCGCTGCAACGCATTTAAAAAAATTGGAATTGATGACTGGGGACTCAACAAAGATCTTCTAGTAATCTAAATAAGTGTCCATGGGTTGATAAATAACATTGCGCATTAACATAACAACTGTAAAGATACAAATGTCGTCTTCACCGAAAACTTTAACAAATCAATTTGGAAAAAAAGGTATCAAATATGACAACTTAAATTAAAAGATACTAATATATTTCATGTTATCTATAAAAATCGTATTTTTTAGCTTACTGTCAAAAAAAATATGAATCTTTAAAATCAATCACGGACTTACCATCTTACGTATGCAAAGTCAGTGAATAATACATGTACGTTTTCACGTGTTTAACGGTCTAAAAATGATTTTGGGAAAAGAAAGACAATCCACATTAATAATTTTCACTTTCATATGTATAATGTATGTTGAAATGACGCTTGGAAGGTATAAATAACATGAAGTTGACGCTTCCGACGTACAAATACCATTGTTAAGTAACATTTAACGTATAAAGTAGATACTTATGTCGCTTGTGTTGTTTTCTCTAATAATATTAGGACCTCCTGTTTCTCCAACAGTTCAACCATGCTTGACACATCTGTGTCATCTCTGCTATAATTGTTCACCAAATTAAAGATCGCCATTTGAGCTTGATAAACCAGCAATAGGTTGTAATTTAAGTTGGATTTGTCGGTCCGACATCTCTACTGGATCAAGATTCGTTACTATCAGAGCTATCTCTACCTCTGCATCTATCTCTACCACCACGTCCGCGTGTTATAGTAGATTTCGGTGGCATGACGGTATTGTTTCTGAGAAATCAGAAATAGAAGAAATGGAACAGTATTGATATGGAATACGATGTTGACGTTATTGCTGAGAACGTTGTAAGATCGCGGTATTAACGTAGTATAATCGTGGAAAGAAGGTGTTGTAATCGCAGAAGAAGCTTGGTAAAAACGTGTGATGCAATCGGATAACAAGGGTATAGTTGTAGTGAGAACGTGACGACCTTTGTAAGATAATCGCAGAAAAGGCGTGGTGAGAACGTGGTATAGCGTATCGAGATCGTTGAAGAAGCGTAACGAGAACTTATCATCGTGAAAACAACGAAAATTAACATTTCCATTCCGCTCATACCGCGACCTCACGACGATCTTCATTAATTTTAGATCACGGTAAGCGTGGTGCGACCGTGGTCTAGTGAGACCGGGGATTAATGCCATTCTTATTTTCAATGCATCTTAACATGTAAAGTTAGTACAATAATTTAAAAAATAAAACTTCATCTTCCTCAGAATTATAATTTTATAGATTTATTAGCAGACCATTTTAGTAGTTACGTGTATGTAATGCAGTAACGTCCAGCGTGAATTATTTTATTGATATGGCGTCATTTTGAGCTTTAACGGCATTGTAATCGACAGTCTTTGATTTGACGGGGACAAGTCGGTAGTCTATAAAAAACAATTCTTATTTTTCTTCTTTTGATTTTTTGTATACATTGCACTACTTCAAATGTTTATAACTTTAATATATTTAACAAATTAAGTGTTAAATATTAAAGTTTGCACTTTTGGGATATCCAACAATAATTTTTGCGTTTAAGATAGCTCTATGAAGAATTATCAAATCATCTTGAAATTCACATGCAGTTTGTACTTATCAATACATAGAATGAGTTCGATAATAAAAAAACAATCTCACTAAGGTCATATATTTAAGGAAGAGAATTGAATCACATGTAATCGTTGCCAGCGGACAGTGACTGATGGTGATGTTAAAAGAAACGAAACGTATACCAAATTATTAGCTTGATATTTTTATGAGTTGATTCCTTTTTCTACATTTCAAAAATGACGCATACAAAGGTGAATAACAGCACTATTACTTCATTAATGGATCCACTACCGAAGACTGATTATTTACATGTATGTCACCCATTTGCAAGTCCCTACTGATATGAGTGAAATGCCGTTGTAGCAAATGGGCGAACTTTACACGCCCAATTTGAGTTGCTGTCACGTGTTATGTCATCGCATTTTTTAGTCCATGATAATCCTGTCTTATTAACTCTGTCCCCAAGCATTGACTTTTAATGGGTTCAGTTAGCACAAGAGTCTGTATAAATCTGACACATTAATAAAAAAGTTAATATCATTACACATAAAACTGAATATTTTTGAGAATAATAATATTTTCTATTCTGTTCTCAATAAGTTGGACAGTATTATCTGCATACTAAAATACCATAAAAAGGTTTTGTCCTATTTGATGTAACTTTAAAGTTCAACATATATTTTCAGAGGAAAAGATTGTAAATAATTTATGGACTAATATTTCACCTCATATAGAAATTATGGACAGAAAAGATTACCAAAAAGGAACTCAATAGTTTAAGATGAACCCACTAAATCAAGAAGCACGAGTCTTCAAAACACATTTCTTTGTCCTTATATTATACTATATATTACAACACACAATTTATAAGACAATCAACATAAATGGACTATTTTCATCCCAATGTTGCACATTAAAGGTTGAGTCAGTATATAGATTCTAACACTGCATCAAATGATGTACGATATTTCCCCAATCGTCAAATCGAGTCAGTACGCGCGAGGCTTTCCGGATATTAAGTATTCAAAATCTAACTGTCGAGAATGAGGAATATAGAATTGTACGAACATTGTTGTTCTGATCTATTTCTTTAATGTTTTAGACAATATTTAGACAATCATTTTCCCGAAACTGCATGAAGATGTGTCTTTTTAAATATATGGCGTCATCGGGCATGGTGGACTTTTCCATGACGTCAAATATAGGAAGTTTCGGAGTACAAAAGTACATTTGCCTTTATTTTTACTAATGTGCTTACTCTATAGAGTGTCTTCACGCCATTTTGTTTTTCTTTGTAACCATAGTTGTTTATTGTTGTAGGGATTTAGATTATAACACAATGTTGACTCCTGTACCCCATTTGTTTTCATTTGTATCTATCATATCTGTTTGTTTTGCTTACACATTGTTGTCAATGTTATAAAGTCTTATGCAACTCTCATACAAGTGCGAGGTTCAGCCAGCTATAAAACCAAGTGTAATCCACTATTTTCATGAAATACATATGCAAATCATAAATATGACGTTTTGTTTCCCATTCGTTTGATGTTTGCGCTTAAGAGTTTGCCCTTTGTTAAAGGGACACTAGCTACAAGATATGAAAAAAATAAATAAATAGAAAATGATTTGTTTGGTTCAATCAATTATAACATAAGTGAAATGATGAAATAATAGTTCATTTCTAGCAACCAATTTGGTTAATTGGTTTAATTTTGTCAAAACAAAAACCGAACAAAAAAAATTGCTGATGAATAATTCTTTTGCAAGTGAACAATTTGACTTCATTTAATCGGTATCCATGTGACATTTACAATGTATGTGAAAAAAGGGGGGATTAGCAATATCCCATATCCCAAAATTGCAATCCGTTCAATTCATTGCTCAAATGAAAGTCTCGTATACCACATTTAATATTCCATATGTTTTGCATCCTACATTATATAACGTGTATACTTTAGTCAATAAATCAATCTAATTAAAAACCGATCTCTCATCGCTCCTGTTTCTGATATGTCGCGTGGGAGATCTAACGAAACCCGCTTTGAGGTCACATGTGAGTGACCTCGTAGGTGTGTCTTTTTCGACCAATGAAATTGAGTCTTCCACGATCTTGGAAGTTTAACGTAAGGCAAAGGGATGTAACTCATTTTATTTACGACGAAATCGTTAGTCATAATAATTCGTAAACTTTTTTGATTGGCTTATTAATAGGTCGTCAACTCATTTGCATATCTTTATAAATTCATGACTTTTAGTTCACTCACATGTGACCTCAAAGCGGGTTTCGTTAGATCTCCCACGCGACATATCAGAAACAGGAGCGATGAGAGATCGGTTTTTAATTAGATTGTCAATAAATCTGCGCGAAATGAACAAAAGTTTCCATCAATAACATTATAACTGGATTATTGGATTTAACAGTTGATACTTTTATTGATGGATATGACTGTTGATATTGCACCTCTCTCTATATTTGAATAAAAATGAATATAGTTTAATTTTGGAGTAAAATGTATAATTCCGGTAAAGATAGATAAAGGCAACAGTAGTATACCGCTGTTCAAAACTCATAAATCCATGGACAAAAAACAAAATCGGGGTAACAAACTAAAACCGAGGGAAACCCTTTATAGCCGTTTATATTTTTTTCCCGTGGATTCACTTTTTTTCTGTTTTATACTGATATAATATATGATTTTGAAAATTAAATTCCAATGTTTTGATCAAATAGCCATGTATTTTAGGACATTGATTTAAACAGTGGTAAATGATCTAGAATAGCTACCAGTTTATTGTTACTATAAAAAATGTTTATTGTTACTACTGTTAATGGTTACTTTCGTTTATTGTTTTTATTAGCCTGATCAAAATGACGCGTATAGTCTTACAAATCATTTACGGACTAAAAAAAACCACAAATATTTATTATAATTATTCTTGTTTGAGTTAAACCACTTCTTTTGTTACATTATTGTGTGTGGGCGTCAACCTGTTTTTGTTTGAAAGTAATCTTTTTTTCGATTGTATTTATTTTTAAAGTTGTCCCTTGTTCTTCATAACTTTAAAGTTGTTAAATAAACCAAAACAAATGAACCGACATGAAAACTGTAGTTCCTAATTTCTCGTGAAACTGTCTCTGGCGAATACTAAACGTTTTTATTACTTCATTATGGCATAATAGGGTATGGGTTAGATTTGAATCAGCAGTGGCTTCCGGGGGCATAAATAGCACATACATAGTCACCTGCAATAAATGAATTAAAACAATAATTGAAATTACTATATTTACTATGTTTTTATGGGCGATATCTTTTTGCGCCAAAAAGTAACTCATTTGCGCCACAATTTAATTGCGCCAATACTTCTTTTGCGCCACCTAATTATCAAAACTATAGGTATCATTTGCGCCAATAAAATAATCGTCTAATTGCGCCACTTTTATTTATTTTTATCTATATATAACAACTATATATAGATTGGCTTCCCTCCTCCTTCTATCTGGGCTTGGGACCGGCAATTTTCCTCCACCAAGCCTGACCAAGACGAAATCTACATGACTTTATAACGACGTCTGGAAAGATGTCTCTTACTGTTTTGTGCATTCTATTTTCTAAATTTAGATAAATGGTGGTATTAAAGACTTAGATATGTATAGTATAATTAAAAGCTGTTTGAAATATTTTGGACAACATTTATAGGTACCATCAGCCAAAAAGAAATCCTCTTTTTTAAATCTTTCTTTTTTAAATTGTCTTCTTCAATTTTGAAGAGCTCTGAATTTATTATTTTAGAAGGTCGCTCTGACAATATATCGGTTGCTTTTCTTTTGAACGAAGTTCTCAAATTTGACGTTCTAATTTCTGGATATTTGTTTCATGAATAATTTATGATCTAATTCCATTCAAAATAATTGAACACGATTCATCTGTGAATAACCTAGCACAACACGACTTAACTGTGGAAATATTTTTTGTGACTTTTTAACAGAATGTAAACTGCTGTATTTTGAATGGTCGAAAAACTTTACATAATGATTTTACATTTGTATCTACTAGAGGAATGAGTGTGGTGGATTATTGTGTTTTGCCATATGAACATTTGGATAATTTTAACAATTTTAATGTAATCAGAACAAGTTCAATAGTTGAACAAATTAATGCATTGGGAAAATACGACTTGAAGAAAGCTATGCCCGATCATTCATTACTAACTTGGGATTTTACCTTGAATTTTGACTCAAATTGCTGTATAAATACACAGACAAGAGGAAATTCTGTGACAAAGAAAAAATATGATACAAGAAATTTACCGGAAGATTGGTTGTGTCAAGAATCTACTATCGCTAAAATTGATAATGCTATTCGTTTTTTAGAAAATTCCATTGCCGATCAAAGTAATATTGATAATATGTATGAACATTTTGTGAAAATCGTTAAAACCGAAATGTGTAATAAATTACTGGCTAAAAATATTGTTCTATCAAATGGATTTAATCTATACTATTAAACGAGAAGACCTCATTTTGGGTGTCGCTTCTCTTCTTTCCACAATAAATTAATCATCATGCCTCTGTGTCCTATGGGTACAGTGTATAATCGCATTTGTCATCCATTCATATGATTATTCGGATTGAGTTATTTTTGGGTGAAAAACGAGAAAAAAGACGTCCGGATATGTTTCCGTCATTGGGCGAAATTTTAAGTCGGATTATACTTCCGGTTTGCGTTTTTCTGTATACTTTGAACATACATTATTACTACGAATACAGTGTATTTTCTGTCTTATATCCGTCATTGGACGAAATTTAAGTCAAATTAGAACCCCGGTTTGCGTTTTTCTTTTTACTATGAAACAAATACATATACTACGAATAAAGTGTATTTTTCTGTCTGATATAATTTTCAAGTTTACTAATCACGGCAGTCACAGGGTTTATTTAATAGAGAGGGTCTGAATAATCAATCAATGACCGCTGTGGATCAATTATTAAACTGAGAATCGACTGTAAAAAGAAAATACACTTTCGGGACGTCTGGAACGGGTGTTTTTAAGATCGAAATTTCAGGATTGACCATTTTAGGATCCGGGATTTTTTTTTTCGAATTTCGGGATGTCGAGATATTTAATTTGTATAATAAATTCAGAACCTCAAGATTTCATGTTTTTAAGCCCGGGATATTGGGATCAGGGCCCCTCCGCAGTGGCGTTGGATGCCCAGTATTATATCTCAGTGGACATGTATTTTTAGATTATGGTCAAGACTTACTAAAATGGCTCATTGTAGAGTTAATAAAAAGGTTTTCTTATGGGGCAATAAATGCTGTAATAGTAAATTTAAAAATTGGAATTATAGAGTCAATGTGAAATTTAAAGAAATGAATATGGGGTTTTTATGTAATACTGATTTTTCTATTGATAAAAATACAATTAAACAAATTGAAAATGAAAATTTTTGCAGATATAAAGAGAAGTGGTACTCTGACTTAATGCAAAATGAAAGGAGTAAATTGCGAACGTATAGAATGTTTAAGCAATGTTTTAATAGAAAAAATATTTATGTATTAATATGCCTGGAAAATATAAGAGTGCATATGCTAAATTTAGATGTGGTGTTGCACCTCTGAGAATAGAAACTGGTCGATATGAAGGCATTATGGTTGACAATATATTATGTTTTAATGAGCAATGTAAGAAAAATAATATTATTGAAGATGAGAAACATGAGTTAATTAGCTGCCCAGTATATGCAGATTTGCGAGCTATTTTATTTAGACATGCTAGCTCTTTTAATTGTGATTTTGTTAATTTGTCTGATGATGATAAATTCAAATTTTTATTCACTGATGAAAATGTGTTTTACTTTTTAGCCAAAATCTGCTATGATGTATTATTAAAAAGAAAAGGTATTTTATATAATTGTAGATAATAATGTGTTTTTTAGAAATTTTATAGTCTCTCGTAACTCTTTTTAGAGTGGCTCATGTTGTTTTAAATATTATTGTTATTTTAGTAATGTATAAATGTATGTCAATTTTGAGGTGAGACTCTAATAAAGTATTTGTCTTGTCTTGTCTATATGATATAGGTAAAACATGTACAGGTAAGCTAAAGGTAAAAAATATTTACAGGTAAATGTGGCGCTATTTCATTTCATTTATTGGCGCAATTTATACCATCAAAATTAAAGATAGTGGGCGCAATTAATACCTTTTCAAAACAGCAATTGGCGCAAATTGATTCTGCCCGTTTTTATTCAGAATAAATGTTTTTTAACAGACTTAATCACAAATCTGATGTGGAGTGACACATGCATTTTGCCCGACAATTATTGCCATACATCATAACTTCCTTTAAAATTGCCTCTTCGCTCATTCCCATATTTTGTGACATTACTAGTTCTTGGAGTTTGCTGTATTTTAACATAGTTCGTGTTTTCCCCATTTTAAAATTTCTTGTTCACCCTTCCAATTTTATGATATACTAGTATCATATGCAGCTGTTTTCATTAGAACTATTAATACTATATGAACAAAAAAAAATGTCGTAAGATGTTGGAACGTTTTCGTGATAAATTCATCACCATAATTTCAGTATATGCTATCAAATGTACGTTTTTAGTGTCAATATCAATAAAATACTATTCAGTTACGATCATCTTCTCGTTGTTTTTAATACCATAAATACGATTATCTTTTTTCCGAGTTACGATTATCATCCCGAATTTTTCAACGTCAAATTTCAAAGCGCTTAGACAATTCCAGTACACTGTTACCATTCAAATATGATGTAATGGTACAAAAAAACCTTGCATCTGAGTAACTATTGACAAAACATGCTACATTTGAGAAAATGACTGTACAGATTTTACCTATATCTGCCGTCGCCATATTGGGATAGTCGTAACTCCAGTTTTTATCAGTTTAATACCAGTGCCTGTGATTGCACTGACATATTGTTTTGTACTGCGGGAGATGCGATGTGTAATAACCAATATTCACCGTGAACGTTTCCCCAAGATAAATTTGAATTCTTTTATATTTTCAGTCTTAACTGCTCGTCATCGGGAGCTCTATTTTTTAAACTCGTTGCCGCTAACCTCATATTGCGCATATATGTTCTCTTGTCTTGTATTTTTCAATGTAGACTCGGACATCTCTTGAACTGAATTTTAATGTGCGTATTGTTATGTGTTTACTTTTCTACATTGGCTAGAGGTATTGGGGGAGGGTTGAGATCATATAAACATGTTTAACATTTTTGCGACTGTCCTAAGTCAGGAGCGTCTGGCCTTTGTTAGTCTTGTATTATTTTAATTTTAGTTTCTTGTGTACAATTTGGAAATAAGAATGGCGTTCATTATCACTGTACTAGTATATAGTTGTTTAGAGGCCAGCTGAAGGACGCCTCTGGGTGCGGGAATTACTCGCTACATTGAAGACCTGTTGGTGACATTCTGCTGTTGTTTTTCTATGGTCGGGTTGTTGTCTCTTTGACACATTCTCCATTTCCATTCTCAATTTTAGTCATAAAAACCATGAATGCTAAAGTCATTTCATTTATGAACAAAAAAAATCATGCGAAGGTCTTTTTCCAATACCAATCCCCCTTTTTAATTTCAAATCGCCCTAATCAAACTTCTCCATTTCATTTAGCGTTTCCAAAAGAGAATGAAGCTGTATAAAATTTCCCTCCCAAATCTTTTCCTTAATTTTAAAAAGGCACGTGTTCTCCACTGTGTCATGAATGCTATAAACGGGATTGAAATCAATAGTATTATTTGCCATTTCATTTTTTTGTGTGACGGGTCGTGCCTTAAAGAGGGGTATGCCCCTGCATCCTCATCCGACTCATTACCTGATGATATTTCAGCATTTTCATCTGGTCCTTGTGTCTCCACGTGTGCCACCTCTTGTTTTTTCCTGACCATTCTTTTCCGTCCAACTCCATTCTTCTTTTGAGTGATTTCTTCGTTCCGCACTATCTGTCCTGCTTTCCCACTGGTCCTCCTCCTCCTCCTCCTCTTTCCAATGGCCTTGATGGCGATCCTCTGCCATTTCTTTTGTTTGGAATCTTTCCGTTTGAATAGTTTAACTAATTTTTGCAGCACCTGCTTTGTTGTCGACAGAAAATTAACAAGTGCCCGATACGGGAATTCCAAAATTGAGATTCCATCTGAGAGCGCTAACTATGGCTATGCCAAATATGACAATGAGCTACAGGCTGCAACACCCACACAAATATTTGATTGAATTAAACCAGATAATTGAAAATAAATTTTGATAATCTCTATTCTTTAAAGCTAGCAACTAATTTGGTTAAATTTTATAAAAAAAAAAACCCAACAAAAACCCAACAAATAAACATTTCTGATGAATAACTCTTTTGCTAGTGAAGAATTTTACTTTTTGAATCGGTACTCATGTGACTTTCAATAGCAAAAGATATTTTTATGTATAGATGTATAAATCATGGTCAGCCAGAATCTCAACATTGAAAGCGAAACAAAGGTAAACCATATCGTTGACTGAATCGATTCATGCACAAAATCGTTCTTATTCAGTTGAAGACGATAGTAAACATTTTATTAAACTTAACTTAATGGGGCTCCCACAATATGTATTACAGTAATTAATGAGATATTTTAAAAAGTATAGCAATTATACTTAACTCTAAGTCAAATTCGAAAGGGGAAGTCCATAAAAAATATAAAACCAAACGCTATCAATCAACGGCACTAGTGAGGTGCAACTGTCGTATTCCTGACTTGTTGCAGGAATTGTGTTATGTATATCTGAACATTTTCTGTAACTCTTAATTAAACAATAATTGCAAAATAAGGATCAATGAAAGGAATCATGAACTTGAACAGGTGTCACAAATTAACAATTAAAAAATACCACACTCATCACGTCGACTTTAAAGTTAAAGACCATTCAAATATCGTAACTTTTTTTGCAGAAGTATACAAATCAAGAAACAGAATCCCGAGAAAAGCTAATTTACTCCGAACGAAACAAACCTGAAGCTGGGGTCACACATTCACGATTTTTACTGCCGTCCTTGAAAGGACCATTCTTGATTCAAATTTGTCAAAAGCATGACCAAGATCCTGTGACTCGTGGATGGTAATTCAATATTTGATTAAAATAAAAAAAAAAATTATAACGACAACAATCAGATATTGTTCAGGAAGCGTCAATATTTAACCGTTTCCAAGTGAATTTGTCCCGATAATCCTGCTTTCAATCCGATTCTAATCCGATTTGTATCTTTCGCATGGTGAAATTCGACCGAGTCTGTCACGACTGTGTCCCGATTCTACCGAATGTAATCCGACAGAGACCAGACAGTGAACTAATTTAAATGCTGACGGAATTAATCCTTTACGCTGGGGTCACACATTCACGATTTTTACTACCGTTCTTGACAGGACCATTCCCGATTAAAATTTATTAAAAGTCTGATCAAGATCCTGTGAATCGTGGATGGAAATTCAAACTTAAATTAAAATTTGTAAAAAAATAATTTGATCACGACAACAATCAGATAGTGTTAAGGAAGCACCGATATTCAACCGTTTCTAAGCGAATAAGTCCCGATAATCCCGTTCTGAATCCGCTTCTAATCCGATTTGTATTTTTCGCCAGGTAAAATTCGACCGAGTCTGTCACGACTGCGTCCCGACTCTACCGAATGTAATCCGACTGAGATCAGACAGTGATCCGACGCTGACGGAAGTTATTTGTTCGAAAACTGTCGGCATATTCGGGATGATCAGGTACTGTCGGAACGTAATCCTATCACGGTCCGCTCTATCGCATTGCAAACGGCTTTGTCTGGTCTCAGTCGTATTGTATTCTGTAGTTGTCGGGACTCTGACGTGGGTATCATTGACGAATTTCGTATTAATAACGGGACTGTTTCGGAACGGTTTCGGCAAAAAACGGTTCGCAATCGACAAGATCTGGATGCAATCTGGACTCAATCGGCAGAAAAACAGCTATGAAAAATTACTCCGGATCATTCCCGTTCCATAGGACACCGTCCAGAATACACAAGACATTGTTCGGAATTCGATCCGATACAGCAGAATCTGTCACGACATAGCCACGATTGTAATCCGATTAGACAAAATCGGCTGAGTTGCCCCGAATGTTACGGGACGCACCTAACTGTCGGGATGCTTTGCCGAACTATTCAGACCCTTCCCGATCCGTAGGAATCTGTTACGAACTAAAACGAATGCGTTCAGACAATGATAGGACATTCCAGATAATTGAGGATACCAATCCGACTTTTTCACTTTTCATATCGTATTGCTGTCTGATCTCAAACGGGAGCAATAATCGGCAATATGTGAACCCCGCATTAGAAAACTATGGCATATTCGGGATGACATTCATCGATACTTGATCCGACACCCCTTAGCGGACACACCCACACTTAGGTCAAGGTCACTGAACCGGAAGTAGCTTTGTTTTCATTACACAACTGTTTGTAGGGTATTGAAAACTTGGTACACATTGATATTTCTTGGTTTGATAGGGTATACTAGATTGAGACTTGCAATTATTTGTTCGTATTCATGTGAATTATTTTCATAAAAGGACTTAGTTTCTGAAAATAATTTTTCTGTGAATATTTACGTATAGCTTCGTACATACATACACATTCACATTCACACACACACACTTAAAATTATTTTTTTATTATTTACATTACTGTTGTGTGTTGTCAGTATATATTGTGTAGTTAGTATTGTTGTATGTCATATGTATAACCATGTTTGTATGTGAATTTTGTACTGTAGTTTAGTTTATTTATTAGTTACATTGTACTTTGTCAGTGTTAGTGTGTAATCGTTTGTGAACACGATACAATTTATACAGGGTATATTATAAATATTTTGAAGGTATCTAAACATAAATAAAACTTAGTTTAAACTTACATAAAAAATCTTGTAGTCTAAACTTGAACTTTATATATATAAAATAAAATTAAAACACTTTGACTGATTGAAAGTTGAGCGAGTCATATCATAATGCATGCATCCTACCCTGAACTAACATTTTGCTCTTGATAACATACCAAGCACACCCTACATACCTTATTAGCATTATTTATTTTCAGCTGGTGTTACTGTCTGTCGGTATTTTTATTTTTATTTTGGTGATCTTTGATTCTAGATTGAGTTTTCGGTTTAGGGTTTAGAGATTAGGTATCTTTGATTGCCCTAGGCCATTCAGTTGATAGTATTTCTTAGTCTTTAGTCTACATTGATATACAGATTGAGGTACTTGTATTTGTGTATATATATTTTATTTCAGATTTTGATTTCATCCGTTGTACATTTTGATTTGATTCGTCCGTATTATTTTTGTTCGGATATTTTTATACTACTCATCATGGCAGAGCCAGAGAAGATAAAAGAACAGTATGATACTATGTATAGCACTTTCCAAGCTATGGGTCTCAACCCCAAGGGAGATACTCCAGAGGACTTGGATAAATGGATTAAGGATTACATCGAACACCAGAAAGAATACAAGTCAGTAGAAAATGTACTTTTGTCTCAACCACCTATTGCTGCATTGAAAACAGAAACAGGAGCAGTATTGAAAGTTGCCCCTAAGCCAACAGTTACCATGTCATCATATGCACCCAAGGTTAGGAACTTTTCTGGTGGAGATAACAAGGGCGAGATTGCATATGACATATGGAGATATGATGTGAAGATAGCATTAAAGGATCCTACATATACCAAAACACAGAAAGATTTTGCCATCCGTCGTTCTTTATCTAGATCAGCTGCACGTATGATAATGTACCAAGGCTTTGATAAACCTATCAACGACTTATTGGAAATTTTAGACAGCGTTTATGGAAGTGTAGACAACAAAGAACAACTTCTGTCAGAATTTTACAGTGCCCGCCAGAAGGAAGATGAAGATGTAACAACCTGGAGCAATCGTCTTCAAGATATTTTAGGAAAAGGAATAGAAAAGGGTATTATTCAGTATCACGAGATGAACACCATGCTTCATGCCATGTTATGGACTGGACTGAGACAGGAATTAAAGGATGGTAGTGGCCATAAGTATGACTCAATACAAGATTTCAACCATCTCAGAGGTGCTCTTAGACAAATAGAGAAAGATCATCAGCCTAAAAAAAACATCAAGCCTAACACTTCTAAGGCAGCTACTACTTCACCTGAATCAAAGGATGTTGAAGAATTAAAAGGTATGGTACAACAACTGACTCATCAATTTACAGAATTACGAGATCAACGCCAACAGGAACATGCACCATACAGAGGTAATGGTGGGTATAGAGGTTCTGGTAGGGGAGGCCGCAGAGGCTGGAACCAAACCTCAGGACAGAACAGCAATTGGCAAGGACAGAACAACAATTGGCAAGGACAGAACAACAATTGGCAAGGACAGAACAACAATTGGCAAAATCGAGGAACACATGATCCGGTACAGCTAGATCCTCAACAACAACAACAAAGGAACGACTACCATATAGTTTGTCATCGTTGTGGACAGGAAGGTCATATAAAGATAGGTTGCAGAACAAGAATGGACCATTCGAGGAATTTAAACGCCAGGAAACCTGTACAGAGGGGCCGGTATTAGGTTTGAGCAAGAGGAGTTATGGTCCCATGGTTAGAAACAACATTGTAAAGAGTATTACACCTTTAGGCATCTTTGGAAAACCAACTGAAGCTGAAATATTTTTAAATGGACACAGGTTACCAGCATTATTGGATACATGTTCTACAGTATCAACTATAGCGGAATCATTTTATCAGGAATATCTTTCGGAATCAACACCTTTAAAGAAATTAGACTCTATTTTGGAAATTGAGACAGCAGGAGGAACGCAATTACCATACGCTGGATTTATAGAAGTGGATATTAAAACACCAGGAAATAGCAACATCAGTAGTAAGCATGTATTGCTTGTAGTACCAGATAGCCGTTATAGTCAACATGTACCAGCATTAATAGGAACCAATATCTTAGATCACCTTATATTGGAACTTCAAGAACAACACGGAGCTAGATATTTACAGAATGCAGCATTGACAACTCCATGGTACTTGACATTTCGCTGCATATCAATGAGGGAAAGGAAATTGTCGAATAATAACAACCGATTAGCTGTTGTAAGATGTCAACAGGGAATTACTATACAACCAAATACCATGAAGGAAGTAACGGGATATGTTGATAGAGAAATTCCATACTGTACAACACCATCTATCTTACAGTCAAGCGAGTTATCGAAGGAATGCAAAGATATCGACATTGAGCCAGCATTACATCAGTATGAGTACAAGCAGAATGGAGCGATAACCGTTAGAATGTCGAATACAACCACACGGACTTTCACCATACCACCGAAGTCGATTATATGTGAGATTCAACCAGTAACGATTGAGGAACAACCCAAACCAGAAAAAGATGATGGAAATAGTTTATTAGAGCAAGTCGATATCACCGAAAGTGACCTTAACACTACACAGTTACAGGTAGACAGTTGATTGTCGGATATTCTGACATCTTTAGTAAAGGAGATCATGATGTAGGTCACCCCGATAGAGTGAAACACCGTATAGATTTATATGAAGAGAGACCTTTCAAACAGTCATATAGGAGAATACCAGCATCCATGTATGACGAGGTCAGGTCACATTTGCATCAACTTATGGACATAGGGATTATTAGACCTTCCCGATCACCTTTTTCGTCAAATGTCGTCCTCGTTAAGAAGAAATCAGGAGCCTTGAGAATGTGTGTTGATTACAGAAAATTAAACAATCAGACAAAACGAGACAGTTATGCTCTTCCACGCATTGAAGAATTGTTGGATTGCTGCCAAGGAAGCAAGTTGTTCTCAGTTGTCGACATGAAGTCCGGTAATCACCAAGTAGAAATCCTGGAAGAACACAAGGAACGAACTGCTTTTTCCGTAGGACCATTAGGTTTTTATGAGTTTAACCGGATGCCATTTGGATTGACGAACTCTCCAGCAACATATCAAAGACTAATGGAGGATTGCTTAGCTGATTACAACTTAAAGATCTGTTGTATTTCTATTGATGACATTATTATTTTTGGAAAGACATTCGAAGAGCACTTAGAGAATTTACAGCTGGTTTTTCAACGCATCAGAGAGGCCAACCTGAAGCTGAGTCCAACCAAGTGTGATTTTTTTAAAAGGAAGGTAAAGTATATTGGTCATGTAGTATCAGAGAATGGAGTAGAGATTGATCAAGACAAGACGGACAGAGTAGTCAACTGGCCTAAACCAACAACACCGGAGGATGTACGTAGATTTTTAGGTTTTGTAGGATACTACAGGAGATTTATAAAGGACTTCAGTAAGATCAGTAGGCCATTGACAAATCTTATTCCTACACCACATAAGAAGAACAAGAGAAAAGTCAAGAGTAAGAAGGACTGGATATGGAATGAGGATCAGGATAAGGCATTTCAGACTTTAAAGGACCATCTTGTTTCTGCACCTGTACTTGGTTTTGCTGATAGTTCGCTTCCGTACGAGATACACACTGATGCGTCTGGGGAAGCACTTGAAGCAGTTCTGTACCAGGAGCAGGGAGGCATGAAACGTGTTAATAGCTATGCCAGTCGTGGTTTGAACAAGACAGAGAAGAATTATCCGCCACATAAGAGGGAATTCCTTGCACTCAAGTGGGCCATCTGCGATAAGTTCAAAGACTATCTGTATGGCCAACAGTTCACAGTCCTCACTGACAACAATCCAGTAACATATGTTTTGACCACCGCAAAATTGGATGCAACAGGACATCGTTGGTTGGCAGCACTTGCAGCATTCAACTTTGACATACAGTATAGACCAGGACGAAACAATGCAGATGCAGATGCTCTTATCCGTCTTCCTATTAGCATTGAAGCAGTTCAAGCCATCTGTAATTCCATGGTTTCGAGGTCCCATATTGAAAACCTGACGCTCAACCCAGAGTTAGTATTGGATGACTACGACCCAAGAGGAACAGGTACCGGCAACCTTATTGACTGGGAAAAGGTTCAACATTCAGATCCTGACGTACACCGTATAATTGAATACATCAGAGAAAAGAAGAAACCATCACGTAAAGAGGTTGGGCCAAACCCTTTACTCAAGCAGTATAACCACCCGAAGTTAATAGATGGAGTATTACATCGAGCAACATCTATAGATGAAGAAGAAAGACATCAGTTAGTATTGCCTATAGCACATGTACCAACTGTAATTCAAGCTATCCACAACGGCATGGGTCATCCTGGTAAAGATAGGACCATATCGTTGATTAAAGACCGTTTCTACTGGCCAGGAATGTACAGTGATATAGTAACTTGGATTTCAGAGTGTGGTAGATGCATCAGAAGGAAGACTCCAACCACTCAGCGAGCACATTTAGTGAACATCACAACTAGTTCGCCACTAGAACTAGTCTGCATGGATTTTTTGACGCTGGAACCATCTAGAGGAGGGCATCAACACTTGTTAGTGATAACAGATCATTTTACTAGATTTGCTATGGCCATTCCAAAAGAAACCAGTTAGCAAAGACCACAGCTGAAGCATTCTATAATCACTTTATTCTCCACTACGGGATACCAGAGAGAATACATTCAGATCAAGGACCCAACTTTGAGAGTAAAGTTATTAAAGAACTGTGTAACATCACTGGCATGAAGAAATCAAGAACTACCAGCTACCATGCAATGGGCAATGGAATGTGTGAACGGTTTAACAGAACACTACTGGAAATGTTAGGATCCTTGGAACCACACAAGAAAGCTGCGTGGAAAGATTATGTCGCTCCACTTGTTCACGCCTATAACTGTACGCGTCATGACAGCACTGGAAAGACACCTTATCTACTTATGTTTGGTAGAAATCCAAGATTGCCAATTGATGTGGTATTTGGCTTAAGAGAGAATGAGAAAGAACCAAGCTCAAAATACATCAAAGAGTTGCGACACAGGATTACTCAGGCACACGAACTAGCCACTGCAGCAGCGGATAATGCAAGGACCAAACAAGGGAAGGCTTATAACACAAAAGTTACAGGTGGTACAATTAAACCAGGAGACAGAGTGCTGGTGAAGATAGTCGCCTTCAAGGAAGGAAAACACAAATTGGCTGACAGATGGGAGCATGACCCCTATGATGTCATCAGTCAACCCAATAGCGACATACCAGTATTTTCGGTGAAAAAGGAAAATGGTGAAGGAAAAATCTCTTCAAAGGAACTTGCTTCTTCCTATAGGAGTAATTAGTGAAATACCAACACCTGCTCCTAGGTTAACCCGAAAAAGACCAACACCTGCCAAGAGGAGACAAAAAACAGAAGGAACCGACCACCAGTAATGACTTCTCAGAGGATACAACATCTGATGAGGAATCAAACTGGGGATATGTCATCAGAGAGGAACAAGGAGACAGTGATTCAACCATCATTGAAAATTTACCCCTAGTTCAAGCTGATGGATTACAGAATACAGAGACAGGAGGGGACGCCCATTCAGAAGACACAATTAGTGTTGATGAGGACCTGATTTCTGAAGATGAAAGAAGCGCTTCGCAAGATGAGATTGTTCAAGAAGATACACTTGAACAGGATACTTCTCAAACAGATACAGATGATGAAGATGAACTGGTTCCTGTACGTCGTTCAGCCAGAGAACGGAGACCACCACTCCGGTTTACCACTGGTGAATTTGATATGGCAAAGTCTGCAATCACCACCATGTCTGATTGGGAAAAGAAGATCCAGTGTCTGAAATCTATTTCAGACCAGACAACTTTACTCCAAGATTTACAGACAGAGGCAGGTCGAACCATTCTGGACATTTTGAAGTCATCTACCAATGCTTCTACGTAGCAGGAAATGCCGAGACGTCATTTTCCGGCTGGGGGGAGTATGTGGTAGAGTGGAATTTAGCATATTTTTGTAAATGTAAATTTGTATATATTGATTACATATATTGGAATAAAATGATTGTCATACTATTGATATTATTAGTTACAAATTGAATGGTATTTAATTTGTCTAGTCTGATTACTGTTAAACTGACCAGTGTACCTGTTTGTCTATGTTACCTTGATTTCTATATTTAGAATCTTAATTAAGGCTATATTTCTTATGGATAGTGATTTTGGTCACATGTTCTTTTTGGAGGGAAAATTCTATTGTTCTGGACACTCTTATTTCAACTGTCATAGTGAGAAGATAGATTTCACAATTTTGGAGTGTGCAAATGGTCTTATATGAATTATTGTATAGTTATTGCTGAATCTTTTGGGAATTCATATTACTACTTTACAGGTCAGTTATATATACTTTTCTCACATTAATTTAATAGTCCTATAGTTTTTAACAGAGTATGCAAGATTTGGTTAGATTGATTGGATTGAATGGAGAAATGAATCTGTAGTATGAATATGACCTTTATGAATGATAAATACAATTAATTAACCATAACATGCTTTAAATCATTAAAGATTGATAAATGATTAAAATATTAAATAATTACTAAATAATAGATTATAATAGAGCATGGGAGTGCAATTATATTAAATAGAAAGAAAGAGTTTTCTTGTGTATAAATAAGAAGTAAATTAAATAGTTAAATATTCATTTTAAACCTGTATTATGTTTTAGTATCTAAGGGAACAGATTTTCGTATTTTTGGTACATGTATGTGTTCATATTATAGACATGGAACACAGTAGTTATACATTTATATTTATCTTCAGGTTAATATTTGATGTACATGTAGCCAATACACATATGAAGTCTTGTGACCTTCAAACTAGCACTTGAGGTAAGCAGAGAGCTGTACTAGAGAAAACAACACAAGCGACATTAGTATCTACTTTATACGTTAAATATTACTTAATAATGGTATTTGTACGTATGAAGCGTCAACAACATGTTATTTATACCTTTCTAGCGTCATTTCATCATATATTGTAAGTCAAAAATATTAGTTTGGATTGTCTTTCTTTTCCCAAAATCATTTCTAGACGTAAAACGGGTGTAAACTTATGTATAACGAACTTAGGCCGTGTTCACATTGACCTAAATTCGGTGTTGTGTTAGTGTAACTCACACGTAAACTAAACACAATCGCGTTCCCATTGATAAAACTCAATGTTTACATGTAGTTTAAATCATGTTTTATCTACACACAGTCGATAGTCGATGTAGGCCTTGTGTAGGTAAAGTGTACACAAAACACTAGGCATTTAGGACATTAGTTTTACCGTGTATATATTTAAGGAGGAAACTATTTTTGAGTATAAAACTGATATTTTTGATAATTATTAGTATAGTTCTTTACAGAAATTGTTGTCTAAATTTTACAGATTTTTTTTGTTAAAAAAAATTAACGTACTTTATTAACCCCTGATCAAGACTCGAAGCAGCATCATTGCCGAACCCATAAGGCAGCAACCAATTGATTTTCGGGGGGGGGGGGGGGCTATTATAGTTGAGTATAAAACATAAAAGCAAGGTGGTGGGGTGGTGAGCTATGGATTTTGTTTTGGAAACAAAAATGTTTCCAGTTTTTGGCCCTGAAAAAAAATTGTTTGTTTCACCCTCAGCTGCCACTATATATAATACTAAAATTGATTTCGACTAGTCACCAAAATTTGTCCTGAAAAAAAAAAATAGCTCACGCCCCCTAACTCCGCCCCCCCCCCCCCCCCCCACCACAAAAAAATGAAGGAAATAGTTGCTGCCAGTGCCTAATTCACTTGAAAAGGTTTTCCCGAATCGACTTGACGTACACAAAAATATTCGCCAATGGTCTTTACTCAACGATTCACGCATAAATGCATGACTTAAAAAAGTGTGAGGTAAATGATATGTTTGTCTAGTATCTCAGATCCGTTTAATAACACTTAAAATAAATAAAACAAACGTTACCCTATTCCTTTACCAAATACTCCTTGGAGAAGAAATACCATTTGAAACGAACAGAAAAGATAAAAATGTAGTGATCCCTAAATAAATATCCTTTTTTTTCGGCTGTAAGCACATTGCTGCAGCTAACGTTTTCTACTGCTTAATCGAGATATATCTAGTATATTCAAACTACTGCAAATTATAAAAATGGCTTTCATAAAGTAACAACCACTTAACTTAATAAAGGGGGAGGGTTATTTTTTTTTATGTGAGTCAGATTGTTTTTTTTCGCGCGTACGTTTTTATTCCTTTTTTTTTCGATGCTGGTGATCAAATACTTTTTTTTCAATATTTAACACTATAATGTATGGGGAAACTCTTGATTCAGAATATTTTTTTTATCATCTGTATGACCATTTTTTTTAATTTTTTATCAAATTTGGGATCGGAATATTTCCATTCCCACCCCAACCCCCTTTTGAAGTCAAATGGTTGTTCCCTAACCGCTAGAAAAATTGTCCAAAAATTTTGAATTCAGTTCTACGTAATGAACATTTAAATGACATATAGTTTACAAGTGGGAACAAATCTTATGTACAGGTAGCTAAACAAGGTGTATAGATGTGAACAAATGTAATGTGAAACCAGTGTACACTACACCAAACTAATTGTAAACATGTTTACTCTACACGGCGTTTGGTGTGAACACGGCCTTACTCACTAACTTTGCATACGTAAGATGATAAGTCGGTGATTTTTTGGCAGATTATTTTTTTTTTGACAGTAAGCTAAACAAAAAATTATTTTTTATAGAATGAAATCTATCAGTATCTTTTTGTCGAGCCTTCGACTTTAGTCGAAAAAGCGAGACTAAGCGATCCTACATCCCGTCGTCGGTGTCGTCGTCGTCGGTGTCGTCTTCGTCGGCGGCGTCGTCGTCGGCGGCGTCCACAAATATTCACCCTGTGGTTAAGTTTTTGAAATTTTAATAACTTTCGTAAAACTATACTAGATTTCTACCAAACTTGGACAGAAGCTTGTTTATGATCAAAAGGAAGTATCCAGAAGTACATTTTGTAAAAATAAAATTCCATTTTTTCCGTATTTTACTTATTTATGGATTTAGTTTTTCTTCCAGTTAACATTACACACAGTCTGCAGACAAAGTTTATAAAACATTTATTAGATTCATAAACTATCCTGGATTTTTACCAAACTTGAAGGCTTCTTTCAATCAAAAGACAGTATCGAGAGGGAAATGTTTATTGATGTTTTCCTCATTTTTGTTGAGTCTGCGATTAACAGCAAAATAGGCGAGACACTGGGTTCCACGGAACCCTTACGACTTTTTTTTATTTAAGTTGACATATTTGATACATTTTTGGAATTTTTTTCCAAATTGGTTATTTAAGTTTTCGGTGAAGACGACATTTGTATGTTTACAGTTGTTATGTTAATGTGCAATGTTATTTGTCAACTTATGAACATTTATTCAGGGTACTAAATGATCTTTGAAGAGTACCCTGTCATCATTTCAAATCTTTTTAGATGCGTTGCAGCACATACTACAGGAAATAGAACAAACTAAGAAGTGCAAGGAATTAAATCAAAATTTTATAATTATAAGGAGTCAAAATAGAGAAAAGAAAATGTAGCTAATGACTGCAAAATTTAATTATTTTTTTGCTTTCTGAAAGTTTATTTTCTTTCATGCAGAAAAAGCAAGAGCCATTACAGCATATGAAAAGTAAATTTGAAGATATGTCAGTCATTCAAACACTGCTACACGATTTCATATTTCATTCAATTATTTATAGTCTAAGAGTCAAGCCATTTTCAATTAATATTTTAAAGTGCGTCTTTTCTGTTTGTGATGTTTTACTGCTGTATCAGGTTTGGGGTGAAGGTTGGTGCCTGTTAAATCGTTCAAACCTACTGCATATATTATATGCACCTGCCCTAAGTCGGGAAAAGTGCTTGACGTTTGATGGTATGTATTATAAATGTTTCTCTTTTTGTAAAATAGATTAGAACGTTGGTTTTCCTGTTTGAATTGTGATAAAATGGTCATATTGGGGTCCTTTATAGCTTGCTCTTATGCTCATTTTATTCTTATGGGGTTTTGCTGCTGCTATTGCTGCTGCTCAGGGAAAGTTATGATTTTGCTGCTGCTGCTGCAACATTGAAGTACTCTTTTTTTTAAATCGATCGTCTCACAGATAAGATGAAGTTTTTTTTTCTTACAGATTCAATTTAGTTTCGTAAAATTTTGCAAAATTCTGAAGCGCAAATTCAATGCATGATTTCTCGAGAGACTGCCTTTTGAAATTATGGATGCGGTTAGTATTCCTATCATGGTAGACCAGTTGCCGCATCATAATGTAAGGAGTATATACATATCACTTAATGTCATACATCCAAGGTTTTACGGAGCTACCATTTGATTTTTAGGGGGGACATGATAAAAAAAATGTGTCCTGCAGTTTTTTTAGTTGTAATCTCTGTCCTGCATTTTTATTTTTCACTATATTTGGTCCTGTCTATTTAGTCCATGTGCTCATCCTGCCATTTATTCAATCGAAACGTATGCCCTTCCTTTTGAAATCAAATTTCTGTCCTGCCATTTTGAAACTACCCCCCTCCCCCCCCCCCCCCCCCACACACACACACATGAATTAAATGGTAGATCCCTTATTAAATCAAGAATAGCACCTGAATATGACTTGAACACTTCTACACTACTGATATTCATTCGTGTTTCAATGGAACTTGTACAACCTTATCTAAAAAAATAAAAAATCTAATGATGAAACAAATGTTTTAAGCTCATTGATGAAATCCGTTTACAGTGTCTCATCGATATTCTTTTTAGTTTTGTAGTTTTGATGCTAATTTATTTTTGTGTTTGCTCAAAGTGAAGACATATTATATACAAGTTTTTCGATAATTTTGAGATGCCCCGCTTCCTCTAAGGTGTTGTTCTTGACACATTTATTTAAGAATTGAATGCTTCTTTTTGTAAATTTATTGGGGTGAAAAAGCGTTGACCGAAGTACATTTTGTATGAAGCGCGGAAGCGCTTCATTCTAAAAATGTACGCACGGTCAACGCTTTTACAACCCTATAAAGTTACAAAAAGAAGCATTTACATTTTTTTAGCTAGGATCATGAAAACACGATTTTTATCCAGTTATTAATTTATTTACCTGTGCACTTTATTGTGGGACCTCGTGTCATCATGCATGATAAATTTTATTGTCTAATGCAATTGTTTACGGAATAACATGTGATGTGCAGTTGGCCAATCAGAATAACGTATTATACTAAAACTTACATCTAATGTAATTATTAACAATTAAACAGTAGAACGATGTATATATCTTTTTAAATAATAATAGGAATTTTAAAGTCTAAGGACAAAACTAATTGAACAAGTTTATAATCTAAACCAACACATTTGTTAACTTTGAGAAAAACAATTCAAACAGATACAACTTCTAATTACATTAACTAAGATTTATTTAAGTATCTAAACATATTCAAAAGCAAGTATATCTATTAACTGTAAACGTCTTTAATCAAATCAGCTCTTCTCTTAGCCAGGGCAGCACACAGCTCAACAATAGATGACATTTCCCATCTCGGGTGTCTGTAGAGCGCACCAATTACCCTAAAATGTCTTTAGTTCCTTTATAACGTGTTCGACGTACACCCTTCCTTTTCTGTGTAATATATTAAACTTCCGTTTTCTCTTCTGTTCAAGTCTTGGTCTTCGCACGATATCCGTACATTTAAAAGGAGTTACAAGAGGTGGTGCATTTGGGTAGATACTGTCAGCCAGTATAAAACAGTGTGCTGGGAAATCATTTTCCAGTCCTGGACCAATCTGCCGGATTTGCTGATAGCAGAAGGCATCGTTATTGTGGCCAAGAAATCCAGAATGGACATAGCATATATTTTTTTGGTTATCAATAACTATCTGAAAAAGTAGAAAACAAAACAGTTAGATATATATATGTTAAAAAGATAGAGAGGCAAAGAACTAAGATTTCTATTTTCAATTTCATCAAAATGTATATTTGCAAATTTACTAGTATTCTAATTTCATACTTTCTTTAAATGATTTTATAATCATGTTGACGGATTCAAAAATGTTAGTGTGTGTATCAATCAACAATACGACAGCAAGACAACAGCGATAAAAATCAACCAAAGATGTTTATATAGGTCTTCGACTGGTGAAAAGTCTACAAATGTTCAACATGCATTTTGCCGTGTAATTTGAAACATAGTTGCACATGTAACGGTCTATGTATGGGTGTCCTCTTCGCGGTCCGCGTTTGTGATGTTTAATTTGATATTGATGGATAATCTATAATAATCATCTTCGGATGCAAATTGAATTATCTGACGAATAACAAAAATGTCATTAATAGATCGAAAGATGAGAACAAAACTTCATCAACTTCATCACTTGAACATTTAAAAAAATACAAAAATCACAGGAGCATATGGAGTACCGCCCTTCACCTTTTTATTTTATGTGGGTTATTTTTCAACAATAGGAATATCGGAACAACCTAAATAAAAACAATCATATAAATAAAAGTTGGAGCACTTAAATAATCGAAAATAAATAAAAAATAAGTAAATAATGAAAATATATTTCAAATTAAAAATAAACACAGAAAATGAATATGGGAAGTGTACTCTCAACAAGCGCCTGTGTAGAAAATATCAAATACTTCTTTGTCGCTCGAAAACAATATTTAAGGTAAACATATTTTTGTGTGTTTATATATCCCGATCAATCGAAAGCATGTTAAAATTTACAAAAGCGTACCTGAGTATGGATGCAATGGAATTTTCTATGGCCACTATAGAACTCTTCTTGTGGTTCTGTAGATGGAATCCAAATCTCGTGGGATGTACCATCAATGGCTCCAAGAACATTCACCATTTCTGGCCAATTACCCCTCATTTGGTTCCATTGAATAATACTTGGCCATGTAATTTGTGGTTCCAAAATTTCCCAAAGAATCATCCACATTTTGTTTACAGTTTTACCAACAGTGGAAACGCTCACACCAAAAGTCAATGATAAAACGGTATATGTGGGGTATTGCCGTAACCACATCAATGTCATTAATAGTCTATTTCTCAAACTGATAAAACAGTTCCCATAACGAAAATGTCTTACTCTTGGAGAAATAATAGTTAATAAATTTTCAAACGTTTCCACAGTTTCCCCAGAAACAATCCAAAATTCAAAAGGTCTGTCTGATAAAATTCTGTACGGATCGTTCGTAGATAGCGGTAGTGAAACCTCGTGTTCTAAAATCCTATTTCTGATTGAAAAATTATAAAACGGTAACGGCATCTTTAGACTTCTGAGATATGTTATAAGAATGTTCAAAATCATAAAAAAGATGAATCATTTTCCGACTGAAAAGGTGGTACTGGCGGGGGTGGCAATAACATCATTCTGTACTGCAGGTACAGCAAGCAAATAAAAACGATCTGATCCCTCTCGTTCATTTTTAAGGATTGGAATTTCAAAAAACATATAGATGAACATGTGTATATAAGTGAAGGCCAAAGAAATTCTACATGCAAACCTATGTTATACATCTATATATATTTGTTTGTATAAAAAAAATAACTCGAAAAAAAATAACAAAATATCTTCCAATATTTTTTTAATAATCTAGTATATTTGCGCATTGAAACCGTATATATGGGGATTAATTCAATTATCCTTTACTTAAACCTAGTCTGTTTTACCTTTGACCCGAACCATGCACGGACGATTTTTGTTTTTTTTCTGTACTGACCAATGATGGACCTTTGCGACGATATTACCTATTTTCCACGTGTCCGTTTGACCATTTCGTTTCGAACCTACTAAGAGCATGGCTACTCCGACCAGAAAATCCCACACTGAAGTAAGCTTCATGGAACAACTGATAATATTTCGAGCCTACACCAAATCCAGATGTAATTGGAGTTTGGTTTTGACGAGGTAAAGAGGCAGCGTGACAAACTGCCGCAAGCTGCTATGGAGTTGTACGCGAGCACAGAAGGCCAAAAAGTGAAAAGAAGAATGGCGGACCAAGTAAGGAAGCTTACAAAAGATGGGATGACAATTTGTAATCCGGAATTAAAGAGGCTGGTCGAGGAGGTTAGGGCTATGGACAGCCGATATTCCCAAAAGTCCGACCCAGCGTCCAAAAGGGCAAACTTGAAAAGGGTATGTTAACTTAAGTGTATTTTTTATTTGAATTTATCCATACATATTTCAAATTTCAAATCAAATTGCGTGAAAATATTATAACTGTATTTGGTGTTTTTCTCGTTAAATTAGGTTCCAAATTTTATTACTACTTGCACCATTTTTAGCACATCCAGCATTTTAACTTAGTATGTCCATTTGCAAATATACCATGCATATTCAGGAAAAAAAAATAACATTAAGATACAATTTATAACTTTAAATTGATATATTAGATTTTGCCTTAAAGATTTTTCCAGGAAAAAAGTATAGGGATTATAGAAGCTTACTGGAAAATTAGAGTATGGAGAATACAAAAAAAAATGTTACAATGTACAACATGACTCCCGGCAAAAGATTGTTTTTAATTTTAGTGGGGGTGACAATTATCAAATTATATATTCTGGCGCAATTGCAAGTGGAAATTTTGTTTTTAGTAAAGACAGAATAAATGAAATTATGCATTTGAATTTTCAAAAGTAATATGCCTGCTCTGTCCAACAAACAAAATGATCGATTTAAATATTCAACAAATAAATTGACTTTTAGCCACTCCCTCCTCCTATTCATCATAATATGAAACGTTCTTAAAAGAGCTGTCTGTGTGTCGTTTCTAATTTTGGGGTGTTCGATTTATAAACGGAAATAATAATAAGAGTATGAACGAAAAAATATATTTTGGGTTTTCCAATATCGTGAAATTATTTTAAGGAGTTGGGGCCCAGGGCTGATATGCATATAACTACCTAAGTTAAGATTTGTTCCGAACGGACGGATTTTTCTTCATGTCCTACGATAAAATAGTATTTTGACTGGATATCTTAAATTAAGTGGCTTTACGCATATCAGCCCGGCTGGTAATTTACCTATCAAATCCTATCGTTTTAGTTATAGTAAAAACTTCTGACCTTCAATCAAAATTTTTAATACTGTTTAGCGACACAAGTTTCGCACTTGCATTATATAAAAGTAAAAATATTTGGTATGATTTCTAATTGGACAACCACCATAGATGAAATGAGATGGCAGTAATCAGTTATTGGTCACTCTTGAGAAATTTATGTTAAAATCCTTTAGTTTGTCAAAACATGTACCGTTTAGAGAAAAAAATCAAATGAGAAAACTAATTGCCTTAATTTTATAGATGAAACGAAAAAACAAAATTAATATGAAGAGGCTGCAATTGACGAAAAACGCTCAAGCTAAAGGTTTCTAAATGACTTCGGACATGCAAGTTCAGAATAAGTCGTTTTTTAATAAGTTTCCAGCTTTTTAAAAACTGCGCTGAGACTTTTACTGCTTAAGCCTAACACCAAAACTTATGGACTTGCTTTCTTTGAGTCTCGCTAAAATGTATGCGAGAAGACTATTTGTATATCAAATTATTAATTTGTTATTTCAAAGCGTAAATTTGTTATATCAAATAATCAATTTGTTATTTTATGCCTCGTTCACACGGACATTTAATTCGAATTGAATCCGAATCGAATGCGAATCGAATTCGCTAATCGCGTTCACACACTCTTCCTTTTTAATTCGAATTGATTCGAATTGGCTAATACGTAAATAATGATTAAAAAAATGAAAACCTTCAATTTGACATTTAAAAATTAAAAAAATTAAAAAAAACAGATGAACAGTAAATTTCTCTCCTGTCATCATGACATTTGATACATAATATATATCCTTCACAATGAAATTTAAAGATTCAAGTAAACCAATCGCAACTTTTCTTTCAAACGCTCAACGAATCGTACTCCGCTCAAGAGTTTTATACTTCATTAATTTACTAGAACAAAAGAAAATGTCTAAGGTGATCACCAAACATCAACAATTTATTACATCAATCTTATTTGGGTTTTTAATTTAACATATATTTATTTGTTAAAATATATCATATATTTTATTTTTCCTTTTGTATTTGCAGCTCAATGTCAGTAAAGAGGTGGAGCGTGAAGTGGAGCGTGAAGTTGCAAGGATGAGCACGCCATTGCAGCAAGATGATACTCAAGATGACGGTCAAGAAGACCAGGTTGAAGAACCTCAAGAACCTCAACCGTCTGGCTTAGCAAACAGATTTACAGCGATACCTATTGCCGATGATGAGGATAAGGAGGAAGCTGTTCAGCCACCCCAAAGAAAAAGGGTGCCATGGAAATGGCTAGGGACACGTACCAAGCGTACCAAGACCACCTGGACAGACTCAGACCTATAGAACACAAAATGGAAAGGTGTATGGACAAATACCTATCTTCATAATAAATGTTCTAAATTCTTATAAAATTTCTATTTTTATTTTACAGGAGTATACTGTTATATAAAAAATGCTTATTCACCTTTATTATGCCTTGTTACGTCATTATTATCTTTAGTTTGTTTTGATTTTAAATGTTATAGTGATAAATTGGTTTGAAAATACAATTTTATTTTAACCAAAGACTAAAATTTGCATTTGATAAAAAGAATGAATAATTTCTTTATAATACAAGAATTGCTCGGGTGTTACTTTTTGGTTTTCCTGTAGTTTTTTAACAAAGCAAGACTAATACATGTCTGACTTGCTAGTGTCGATATTTTAGGTAATCTGATACTTTATTGTGCCTAGGATCTGATGTGGTGTGATTGCCAATGAGACAACTCTTCAAAGGAGACCAAATGACACAGAAATCAGAAAAAAATGTCGCAGTAAAGCCTTCAATAATGAGCAAACCCCATACCGCATAGTCGGCTACAAAAGGCCCCGAAATGACAAAAGTAAAACGTTTTACAATTCAAACGAAAAAACAAACGTCCTAATTAACGTACATTTTTTTTTTGATAAACAAATATGTAACACGGCACCAAACGACAACCACTGAATTACAGGCTCTTGACTTGGGACAGGCACATTTGAACGTAATGTGGCGATGTTACACAGGTTAGCGGTGTCCCAACCCTCCCCAAACCTGGAACAGTGGTGTAATAGTACATCATAAGAAGGTACTGTAAAAATCAGTTGAAAAAGGCTTACTTGTGGATATTAGGTCTCAACAGTATTTCGTGTACCTTGCGGGAACCAGCAAATATATTTGCTCTTCTCTTTATTTCATAGCAATGTTATACATATCTATATATCGCGTTTAAAGCCAAGACGCAAAGATATGCTGATTGAGTTTAACTTGGGATAAGTTTAATTGGTAATTTAAACTTAATTGATTTGTGTTGGACTTGTACCGAATTGGCTATAAAACATTTTGTTGATTGATATAGATGGTTACTTATTCAGTGTTAACTAGTTCTAGAAGTCCCTGACCTATGAAGTGGAGCTGTCTGTCTGTCTAGTCTGGATGTCTTGTCTGTCTGTGTCTGTCTGGTGGTCTTGTACGTCAGTCTGTTTGGTTTTCTGGTCTGTCTGTCTGTTTATCTAATGTGTCTGTCTGTCTGGTGGTCTTGTGTGGTTGTCTTGTCTATGTCTGTTTGGTTGTCTGTCTAGTGGTCTTGTTTGTGTGGCTGTCTGGTGGTCTTGTCTGTCGGTCTGTCTGTCTAATGGTCTTGTCGGTCTGGTGACCTTATTTGTCTGTATATCTGTCTTTCTGTTGGTCTATCTGGTGTTATTGTCTGGCTGGCACATGTTCATGATAAAATCCAGATACATTTCGAATTTGTTTGGGTCTTATGAGTTTTACCGTGTAATTCTCTTATATGCTGGATACAATCCACGCTAGCCTGTGTCCACACTTATTTCAGTCGATATTTCGTAAACGTATTTACAAGAAGTTCTTTTAAAAAAAAAATCCTTTGTCCAACCACAAGAGATGAATAGTCGATATCTAACAGTATTAACAATCAGAAAGCTAACTACCAGGGGGAATAATGTTGATTTTAAGCAACTATTGGTTACCGTATGCTTTCATTGTTGTGCTTTACTTCAGACCCAGGACTCAATTTCAGATTGCCTTAATTATGTACTGATTACAAAAAACAAACAAGAACTATATATCTTGATATAACATTTATATTTCCCATCACTTTGCGTCCGTCGTCGTTAACTTTTACAAATTTCTTCTCCTCTGAAACTACTGGGCCAAATTAAACCAAACTTGGCCACAATCATCATTGAGGTATCTAGTTTAAAAAATGTGTCCGGTGACCCGGCCAACCAACCAAGATGGCCGCCAGGGCTAAAAATATAACATAGGGGGTACAATCGAGTTTTTGGTTTATAACTAAAAAAACAAACCATTTAGAGCAAATCTGGCATTGGAAAAATTGTTTATCAGGTCAAGATCTATCTGCCCTACAATTAACAGATGAATCGGATAACCCGCTGTTGGGTTGCTGTCCCTGAATCGGTAATTTTAAGTAAATTATACCGTTTTTGGTTATTATCTTGAATATTATTATAGGTAGAGATAAACTGTAAACAGCAATAATGTTCAGCAAAGTCAGATTTACAAATAAGTCAACATGACTGAAATAGTCAGTTGACCCCTTTAGGTGTTATTGCCCTTTATAGTCAATTTTTAACCATTTTTCGTAAATATAAGTAATCTTTTACAAAAATCTTCTCCTCTGAAACCACTGTGTTAAATTAATCCAAACTCAGCCACAATTATCAATCAAGCTAGTTTAAAAAATGTGTCCGGTGACCCAGCCATCCAACCAAGATAGCCGCCACATCTAAACATAGAACATAGGGGTAAAATGCAGTTTTTGGCTTATAACTAAAAAAACAATGCATTTAGAGCAAATCTGACGATAGGTAAAATCGTTAATCAGGCCAATATCTATCTGCCCTGAAATTTTCAGATGAATCAGATAACCCGTTGTTGGGTTGCTGCCCCTGAATTGGTAATTTTAAGGAAATTTTGCTGTTTTTGGAGATATTCTTTACTATTATTAGAGATATAGATAAACTGTAAACAGCAATAAAGTTCAGCAAAGTAGGATTTACAAAAATGTCAAACATAACAGAAATGGCCAATTGGCCCCGTGTGGAGTTATTATTCTTTATATTCGATTTTCAACAATTTTCATAAAATTTGCAAATTTTTACTAACATTTTCTACTGAAAATACTGGATCAAGTTCATTATAAATAGAGATAATTGTAAGCAGCAAGAATTTTCAGTAAAGTAAGATGTACAAACACATCACCATCACCAAAACACAATTTTGTCATGTATCCATCTGCTTCCTTTGTTTAATATTCACATAGACCAAGGTGAGCGACATACATTGTAGGCTCTTTAGATATTCTAGTTATAATTTCACACATATTGATTCTGACTTGACTATTTAATAAGGTATATCTGAAGTTTTTTTCGGAGAAAAAACCTTCAAAATACTAGTTATGATAACTTAACGTCAAACACAACTTTAAATTAGATACAACCTATTTTGGTGTGAATATCGTGGATGGACGGTCAACAAAGTGAGGTGATATTTGTATTTTGAGATTTTTTATTTCAATTATAATCGTATATAATAATAATATGCCTTGACTTAATAATTAACCCTTGGCATTGTAAACAAAGTATAACAGATGTGTAGCAGTGTCTCCAGTTATTGAATCCTAAACTGGATATCAGCTCTTTATATCTTCCTTTGCTTTTATTTTAATTACGAGTATTTTTCTTGAGATGTTATGGTCAATGATTTTAAGTTAACAGAATCACTAAATACTAAAAAAAGTTTTTTTTTCAAGTTTAAGACATGCATATAAGCTTTAATGCACTGAAGAAATCTCTATTTTGGAAAGGGAAAGGCAAGGGAATTAAAACGAGAAAACAAACATGTTCGAACCAAATACAAATATTATAAACAGCAACAAAGTCAAGCACTGAGTAGCATATGACCGAGCATAAATTATGGTAGTGGACAAACATATTTACCGACTCAAAATTCTCTTCAAGTTTAGAAATCGATGCAACATCAGTCGATAAAAATCAGTTTAAAAAGACAGTTGCAACAATTCACTCGTAAGCTATTGTCTAAGATAGGACATAGATTAACGATCTGAGGTATTAGAGCCCAGGATGACGAAGTGTAAAAAAAATGAAAGATGAAAACATTTCATAAAGACCACACCATACCGTAAAGCAGAAAACAGCCCATTAATGGCAATGGGTATCTGGTTTTTGATCATTTTTTTCTAATAAACAAAAAAGACTTACACGTGCAGTATCAACCAACAAAAGATTGTTTTAATTGTCCAATGTATTCATGATTCCCTAACTACCATTTTTCCCTACAGCACTGTTGTCCTAATTCAAATATCCTAATTAGATTAAGAATAAATATAAAGATAATGGCGAAATTATAGCTGAATATAGCTTTCGGAAAAAGGGAGACAATTCAATCTCAAATATAGTCTTAATTGTGATTTCTTACGTATACTTTATGTATGACGTTAGTAAAGTTTATTATCGAGAATTCTCTAATAATTATGTTGTTTTATCATTTGGTTAGTTATTTGCTTATTTTGCTTACTTTGCGTTGATGAGTTTTGTTTTTTTTTTTTTTTTTTCCGTCCCAGGAGAATCGTTAAAAAATCACTTTATCTCGTCATTTTCCTGTTGACGTTAAATGTTTAATCTACCGATGCTCATGTCTACTTGTACATCTAATTTAGAAATTCCGTAAATAAAAGTCAAACTTTGCAAATCGATTGAGTACGAATATATTTAAACATCTGGCGAAATATTCTACTTATTAATAAGATAATTTAATTTTAGGAGAAATTCCACCCCTCATCAATTTTATCCCATGATGTTACCTGTTGATTTTTTCTAGTTTTGAAATTTTCTATGGTATTATCGTTCTCTTTTCTTACGTCTTAAAAGAATATGTGATGTTCTATTGTATTGTTTATTTGTGTATGTCTTTGTCCTGAATGTTATTATTTTTGTTTGTATTGTAGTCCTGTCATGTAATTTTGTCTTTCAGACTGAGTATTATAAAAATTCCCTCAAGGAATATATTAACGGTATTATTACCTATCTTGAACTGGATTTTAATGTGACAACCGTACAATGCATAGGATCTAACACCAATCAACAGAACAAAACGGTAGTTATTAACTTTGATAATGAAACTCAACGTGTAAACGTATTAAAGACAAAAAAAAAGCTTAAAGACAATCCTAAATAAAGTCATGTCTACGAATCTGACAAAACGAGACACTAACGTATGAAAGAGGCTAACATTCGCAAAATTATAAAGATTATTCCTAGTCTTGAAATTCGTGGTGGTAGGGTGAATGAAAAATAGGAAAATTGCCAGTCTTCAAAGACGAATTTAAAAATTGTGAGTTACAACCGTAAAGGATGAAATCTTTCAGAAAATACGAAGAATAGTATAATTTTAAGGGAACATATTCTTAGTTCCTTAACCTATGACATAATTGGAATATGTGAAACTCACCTGCAATCAAATCAATCTATCGATATGTAGCAGGAACAATTCTGCCTAAGATTCGGGGATGCGGACCACAGCTAATTCTAGTTTGTAAACTGATGTGTGCGGAAAACGACTGATCCCAAAAGTGATGCGCTATAATATATCTAAGTAAATGAAAACCAAAAACTGAAAACGATATATAATTTAATCATGAAAGTACAACTTTTATCATGTAAAGCCAAAATAAGTAGAAATGGAGCATCCAATGACTTGAAATTACCGTACTAAGGAGGCATGTAGCAAATGCACTAACCTAATAGATGGTTGGAAAGCCTGGCTTTCCTTGGGTGGACTGATTAGAGGATTTAACATAATAATCTAAAACCAGTTATTTAAAATTTATAAGTTTCTCAAAGAAGGTAATCAAAGGTTTTGCGACGGTGCAAATATTAAACTTTACAATATAAATAAATATCTTTAACCAATGAATTCAAATAGCAAAATCTATGTAATTTAACAAATATATACGGAATAAACTTCATGTAAATTCTTAAATAGGAAATATGAAATTTATAGTTTTAAACAAGGGAAATAATAATGTAATAATAATCCTAACTGCCACATTCCTCACCCCTAAGACAAACAATAAATTTCAAAATTAAAGTCTGCAAACTGAAATGTCTATCAAATTGATATATCTGCAACAATAAGCACGTAAAATGCAAATGTCAGGATCAAACATTAAATTCAATATACATCAGTTAAAGTTGAATAACGAGACTGTTCAAGGAGACCGCAACACCAGTCTGATACCCTCCTCCTCCCTTTGAAAACAAATGTATATGAAATAACATTTGACGGTGAAATTTAACAAAAGTCCATCAACGTTCATCAGATTAAATGTCTTTCAAGCAAATGTAAAACTATCACTTTTAAATAAATGTCACTGTTTAAAGGCATACGATACAGTTACAGGGAAGGTAACGACGTTGCTAAGTTAACGTAATTTGTTATTTTCGCGACGTCAAACGGTGACATATCGGGAAAAGATGCATTTTTCGACTGATTTTTATCATTCAAACTGATTTAATTTGAAAACGAGTTCATGGACCCCTATTTTTCAAAACGGCATTTTGTTTCATTTTGCCGGGAGATTATGTGACCCAAATTTTATAAAACTGTAAATAAAGGATTTTTTTAATTTTGATAAAAGAGGGACGAAAGATACCAAAGGGACAGTCAAACTCATAAATCTAAAACAAACTGACAACGCCATGGCCAAAAATAAAAATGACAAACAGAAAAACAATAGTACACACGACACAACATAGAAAACTAAAGAATAAACAACACGAACCCCATGCAGTAAAAAAATGACGTTTTTTCCTCAATTCATGAACATTTGATAAATATGAGTTATTTCTGAATAAAAAAATGCATATTTTTTTAAGATATTTATAAAATACAGAAATTACCGATTATTTAACAAAAAACAATTTGTGTTTATCTTTTATAACAAAAAAGTAAAAAAAAAAAAAAGAAATTACGGCCACAAATCTGAATTTCGAGCAAATATACAAAATTTCAACCTCATTTTACTCAAAAAGTAGCACATGAAGGTATATTTTTTATTACATATTTGATTTAATCAGGTAAAAAATAGCCTAAATGCTAAGTTTCATGAACTTGTAAATACAGGATCAAAACTGTATCGTATGCCCTTAACGCATACACAAACACACATCGGTATCAGTTTCTAAGAATAACGGACGCAACTTGGAGGTCTTCTTGGTACGTAGGCTTCAGAATCAGTGGTACGGCATATAGGGTAAATGCACAGCTAACAGTTGCAATCCAACATGAAAAGTTATACCAGGCAATGTCCACCAATGTTGATCTCACAGTGGAACATTTGACGTGTACCACCGGGTTCTATTACTGCACTCCAACGTTGTTGATAACGGTAACACAGACGTTGTGCCACCGGAGATGGATCGGGTCCATCTATAAGCAAGGTTCTCAAAATGAAGTTGGGCGATGCCCAACTGTTATAGCAAGGTTCTCAAAATAAAATGAACGATGCCCAAATTTTATGCAAGTTTCTAAAGAATGGATCAGATCCATCTGTATGAGCTAGAAGTGTTCCTAATTACTTCAAGCTTAACGTTCACTCTATTGGTTTCTGCCATGACAAAAGTCCAGAAGTCGGTTTCATGTAAACTCTTTAAATTATAAATATTTAGTTAGAATTACAATCCATACAAACGAGCAACAACTCATAAAACAAGCCAATTCCTACTTAAACTAGCTAACAGTCTACACTTCAAACTACACAGAAGATCAGCCATAATTCAAGTCAGTATTGAAAATGAAGAATAAAACAAGTTGGGATGTGCAACATTCCTCCCTTTGAAAAAGAAAAACCAAACAGGCAAAATTGAGGCGTGTGACACCTCTGAGTACATTGAAATAAATATGAAGTGAAACTATAAATATACAACACAATGTAAAAACAAACATTAAACCAAGGTTACACAATCTGAACTGCAAAAAATGTGATTTAAATCAATCTTCGACATGCCGCCTATCTCTAAAGCTTTAATTGACTATCTGCAGACCTTTCATCTCTAGCATGAAGTCTAAAAGACATATTTGGACACTTAGACCTGACATGACCTGACTGGTGGCATTTAAAACACCTCTTAGGTTTACGTTTCCTTCGTGATCTCGATCGCCTCCTCAATATACTAATTAAAGTTAGTTTCAAAACTCTTAAGAACAGTATCAAAACAAACTGAACTTTCTGACTCTACAATAGTCTCTGAATTACCAGAAAAATGAACAGCTTCATATTCAATAGCTAGTGATAAAGCCTCCTCTAGACTATGAGGGTGTTTAAAAGTGACAAATTTAGCCATCTCAATATCCAAACATGATGTAAATAAGTCAGAAAAATACAAATCCAAATCGGAAAAATTATCAGGATAAGCCTTATGAGCTAGTATCTTAAAACGCTGACCAAATTCAGAAATTGTTTCATTTTCCTTTAAACTGCAAACTCGCAGTTGAAATTTTAAAATATGCCACCCTCTCCTTAGGATTGAACCTCTGAATGAGAACATTTTTCAAGCAGTCATAATCATATAACTGTGGCCTTTTTAAGAAACGTAAAATAGTTTGAGCATCACCTCTCAAATTCATTATCAACTGACATGCCATCTCAAATTCATTCCACTTATTCCAAAGAGAAACTGTCTCAAAATGAACAAAATAATCAGTAATATCAATGCTGATACCATCAAACAAACAAGGTTTTTCTTCAAACCTAATCATAACTAAATATACATGTAGAAAATGAACCAAACCATGAAAATAAAATACCCCAGAAATAACTATTCAAAACTGGTCTGCTGAGGACTGTCATATTCATTTACAACAAGAATTGACTCAAATGTTTGCTCCATTTCTTATAAATAATTTTGATCAGTTACAAACCAGAAAAATTTGCTTTATAACTCCGCAACCCACCCGCACTATCAAATGTAGCAGGAACAATTCTGCCTAAGATTCGGGGATGCGGACCACAGCTAATTCTAGTTTGTAAACTGATGTGTGCGGAAAACGACTGATCCCAAAAGTGATGCGCTATAATATATCTAAGTAAATGAAAACCAAAAACTGAAAACAATATATAATTTAATCATGAAAGTTCAACTTTTATCATGAAAAGCCAAAATAAGTGGAAATGGAGCATACAATGACTTGAAATTACCGAACACAGGAGGCATGTAGCAAATGCACTACCCTAATAGACGGTTGGAGAGCCTGGCTTTCCTTGGTTGGACTGAATGTCAGTCCTCAGAGGGTTTAACATAATAATCTAAAACCATTTATCTAAAATTTATAAGTTTCTCAAAGAAGGTAATCAAAGGTTTTGCGACGGTGCAAATATTAAACTTTACAATATAAATAAATATCTTTAACCAATGAATTCAAATAGCAAAATCTATGTAATTTAACAAATATATACGGAATAAACTTCATGTAAATTCTTAAATAGGAAATATGAAATTTATAGTTTTAAACAAGGGAAATAATAATGTAATAATAATCCTAACTGCCACAGATATATTTGCATACGAATGGTTTGGAAACAATAGGAAGATTATACTTGTGAATTCTTGGCGAGCTCGAGGCTCTGGTGTTGTGGGATTTATAGTATCGAAAAGTATCATTGAGAACTTCACGTGTAGCGTTTGAAATGATATCAATGAAGACATTCTATGGATATCTCTTAAGTTTTAAAAATGATAATTTATTTTTATTCACCTATGTATGTGCTATAATATTTGCAACCAGAACGCTCTAGTAGAGGCAATATTGCACAGGAGTATTATGATGTTCTATTGTCGCTAATATATTTGTTAAGCGGTTGTTCTAATTTATTTGCGTGTGGCGATTTTAATGGGAGATTTTGAAATTTACAAGATTTTGATGACAAATTTAGTTTTATTCCTGAAAAGTCAAGTATTGACGACGTTCGAAACGCATTTGGAAATTATTTTTGGGATTTTATTAAAGATGTGAAACTATGTGTATGAAATGGAAGATTAGAAAAGGATTCCGACAACCATACTTATGTTTCGAAGACGGGAAAGTCAGTGGTTGATTATATTGCGGTTCCATATGCTGACTTGAACAAGTATTCAATTTCTAAAGTTCAACTAATTTCAGACATTCTTTTACTATATAACATAACTCCGGCCACAAAAACAACTATTTCAGATCACTCAATTCTTTCATGATGTCTTTCAATTAGTGAATATACAAGCAATTACAGTGAGAATGGTAAGGACAGTAATATATGTTTCAAAAGACGCAAGTATAATGTATGTAATGTTCCGAATGATATTTTTGCCAAGCAACGATCATCTATTTTAAGTGATATTGAACAAAATTAATCGAAAATTATTTTGGTGTTAAAAATGAAATCAATTATTTATACGGAAACTTTTTATCTGTACTTCAGAGTGAAACGGAAAATCATTTACCCTTTAAAGATATCGGAGGAAATGTTACGAAAAAAACTCAGGAGAAAACAAAAACAAAAAATTACATTGGAATGCTGAGTTAAAAGAGCTGATTACTAAGGCAAACCGATCTGAAAAGAATTATCTAAAATATAAAAGGTGTAAATGAATACGGGATTTTCACAGAAGCAAGTTTATCGAAAAAAGATATTAATTTGACAATCGATTTCGGCAGTGTGAACACACTCATCAGGCATCGATTCGTTACAGAATTAAGAATTCAACTGCTTCAAATCCGAAGGAATTTTGGAGAGAAATCGATAAACTAGGGCCTCAAAATCATAGACCAGTTATTGACCGTGTTCGTATGGAGGATGGAAGCTTCTCTACGGACAAGGAAATACTCCGCAAAAGATTGAAAGGCGAATATTACAAACTATTCAAATTAGACAATACACTGGTAAACGATACATTCATTGGCAATTCAAGCAAACTTACTGAACAATTGGAGCGCGAATACGAGAGCGTATCGGATAAATGTGATAATATTTTAGCGGCCGAACTTTGCAATGAAATATACAATGAGGAAACATAAGAAGCATTGAGACTTGTGAAACTATTAAAAGCAGTAGGTGTTGATTATTAACCAAACGAAATTCTGTTTAACAAAATTTTGACTGTCCCGTTAAAAAAGTGTTTTGATATGTGATTTACTCATTGAATAGTTCCATCACCGTGGTGTCAAAGTATTATTCATCCCATATTAATAGATGGAAGAGACTATCGTGATCCACTTGGATATCGAGGTATAAGTTTAATGTCAACTGTTGCCAAACTGTTTAGCTCCATTCTTAATCGCAGACTTACCTCTTATTTTGAGCGGAATAACACTCTCTGTAACGAACAGAATGGATTCAGAAAAATGAGATCCTGTTTAGTCCATATTTATATACTGTGCACCGTTTTAAGAAACAGAAAGCTGATGAAACTTGACACACATATGTTTTATAGACTTTATCAAGGCTTTCGATTCTGTTAACCATACTTACCTCTGGCATAAACTTGTTAAAGCAGGTGCTCATGGAAATATGCTGAGAACAATCCAAAGCATGTATACAAACCTACAAAACTGTGTTAGACTAATCGGTACTCTAACAGATTGGTGTTCGGTCGAAACTGGTGTTCGACAAGGAGATAATTTGGCTCCCACATTATTCGCACTCTTCATCAACGACTTAACTACAGATATAAATGCTTTGAATTGTGGAAACCGTCTAGATACTGACTTAGAAAACACTACATTACTGTATGTTGACGATATAGTGCTCATGTCGGATAAAGAAAATGGACTGCAAAAACAATTAACAGCACTAAATAACTGGTATGTGAAATCGAGCTTGCAAGTAAACTGTGATAAAACGAAAGTTGTGCATATTAGACAAAAGTCATCTCCTTGCTCAGACAGAGTATTTAAGATGGGAAACAAAACTTTCAAATACTCATAAGGTATCGATACATAGGACTTACAATATCTGAAACTCTAGAATACGACGAGTGCGTGAACGAAATCATTACAGCTAGTAGTAGAGCCTTATCATCAACATTTTTTCTGATTGATGGTTTTAATTACGAAAGATACACAATTATTTGCAAGTACAGTAATTCCAATCATGGACTATGCATCAGGTTTCTGGGGTTAAAGGCCTTATGATAATTTTGAAAGACTCCAATACAGAGAAATCAGGACATTTAGAGAAAAGTTGTGAAAAGTAGTCCGATTCCGGCAATTTGTGGTGATATGGGTTGAACTTCTGCATATATCCGTCGCAGGTATAACATGATAAGACTTTGGCATAGAATAGCAAGTATGCACGCAGGTCGAATTCCAAATCGTATTTTAATGGGATTCAACTATATTAGAAAAATATAAGAAAACATGGTACAACGAGCTAAAATCAGTGATGGAAAAATGTGAACTTTTGGAACTATTGAACAATAATTACACAAATGGCCTAAGCGAAAATTTTATCGCCAACTACTCAGAAAATTTGCTCCGTCATAAACATCACGACGGTGGGAAACTAGATATTGTGAACATGCCAAAATCACGAAATTGACTATGACTGTAAACTAGCGTCAAACTATATATTCAATATTTTAAAAATCAGAACTCAGTTACTTTCTCATCATGACATATAAATAATCTTGTTTAAAAAATATCTTGAAGTATAAATTTCATATTTTTGATATAAGCGCTAATTATAGATCTTAATTGACAGTGCTTCGTAAGCCTTTGAAGAATGGCTGATTGACTTGTATTACTGTATGCAAAAATGTTATATAAGGTTGCACTACAAATAAAATAATATATATTTATACAAGTTACAGAAATATTGAAAAACAATGACCACACAATTTTGTTCACATAAATTTATAGTGCCATCATGTCCTCTTCTAATTTAAAATATTGAATCGTAAACAAATATCAGTAGTTTTTCATACCTCAGACTGACTCGTGTAATATTTTGATTGCATCAACCAAAACTAACCGTATTTACTTTTTTTTTTAAATGTTAATCTATATAGCTGCACAGTAATTCAATTATAATTGTATGTCAAGAGGGTCTGTAGTAAAAAAAATAACCACAATATTAGAAATCAATGATTTTTTTCACATCAATTGAGAGTGCCAGAATTTCCTCTTTTTATTCAAAATATTGCATCGGAACCACATATCAGTAGTTTTCATACCTCAGACTGACTCGTGTAACAAAATAATTTGTCCGTTTCAACCAGGGTTTACCATATTTGACAGCATCAACCAAAACTGACCATATTTAACCGTATCAACCAAAACTGACAATATTTGCTCTTTTTCGTGTGATATTTTTATGTAAGGATGGATTGCAATATTGGAACACAATGACTTCCAATTTGATTGTATCAATTTAGAGTGCCAACATGTCCTCTTGTAATGCAAAATATTGAATCGTAAACAAATTTCAGTTAAGTTTCGATATATCAGGCTGAGAGTCGTTTTAACAAACTTATTTGACCGCATCAACAAAAACTGAACCTGAATCTATCAATTTTAGGGAAAATACTAATTATTAAAGCATTAATATTGCCGTTATTTACATTTCTGGGAAGTGTCTGCTTAACTCCGGAAAATTATATTAAAGAAATAGAAACAAGAAGCTTTAAATATATTTTGGATGGGAAACCAGACAAAGTTAAAAGAAACATGATAACACTTCCTTATGAAAAAGGAGGCCTACATATGGTCGATTTTAAAAGTTATTTTATATCGCTCAAAGCATCATGGGTATATAGACTAGTTAATGGTAAATTTGCCAATTGGAAGCTTATACCATTTAAATATTTAAAAGTGTCTAATAATATTTTAGTTATATTTAATATGAATTTAAATGATATAAAACATTTAGAATATTTTAAATATGTTCCAGAATTTTATAGAAAAGTAATAAAGTCCTGGATTTTGACTGGGGGTGGGAAAACAAAACAAGCAGTGACATATGCTGATATAAGAAAACAAACAATTTGGGGGAATACATTTATTGCATTTCATTAGAAACCCATTATATTTGAAAACTGGATTAAAAGTGTAATAATATACTTGAACGATATTCTAAATGACACTATGTCACTATCAGAAAATTATATTTTGGACAAATTAAAGTGTAAAGTAAACTGGATTGCTGAATTTCATAAATTGAAACAATCCATTCCACAAAATTGGATTGACATAGTAAAACAAGAAAATTCTGTCCAAAGTAAAGTAAATATCCAGAGAAATAAGATCACATGGAAAGATCGTTATTTTGAGACTTCATGTTTTTCAAATAAAATGTTATATGACTCTCTAGTGAATAGTAAAAAAGAAACGTCAGTAGGGATAAACAGGTGGCTCAAAATTTTACCATTGCAAGAAGCTTCAAATATGAATTCATTATATAACTTTATTTTCAAATACTTAACTGAAAATAAATTAAAAATATACAGATGGAAACTACTACAGTTTATTGTACCAACCAAAAAGCATTTATTACAATGGAAAATAACTAATAACAGTTTGTGTAATTTTTGTAACATAGAAGAAGACTATGCTCATTATTTTTTTCAATTGCTCTTATTTAACAAGATTTTGGCAACAAATAAACGATCTCTTAAAAAAGAGTAATTTACTTTTTTCAATAAAATTACAAAACATGATATTTGGATACCAAATTACAGACAGCAAGTATTACCCAATAAATTTTTAAATTACAATTATTAGTTTTTCAATATATAAGTCGTATTATGTATCTGAGCAGAAAACAAAAAAACATAGACGTATTCAGAATTTTTATTAATGAATACACCAAGAGAGTAGATACCAATAGTAATGGACATAAGACAACAAGTCCAATGTTACTTTCAATTAAAAGAAACATAATCAATGATTAATTTTTTTAAATTGTTAAATAGAGTTTTGTAAAAAAACATGTATGTCAGTAGTATGAAATGGGGTCAGTCCGCCACCAACCCGCCACCGGAAGTCACGTCACAGTTAATCCTCTTAACTATGACGTTAAATCCGGTCTATAATTCCTTAATCCTCTTAACTGGTACTTAACATCCTGGTTATAATCCTCTTAACTGAAGTGGATTAATCTCTTAATCCTCTTAACTGCTACTTATCATCCGGGTTATAATCCTCTTAACTGAAGTGGATTAATCTCCTAATCCTCTTAACTGCTACTTAACATCCGGGTTATAATCCTCTTAACTAAAGTGGATTAATCTCTTAATCTTTCTAACTTGTACTTAACATCCTGGTTAAAATCCGGTGGAGGAAAAAATTAACGGACATGTTTTTTAATCCCCCCTACCCTCCTACGTATTATCTAGTAAACGTGGCATACACGTTGAGACATGCACGTTTACATCCTAAAGTTTAATGTTGTAAATGTATAATCTAAATGTAAAAAGTTTATAAACTAAGAAAAACGATCACTATATAGCATACATCATTAGTAATTTCATAAGAACAAACATTATGAATCTCCAAAATTTTAATATGTATACACTTTTAAGAGAAAGAGAACTAACAGGGAAGATCAGACGATCACGAAAAGGTCCCAAAAAGACTGCAAATTTGATAAGGAACAGGGTTGATAAACTTCATCATGAAGAACTATCTCGATGTCCAGTAGAAACATGGCTTCTGAAAAACGGTTACATTGTTTGTATTCTATACAACTTTGAACACCACCCAGAGTTTATTGAAGATCTATATTTTTGTGGATGTTACTTTGATGCAGTGTTAGCAGACTACAAGTTTATGGATCCTGTCAACTACCAATAAGAAAAAAATCCATGTATATCATTTACATGTGTACAACGGTCCCTTTAATGACCAACAAATCATTCAAAAAGAGTCTATCATTGTTGTCCATGATCAGTTCGTTTTTCTTCTCCAAAGAATATGAAATATCTACAAAAGGTTCACAACTTGTTTATTTTCGAAGAAAAGAAAACTAGATTGTATATCTTATTACTTTCAATTGATAAACATACATTTTTTCAACTAAAACAACAATATGATAACAAAAGTTTTCATATTGAACATTGGAAATTACATCTTCTTAAGTAAAAACATTGGGGGAATACTCCGATGTGTATCTTAAAATGGATGTAGCTCTATTGGCAGATGTTTTTGAAAAATTAAGAGACATTTCTTTACACGACTATGATTTGGATCCGTGTCATTATTTCACCACCCCTGGATTTAGTTGGAGTGCCATGTTGAAGAAAACTGGAATTGTACTCGATTTAATCACTGATATAGATATGATGTTGTTTGTAGAGAAGGGAATACGAGGCGGTGTATCTAGTATTTTTCATCGATATGCTAAAGCAAACAATCCATACTTATTCGATACGCATGAACCAACTGAACCTACTTCCTATTTATCTTATTTAGACGCAAACAATTTATACGGTTGGAGCATGTCTCAATGTCTTCCGTATGGTCACTTCAACTGGCTTACCGAGGAGGAGAAAATAAAATTAAAAGCTGACGGTTCAGACGGATACATTTACGAAGTTGACCTTGAATATCCTACGTCACTTCATTCTTCTCATTCGGATTTTCCCTTAGCTCCAGAAATAAAGCATATTCAAGTAGAACATTTATCTCCGTATTCAAAAGAATTATTGCAAAATTTAACTGGAAAACAATGTTTAACAAAGATTGAAAAACTCGTTCCTAACCTATACGACAAGGAAAAGTACATAGTGCATTATAGAAACTTACAACTATACGTAGAGTTAGGATTGAAGATCAAAAAGATACATAGAGTACTCAAGTTTAAACAATGTCCCTGGTTGAAGAAGTATATAGACTTTAACACAGAAAAAAGGGAAAATGCAAAGAATGAATTTGAAAAATGTTTATATAAGCTGATGAATAATTCAATTTTTGGTCGAACTCTCCTCAATACATGCAAGCATAAAGATGTGAAACTTTGTCACACGGAAGAGAAACTTAATAAAGAAACAGCGAAACCATCCTACGCATCTTGCAAAATATTTAACGAAAATTTGGTAGCAGTAGAGAAAAAACGTGTGAATGTTTTAATGAAACAACCAATATATGTAGGTTTTTTGCATTTTAGACTTATCCAAGTTTTTGATGTATGATTTTCATTATAATCATATGAAACCTCTGTATGGTGATAAAATTCGTTTGTGTTTTTCTGATACTGATAGCTTTTTATATCACGTTGAAACGGAAGATGTGTATGAAGATATGCATCAATATCAAGATATGTACGATACGAGTGATTATCCACCAGAACATTTTTTACATGATATCGAAAATAAAAAAGTATTAGGCAAATTCAAGGATGAAACAAGTGGAACCCCAATAAGTGAATTTGTTGGACTGAGATCGAAGATGTATTCATTTTCTTTTGAAGGTGGAGAAAAGCATACTGCAAAAGGAGTAACAAAAACTGCATCCAGAAAACTAAAACATGAAATGTATAAAAATTGTCTTTCGATAAAACTGTTACACGTTCTGAAATGAATATTATAAGAAGCGAAAGCCATGTTTTATATTCCAAAACTATTAATAAAAAATCATTAGTTCTTTTTGATGATAAAAGATGGATTTTAAATGATGGTGTGACAACGAGACCCTTTGGACATAAAGATAACATATAAACATATTCCTGTGGTGTTTTTTTTTGTTTTTTTTTTTTAATCCTGTCTGATTGAAATAAAACATAATGTATATATGAACGTAGTTGTTTGTTTTCGTTTATTTGAATATATTTATTAGTAAAACATACATTACAAAAAAGATAGATGTACACAATAAAAACAAACAGTTATAGTAATGATAAGTTTAATTTACATGGGAATGTTAGTGTTCAATCTTTATTTGTCTATTCTCAGTTATTTCAAAGTATCCATAGTTTTCAGCTAAAATCAGTAAGGCAGCTGTTTCTGGTAATGGCGTACCGAACTGACATTCCAAGCGTATTTTTCCTGCTTCAGTAGTAAAAGATATTTGGTATCCGAAAAGAATGGTTCTAAGTTGAAGCATAGAAGTGTATATCCATTGTTGAATTCAGCCCGTGTTATTTCATTCCCGGTATCCAACATCCACTTGCCTCGTGTTTCGAACATTTTTACATAAGGGGAAACGTTCGTTGCACCACTATTCTCGTTGAAATCAAGTTTGAGTGGTATGCCATCAACTGGTATTCCGTCACAAAACAAAGTCACCTGTTTTAAATCATAATTCATAAAGTTGAATGGGTTTTTTGTATATGCTCCAGACATAGCAGTTGAAGAAACCAATCCGAGTACAATACTTTTCGGTTTCACATCTTGGAAAACATTTTCTACGATTAACGAGGTGCTTCCTTGCATGATTGTAAAATTTTTCATCATAGTTTTTGTGAAAGGATACTTAGCATTTGTTGTCTTTAAAGCTTCGGAATGAGCGACAATTATAGCTGGGTTAGGTCTGATCTTGCAAAGCTTGATCACGACATCTTCCAAAGAAATATGATAGTTGGTATCAATTTCTCCGGACATCAAACAAAAACTTGCATCGTTGCGGTATAGTTTTAGTTTAAGAGATAACATATTTAACAGGTATCTATCCATCTCAAATATATCGGAAAAAATTGGTCCCTCCATTTCTAATGTTTTCGAATTAGAAATAAATTTTCTGCGTTCATACAGTCCAGTGTTAGTCGATATTTCATCCATGTGACCATATCTATCTTTTAAGTATAGACTAGAAGATAATTGTGTACTCTTTGCGTCCTGGCCATACTGCAGTAACGTTTTCATCATACATTTATACGGGTAATACGTATTACTAGACGTTACCATTTGTCCTTGTATATAAACATCCAATTGCGACCAAAGCGACTGTAAAAATAAGTTTACAGGTCCTACCGTATCGCCATCTTGTAAATCCTCACCATTTGCTTTTTTCACTTTTAATTTTACGTATAGTTTTGATCTTTTAAGATCAATATAGTCCATACCATTGTTTGCACATAGATCGAATTCTATAGGATTGTAAGCGGTTATTTGACTAACAGGTCTGCATTCCTCGTATGTTATACTTTCAACACCTACTTGGTATGGGGGTATCTCAAAAATCTGTAACTCTGACGGTTGTGCTTCAATAAAATTCTCTTTTGTTAACAAGGACATTATGTTGTAAATATATCCCTTTTATGTTTTTTAACAGTTTTATGTTTTTTCAATTTCTTCGGCTTCTTTTCACCTCCTCTGCTTTGTGGCGAATGATGATATTTTCTCTTTCTGTCTGTTTTATTTATACTCTCATCCTCAATTTTTATCTCTTCTTTTGCTTGATTTACAATTTGTTCACTAGGTGATACTAAACGCACAACAAAATTGTTTTCTTTTTCTTCACGAACTGGATAAGATTTATTCGAAATTGGTATCATAAATGATCCCGATTGCGATCCTTTGTTATATCCAGATTTCATATGAGTAACGTAAGCATTTGATTGACCACTAACTACATTCTGATAATATCTTGTCCATTGATTAACATTAGGAATGTACATTTTATCAGTATTTGTCATATCTGCGCTAAAATAAGCTTGGTATAAATTGAAGTGTGAACGACAAATTATTCTTCAAGAATGAAGCGTTTTCTCCGTGTTCGTCTTTTATAAGAAATTCTAAGACTTGAATTTCGTTTTTCTTTACTGGTAAATATATTGGAAAAGAAAAAATATAATACCATATACTCATATCTCTGTAACCTTTGTACTTGCATGGTTTTATGAGAATAAACTATCTATCTATCATATCCGTGGGGAATATTCTTCTCAAAAGTGAATGTTGTATATTAGGGAAAACATTTACTCCACTGCATACATCGCAAAACAAGTATAGTTGATGATTGTACTTTTTTGTAACTTTTTGATCAATGTAAAAATCTAATATCCCCAGTTTCCATGCACCTTGTAATTGTAAAACTTCATTTAAACACACTTTGAACTTGAACGGTGAATTATTAGGGTAATATGCATCTGATTGATCACTTCGAATGAAAATTATATGTTCCATTATGATAAAGATTGAATTTGTTCTTCTGGTATGTATTCGTCATACGAAGGAGGCCACCCTTGAAAACGAACCAAGTACTCAGTTTTTCCTCGTCTTTTTCTTTTCTTTATAATTTATTCAATTATCCAAAGACTATTTTCATCTTTCTCTACTCTTTGGAGCTCACTATCATAAAAGGTCCCCCTTATAAATTCATCTCCTTTTATATTTGAAAGCCTGTAAAGATCAATATTTTGTTGTCTGAATCTTTGCACCACTTTGAATATCTCTTCCGTCCATCTTTGGCTATAGGATCGATCAAAAATATGAGCAATATTTGACAGTCGAACTAAAGACCCGATTTTGTATTTGAATTGTTTTTTCCTCCGTTTCTTTTTGTTTGTTTGTACCTTTATTTCTTTTGGTTTCTTCTCTGTTTTGCTTAAATACATTTTCCCCCAGATATCACTTTCGTTGACAGAATTAACATCTTTAGGTGCAATGTTTTGTAAACTTCTATGTGGAGTACCATTATAGCTTTTTGCAAAATTTTGCAAGTTGTTAATATATCTGTGAGTTCTATTCTTTGTGAAAAAGCGAAAAATTTTATTCTTTATAGTTTGTAGGACCCTTTCAGCATAATTTGCATGAAGTTCATTTTGAGCCGAAAAATGTCGGACACCGTTACTTTTAAATAACGATTGTGTCTTTTTTGCTAGAAATTCTTGTCCCTTATCTGTTCGAATTTTTTCTGGTTTTACCTCAGTAAAAATCTTTTTAAATGCAGAGGTGACTTCGTCTCCAGTTTTATTTTTCAATGGTTGTAACCAAAGATAGCGTGAAAAACAATCAACAACAACTAATACGTATTTGAAATTTTCATTTTCTTTTGAAAATTGTTTTAGGTCCATTAAATCAGCATCCCACAAATTATTCATCCCCGTAGTGTAAACTCTTATTCTTTTAAAAGAACGACGAGGTGTTTTTTGTAAACTGTAATTATCTTGTGAATTTAACCACCGTCTTATTTTATATCTTCCAACTTTTTTGCCCTCTGCATTTACAATGTGATATAGTTTTTCGGCAGAAGCATATGAAGCTGGTCCTCCAACGTCATAATAGTATTTACTCAGAAGAGAATCTAGTTCCTCATTCATACTCAGGTTATTTTGATAAGATGTTACTTCTAACAACTACAAGAGTCTTATTAAAAGTAATCAAAAGAATAGTTTTTATAGTTTGTTTTTTTTATCAAATCAAAGTGTATAATATTTGGGTTGTACCTGAAAATGAAAAAAATATATATTATGGTTTTTTTTTTGTACATTGAAAGTATTTTTGTTGTTGTTTTTTTTATTGTTTTTTTCTGCTGTTTTTTTTTTAATGATTTTTTTTTTTTACATTAAAATATGTGGAACAACTCAAGTTAGTTTTTAGATTGTAACATGGAAATAAAATTAAAAAAACCCAAAAAAACACTTTTTTATCCATCTTTATTTTGACATAGAAAATAACATATTTTATCAATTGTTCATTAGTAATGATGCTATAGTTTGAATCTTTTCCATTTTAGTTTAGGTTTTTCTTCAAGCAGTCTCGAGAGTTCCCTCCTAACAAAAAGTTTATTAATCTTCCTCTTCTTATTTTTCTCTGGTTCACTTTCAGCTAATTGTTCATTTTCCTCTGTTGTTTGTATATCAGATTGAACCAGTTGTTTTCTCATTCTATTTGAAATTAGTCCCATAGGTATGTGAATATTTTTAAGAAAATCATAAAATATTTCATGTCCACTTGGTAGTTGTTTGCATCCATAAGGAATGACAACATCCCGCAATAAGTCAACAATATGAGAGTTTGGTACAGTTTCGTTGTTGATCTTAACTTTTCCATGTTTGTTCCAACTTATTGTAGACTGGCTATGAAGAAATTGCAATAGTGTTTTGGCCTTTTCTCTGTATTTCACTGGTATGGTTAACTCGATCAAAGTGTTCAAATCATCTGAATTATCTTTTTCTGTTTTAATATTCTCCTGGGGTGAAATTTCTTCCTTAGCATTAGCTTTTTTATCGCTTTCATTGTTTTCTGTTCGTATTATACTTTAATATCTATGTTTTGGCAGAAGAATCATTTCTTTCGTCATTTTGAAATTGTATCAAGTATTGGTTTAACAACGATAGAAATAATGTTACGATATTTAAGTAACAATTTTTGTCTTTGAATACGTGTTGTCTCTCTATCTGTTATTTTCCGAATATTTTTTTATATCTCATGAGTTTCTTTTTATCTGATTGACTAAGCTGAAATACCCCACATAACACATTTAAAAAACATTCAACTAAAAGTTGAAATTGTTTATCGTCATGGTCTTCAACAATGCAATTTTCTGGTCTTCCTCACATGAAATTAAAAGTGACAAAAAATTTACATGGGCTAAAACTTGTTTACTCATTTTGGAACAAAAATTATTGGATCTTCTCCTTTGAAAATTTTTGTTCTCAATAAATATTTTTTATCTGTGTTATTTGATAAATCAATAATAATATATCCATATATTAAAGAAACTGTCTTTTCATAAGCTGACATGAAATAGTCTAATTGACCTGGAAGAATCTGTCTTCCTAATACTGATAACTGGTGTTTGTCACGTTGGTTTTTAAGACAAATTATGTATGTCGCATTTAACGAAATAGTACGAATGCATTTTCCAGGAGGGAAAAGATTTTGCATCAAAAACAAAACTGATATGTTACAATGATGAGATTTTACAGTAAAAAGATTTAAAACATCACTAGAGTTTGCAGCTTGACACAATAAATCATCAAGACAAAGAATCATATGTTCTTTATTTTCTGACCATTTATCAATTTCCGCGTTAGTTGGTAAACCTTCGTGAAAATTTTTGTTTTCAATTTTCCTCTCCATCTCTGAAAATAAATCCTGATATGCAGAGTAGCAATAAATGGTTTTCTTTGGTGTTTTTGTAAATAGGTATTCAGATTGAGCTAGTATTTTATATGTAAGCATGGTTTTTCCTGACTGAGTAGGTCCAACTATTTGTATACAACACGGTGACTGAAATGGTAAAAGCACTTTCTCCTGGTCTTCACACATTTTTTTTGTTTGTTTGTTTGTTTGTTGTCTACACCTTAATTGTCTTATGTCGTTGTGTTTATTTTTCGAGATATGTGTTTGTTTTATACACTGATGTTTCTAATTGTTTTTGTTTATTTTATTTGTCAAATTAATATACCACCAGAGAGTGAAACAAGAATCAAAAAAATATCACCATCAAGAAAGAAAAAAAAGAAACAAAATACATAACCAGAAAAAAGAAATGAAGTACACAATAAAATGCAACAAATGAAGTAAAATACGGAAGCAAACCAATAATTCCGGAATGAAAAAGCAGATATCAACGAACGATTCCGGAAATGATCGGAAATTACTTTACATTCGGAAATAAACGAATGTTTCCGACTACTACCGGAAATAGTTATTCATTCGGAAATAAACGAATGTTTCCGAATACTACCGGAAATATACGAATGAATACGGAACTAATGAAATGATATAACATTTTGTATCTTTACCAGAAAATAAATACACAACGAAAAATTCCAGATCAATATAAATTTATTCAATAAAATATACATATATTTACACAAATACAATATAATTACTGTGTGAAACGTCCTTCAAGTTTTAATTTCCTTTCCATTAAATTATAAACACTCACTTTCATTTTTTCTGATCGAAGCGTGTCCATGAACAACACATGAAGAATGAAAAAGTTTAAAACGGCACTATTTTCCAAGGTCAATGTTCTCACATTCTCTCTGTATTTTCCTAGTATGTGACTGTATTTAAACTCACAGAACGCCTGATCAAAATGTTTTTCGAGTTTATCTAGTTCACTATCCATCAAACATTCGTGTTTATGTTGTGATCCATGTTCCACTTTGCATCCCTGACAAAACTTCTTTGATAATTGTTGCACCATTTCATCCAATAATTCAGCAAAAGAAAACAGTAATATAGTTGAAAGCAGTCTTTTTTCCATACCAACTTTAATTGTCACCATTGTACTATCAGTGTTCGTCTATAAATGAATGAAGAAATAAGATGCTGTCCTTTAGATAACACAGTTTCGTCCAATTTTCTTTAGTGATCAGAATCTTTTTCCCTTTAACAACAAGCTGTATTCGAGTATGTTTTCCTCTTTTCTTCACCACCACTTTTGTTGTTTCATCAATTAAACACTCGATCTGTTTCTTGAATAAATCAGTATGCAAGTGATCAAAGTCACAACCGTACACCTCCTTGGATAAATCAACCTGTGCCTGTGCCATTGATATAACTGTGTGCTTTTATAGTTGTGGTAGCGGCTTAAATTGTTCATGATGATTCATTAAGAGATAAACGAAACGTATGGTGAACGTTTTGGTCACGTGGTTAGAAGGAGGGTCACTCGAACACTTTTTTTCCTCCCTTCTTTTTATGTGAATCTCATTTATATTTTATTTATAGAAGGGTTTGGTAAAATGTAACCAGTACAACCACTTAATAAACTAACCCATAGTTCTATACTCCCATTTTGTGTTGATAAATTAACAACTGCCGCAATAACAATTATGAAAACTATTATCATCTGACAAAAATACACGATCTCTGCTTTTGGTACATTCTGTCCGAAAAAACACCACTTTGTTTGAAGGTTTTCTGTGCTCATCCTCTCTAACATCTTAACTCAAAATGATTTTTTTTTTAAATACACAAAATATATATATATGTGTATATTTTATAGAAGAATTTCATTAAGAAGATGTAATTTCCAATGTTCAATATGAAAACTTTTGTTATCATATTGTTGTTTTAGTTGAAATAATGTATGTTTATCAATTGAAAGTAATAAAATATACAATCTAGTTTTCTTTTCTTCGAAAATAAACAAGTTGTGAACCTTTTGTAGATATTTCATATTCGTTGGAGAAGAAAAACGAACTGATCATGTACAACAATGATAGACTCTTTTTGAATGATTTGTTGGTCCTTAAAAGGACCGTTGTACACATGTAAATGATATACATGGATTTTTTTCTTATTGGTAGTTGACAGGATCCATAAACTTGTAGTCTGCTAACACTGCATCAAAGTAACATCCACAAAAATATAGATCTTCAATAAACTCTGGGTGGTGTTCAAAGTTGTATAGAATACAAACAATGTAACCGTTTTTCAGAAGCCATGTTTCTACTGGACACCGAGATAGTTCTTCATGATGAAGTTTATCAACCCTGTTCCTTATCAAATTTGCAGTCTTTTTGGGACCTCTTCGTGATCGTCTGATCTTCCCTGTTAGTTCTGATTCTCTTAAAAGTGTATACATATTAAAATTTTGGAGATTCATAATGTTTGTTCTTATGAAATTACTAATGATGTATACTATATAGTGATCGTTTTTCTTAGTTTATAAACTTTTTACATTTAGATTATACGTTTACAACATTAAACTTTAGGATGTAAACGTGCATGTCTCAACGTGTATGCCACGTTTACAAGATAATACGTAGGAGGGTAGGGGGGATTAAAAAACATGTCCGTTAATTTTTTCCTCCACCGGATTTTAACCAGGATGTTAAGTACAAGTTAAGAAGATTAAGAGATTAATCCACTTCAGTTAAGAGGATTGTAACCCGGATGTTAAGTAGCAGTTAAGAGGATTAGGAGATTAATCCACTTCAGTTAAGAGGATTATAACCCGGATGATAAGTAGCAGTTAAGAGGATTAAGAGATTAATCCACTTCAGTTAAGAGGATTATAACCAGGATGTTAAGTACCAGTTAAGAGGATTAAGGAATTATAGACCGGATTTAACGTCATAGTTAAGAGGATTAACTGTGACGTGACTTCCGGTGGCGGGTTGGTGGCGGACTGACCCCATTTCATACTACTTATGTCAATTTATTTAATCAGCTGATTATTCCCTGGGTAGTCAATGGAATGTAACAGGGTACGTCAAGAGAAGCTTGGAATCTTGATGGTTTATGTAACAAGCAATATTTGATGAATAAAATTATTATGTAGTTAAAAAAAAAAAAAAAAAAAAAACTGAACATGTTTACACTTTATCATGTAAATATATATGGCCTCATTGTAAACCATTAATATTTCTATTTCATGAAGGATCGTACGATAAAGATGACAACAACTCTGAAACACAATGACTACCATGACTACACAAACACAAATTTGGCCACATCAATTTAGAGTGCTGTTATTTCCTCTCTGTACTTGCTGTACCTATAATAATGAACCGTCACTAAGTCAGTGGTTCATGATGGGTTTTTTTTTATAAAAGAAAACTATTTAACGCTATCATCAAACACTCACATGACTGATTCGTATACTTTAAAATGAAAAGTACATTTATGAGAAGTTTTCTTCTAAGAATAGTATACTGTTAATATATTTTGAAGAAGGCAATGAAGAATGATTGATTTTGTGTGAAGCCTTACTATGAGTGGCCGTTCGTGTCATTGGCGGTATGAACATACCGTATGAAATTTTCAACGCGTTGGTTTTTACTTTCAACACGTTGGTTTCTATTATCAACGCGTTGGTTTTTGGTATCAACGCGTTGGTTTTTACTTTCAACGCGTTGGTTTTTATTTCAACGCGTTGATTTTACTTTCCATATGGTTTTACTTTCAACCCGTTGGTTTTACTTTCAACGCGTTGGTTTTACTTTCAACGCGTTGGTTTTCACTTTCAACACGTTGGTTCGTACTTCATACTGTATGAAAAACTAACGCGTTGGTCTTCAATTCCATACTGTAAGTTTTCAACTTCCATCTACCAATCAACATCCTTGTAACAAAGTAAAATCTTGTCAACCGTTCGGACGGACTCCAAATTGTTGTTCTGTTTGGTAGGGTATTATCCGCAGTTGAAGATAATTACTGACTTACAACATTGCTACACGTAGGGGGGACCGGTAGCGATTTTTAGATTGATTCGAGGAAATAGTGAATTATTGCAGCCGCATTATCACTTCAGATACAATGGACGATGAAAAATATATATTTCCATACAAGCAATAACAAATATTTTGTAGAAACATTTATTCGATTTTTATCCATAACCTACAGTTCACAATATTAGTTATCGGTATATGAAACCCGGAAATGAGGGAAGAAAATTTATTTGGCCTCACATTGTCAGTCATTTTTTTACATAGTTTACATGTTATGTGTTACTATTTATTTTCAAACAATTACATAAAACTATCAAAGTTGCATACTCGTCCATGCAAGTTCGTCCATTGGAAGATGTAGTCATTTAGCAGCAGTTTTATTCGCTCGTTTAGAAGACTATGCACATCAATTAAGTACAGATCAAGCTTCTTGTACATCCAGAAGGTGTGAATGGAAGTAAGAAAAAGAAACATACCAAAAAGGAGACTGACTCTACATATATAGGTGAAAAGAAAAAGAAAGTGGACAAATTTATTGATTTTGACCCACGTCCTCCTTCACTGAAAAATGATGACAGCTCATCTGAAGAAGAAAATATTTTCTTTTACAATTTACAATATCATTATTGTGGAAAAACTATGTGGTCAACTGTCCTAACTTACAATTATGAAGACTATGCAATGAATATCGACACAAACTTGTATCTGGAGACAAAACGAACAGAATTGTTGCATTACTTATCTGCATATGGTATTGATGTACCATATGAAATAGTTGAAAATCAGAGAAGATATGAATGGTTCCACCAGAGAGCAATGAGGATAACAACATCAAATACAAAATCTGTGTCCACACTAAAGGAAACATCTTAAGTGTTTAATAAACTGAAGAAAACTTTGTATAAAAATAATCCTATGAAAACAAGAGCTATGCCTAATGAAATCGAGCATGAGAATGATGCTTTAAAGGATTACGCATCAATAAAGCAAACAAAATTTTCATTGCTAGAAATTGCACAATGTGATTTATGGGTTTAATCCGAAAAACCAAAGCTTGCTTATAGTCCAGATGAATAAGTGAGGAATGTTTCTATTAATGGAGAAGATAATTTTGGTTTGTTGGAATTAAAATGTCCATTTATGCTTTCAAAGTGTTCCGTAAAAGACTTTGATAAATATTTATCATAATTTCAAGTAACAAATGTTTGCCTTGAACGCTTACCCAGTGGCCTCATAAGGTTACAAAGAAGTCATGAATACTATTTTCAAATTCAGATGCGACAAGAAACAATGGGACTGCAGTGTTGTGATCTTTTTGTTTGGTCTGAATCTGACATGTTATTGAAAACAGTTTTTTTTAATAAAGTGTTCTGAAAGACTTGACCAAGAAACTCGTTAAATATCACCACACTCGTCTTTGTCCGGATTATTTTGAGATGAGATTACCTAGAGGATTACCTCCTCTCGATTTACCAGAACCGTTGATTTTAACATGAAGAACATACGTTTTTCCTTTTAAATATTTGTGACTTGTTAACATTTCTTATTGCGATTTTTATATGCATGACAAAAACCTTCGTAGTTTCTTTCTCATTTTCTGTTTATCTGATACATTATACAAATTATAAGATTATAGATATATATATATATTTAACGCACAAGCGGCTCCTGAAATTAACAAGACAACCAATTACAAAACTTTTGTGAAATCACTGGTTGGAGCGATAATGTTATAATTCTTTTGCAGGATTCTGTATTTTTTTCATTCTTTCGATTTGCCCGCTCAACATGAATACTGTATTTTGTAATGTCATTAGTGCTTGCTGTTTCTTGTGGTGTAAATTTAAATAAAGTCAACAAAATACTACAATAAAGAATACCATTTATCAAAAAGAAAAAAACACATTAAAAGTAAATTTATTTAATTGTTTTTTTTATAAATCACATGACTAATTTGACTATATTATTTGGCATGCTTAATGATCAGAAAAAATAATTAACAAATACTAGAATGTATTTATATGCATCACTTGGAGAAGTGGTAGTAGGAATGGATCAGGGTCAGCATGTATATGACCTTTTCCACCGACAAAATGTTTGCTGCATATGTATGTATCCTTTTTTACTCTGATAGTTATAAAGCCGTCTTCTACATGCATGTATCCACATGTGGATTTTTCTCTGTCCCTCCATGGCTTTGGAAATCTTATAAATTCCACTCCCTGTATGTAATTTTTGTGTGTATAAAGTTAATCACTATTACAAGTTCCAGAACAACAAATCCTCCATAATTAACGTTTTAATACAAGTTTCTATTTTATATCTCAGACTTAAGAGAGTTAGTTAAAACAAATAAAGTTATTGTTTGTATAGCAGACTACTATGGTGTATTATAATACATATGGGAAACAAGTTTGTCCTCAAGTAAGATTGATAAATCAGTATGTAGATAACGTAATCTATAAATAGAATAAACAGATAATCTGATCCTATGCTATCTCATGAAAACTCAGGAGGCTCTCCGAAAAATGAGACGACGACCAGATATTTTTAGAAAATTTCTATTTTCTATTTTGATTGGTTGGCAAAAGTACAAAACTTACGGTATGGAAGTGAAAACCACCGCGTTGGTTTTCATACCGTATGAATTACGATTCAACGCGTTGAAAGTGAAGACCAACGCGTTGAAAGTCAAAACCAAATCGTTGAAAGTCAAAACCTACGCGTTGATAGTAAAAACAAACGCGTTGATAGTAAAAACCAACGCGTTGATAGTAAAAACCAACGCGTTGATAATTAAAACCAACACGTTGAAAATTTCATACGGTATGTTCATACTGCCAATGACACGAACGGCAACTCATACCTTACGTTCAGGGGCAACTGTTGTTTTATGTTCAAATTGAGTATATGTTTATGACATCCCAGACTCCCAGATATCATTTATAATCGTTATTGGTAAGTTTGTCTAAATTGACGAAATGGTGCAAATGTACATACATATACGACACGTATTTCATTTATATCCTATAATTCATCCACCTGTTCGTTTGAACATTTGTCAAAAAAGAATGTAAAATCATGAATGTAAATCCAAGGCAAACAAGGTAATAAAATTAACGGTACCAATTTTCTTGCACCAGATGCGCATTTCGACAATTAATGTCTCTTCAGTGATGCTCGTGGCCAAAATATTTGAAATCCAAAGCTTATATAAAAGATGAAGAGCTATAATCCAAAAGGTCCAAAAAATATAGCCAAATCCGTGAAAGGAATCAGAGCTTTAGGTAATTACGGTTAATATTCCATGAATTAAAGCAGAGTTATATTTAGGAAGAGACTGGATAAAACGGGAGTGAAGTAAGGTAAATCATGATTTTTATATGCAATTATATAAAAAAAAAATTCTCCGATGAGTTAGTTGGATAACCTTTCTATCCGCTTCTATATTTGTAACGTTACATGTAACGTTTGATCAGTAAAAATATAGAAAAGCTACTATAAAACAGTAAAGTAATTGGATCGATTTTTTTCTTCTAAATTCTAAGATGCTCTTACTGCAGTGACGTTATTTAGAACTGTTCTATAGTCCTGACGGATTTAGTCAGTTCTGCGGACAGTTCTACGGTTATAACAGATTTGAACAGTTCTACATAGAACAGAATTAGACAATTCTACCCTAGAACTGATCCTGACATTTTTACCTAGAATTGATTTGTTCAGTTCTGATTCTGACAGTTCTACTTAGACAGTGATAAGCATTACTAGACAATTGAATCAGACAGATGATGATAAATTATATAGGGAAGAACGCATCTGTATTGTATGTAGAAATTCATCTACAAACAAACTTGGAATTCTCGGAGTGTTCCTCATAATTCTTTGCATGATACATTTTTTAGATATGTTTTTGTACTTGTCACTTAAACATTCAATTGAGAAATATTTTGTCACCAGATTTTTTACTGATAACATAAGCATTTGTAAGATTTAAAGGTTATCTTTGTCTTAACAAAAACACAGTCCCGTGATACGTAGATCAATATCTCAAACAGTTAGTTCATAGCAACAATATCAACAATTCGCAAAACACTCATAAAAACGAATTGATAACGACTGATCACAATCAGTATACAACATATTTAAGAACGAAAGAGAACATGTAAAATTTTAGTTTAAAGCATGGCTCAGATTCCAGTAAGCAAATGTGGATTTTGCAATAGTGCAATAGCAACTTTATACTGTGAAGAATGTCATCAAATTTTGTGCATTCAATGCAGAATTACCGTTCATGACAAAGTTCCAATATTCAAGGGTCACAAAGTTGGAAATATCCATAAAGAAGGCAATAGTGTTTTCAAAATTCACCCTGTTTGTGAAATTCATAGAAGCCAATTTCTATATTTTTGCAGTAAATGTGAGTGTCTTACGTGTGCAGAATGTATGACAAGTAATCATAATGAGCATAAAACTGAAAAGATAAAGAAAGTTGCAGATGCTCGTCGTAAGAATGTGAATCAAATGATAGAACATTTAAAAACAAGAGTTGAAACAGTCAAGACAAAGCTTGAGACAATCGATAAGAAGCATACTGATCAAATTAGATCGGATTGCGAGTCTTATAGGTCGATGGTTGAAAAAACGACAGGAGAATTACAGGAAATTATTGATCGGTATAAACTAATACACATGACCACTGCATTTGACTTTAAAGACGTCGAAAATCAAGATTTAGATAGGAAAAGAGTTTTTTTGAAACGGCGTCATGAAGCAACAGTGGATCGGATATTAAAGTTTGAAAATCTGTTGCACGAAACGCATGATAGTACTTTTCTTTCTGAATTGAAAGCTATTCAAACTGATGCTGAAATCATGCAAGAAGAAGAAACGGAGGATACACTATGTAGCCCAAATCGAATTGACAGTTTCGATCAGAATAATTTTACGAGATCAGTCATGAAAGAAATTGAGGAAAAATTTAAAGTGAGGTGAGTGATATAAAGACGTAGAAGTAATTTCTTCTGTTATCTAACACCCGAATAATCTTAAAATGTTTTCTATTTCCTACTTTTATTCTAAAAAATAGAGACAATTGCAACAAATGTAGTTTCAGACTAAACACTGATTTATTTAAAGAATCTTTAAATATACCAAATCATAGATATTCTATATATTTTAACATTAAATCAATTAAAATATGGTTACTTCTGGGTTTATTAAAGTCACTTTTGAAAAACTAAGAACTTTCTTATACCAGACAAAGATTACCTTAGCCGTATTTAGCGCAACGTTTTGGAATTTTGGATCCTCAATGCTCTTCAACTTTGTACTTGTTTGGCTTTATAAGTATTTCGATAAGAGCGTCACTGATAAGTCTTCTATAGACGAAACGCGCGTCTGGCGTACTAAATTATAATCCTAGTACCTTTGACTATTTACACCACTGGGTCGATGCCACTGCTGGTGGACGTTTCGTTCCCGAGGTTTCACAAGCCAAGTAGTCAACACCTCGGTGTTGACATGAATATCAATAATGTGGTCATCTTTTTTTTTTATTAATTTCCTGTTTACAAAACTTAGAACTTTTCGAAAAACTAATGATTTTCTTATTCCAGGCATACATTACCTATGCAGTAAAGGCATAACTTTTTTTGAATTTCGGAACTTCAATGCTCTTCAACTTTGTACTTGTTTGGCTTCATAAATATTTCAATATGAGCGTCACTGATGAGTCTTAAGCTTATGTTGACGAAACACGCGTCTGACGTACTAAATTATAATCCTGGTACCTTTGAAAACTATTCCGTACCAAATGCAAAAGTCTATATTGCTTTATGATGAATCAATATAAAGTTATAGCGAACGTCAATTTTACATTTAGAAAATACACCACTAATTCATGGTCCTATTGATTTCCATGTTAAATTTCTCAACTTTTGTTTTAAGTTCAAATGAAGTGACAATCATTGCATGTCAAAGCAACACGTTATGGTGTCTTGTACTGACAAAATCAACATATCTTTAGTGGCATATAAGAGTTGTGAAGAGAAGAAAATCAAAATTTCGAACATGACCCTTGACTTAGAGCTTAGAATAATAAAATTGAGAATGGAAATGGGGAATATGCCAAAGATACAACAACCCGACAATAGCGCAGAAAACAGGAGAAGGTCACCAACAGTTCTTCAATGCAACGAGAAATTCCCGCCACCGCAGGCGTCTTTCAGCTGTCCCATAAACAAATATATACTAGTTCAGTGATAATGAACGCCATACTTAACTCCAAATTGTACACAAGACACTAAAAGTTAGAATAATACAAGACTTAAAAATTCCAGAGGCTCCTGACTTGGGACAGGCTTAAAAATACGGCAGGGTTATATTCTTTTCTGAGCATTAATGACCTTAAATCAAACGACGATAGGCCTCTTGAACTTTTGGATGACTAGTGTCAATCACATTTCATTGATTCCATGTTCAGAAGGGGTGATAACTCTCATACGAAGTCTCTAGAAAGCCACGTTCCAAATTAAACGTAACGATTTGAGGATATTACGAGTAATTTGAAAAAGAATGGTAATAACAAGTAGAACAGTGTTCAAGGAAATAAATCTTTCAGGGATACCATTTCGTTTAAGCGTTTTTAGAAACGCATTGACTGTTGGATACCATATATAAATATTATCTGAGCGACATAATTTGACACACTTAAACAGTCTGTATTGTATGTAGAAATTCATCTACAAACAAACTCGGAATTCTCGGAGTGTTCCTCATAATTCTTGCATGATACATTTTTTTAGATATGTTTTTGTACTTGTCACTTAAACATTCAATTGAGAAATATTTTGTCACCAGATATTTTACTGATAACATAAGCATTTGTAAGATTTAAAGGTTATCTTTGTCTTAACAAAAACACAGTCCCGTGATACGTAGATCAATATCTCAAACAGTTAGTTCATAGCAACAATATCAACAATTCGCAAAACACTCATAAAAACGAATTGATAACGACTGATCACAATCAGTATACAACATATTTAAAATTCCAAATTCCAAGAAAAAAATAAGCCGAAAAATAAGTAAATTAAAAACCAATTGTTAAGAGAATAATTGAAGGTCTTTCCGGCCATAACGATATATTTTGCTCTTAGAAATATTAAAATTCTGATTGAAATGTCATTTTGAGTGCCGAATAATAATATTTTTTAATGTATGTTGATTTAAAAGAATATATGCTTTCTATACACTACAGCTTGAAATACGGGAGACAATTTTGTTACTTCCGGTTTAAAATACTGTCACTTTCAATATCATTTGATGGCTATCATGGCACCGATTCCAAAAAACATATAGTACGGTATGCTTTTACATTCAAAACGTACAAAACAAATATCTACTTTCGGTTTACCAAAGGTCACCTTTTCCTGGCCCTATGGCTTGCAACTTAATGCAGAAACTCCAAAAGCTTTATCATTCATACGTATTAAGTTAAAGTTAAAGTCAAAATCTAGAACTTTAAGTATACTTGTGACATTGGCCTTAATTTCAAACTCATTAACTAAGGACCGCAAATCAAAGAGTATTGGTCTTAAATATATGGTTAATGAGCTATATCATTATGTACCCGTAATATAAGTTACAAAGTGCTCGAGCTCCCATTAAATGTCATCGTATACTTTCAACTGAAATGTATCTGTTATGACATGTCACAATAACTAAGTAAAAATGTGTTGTCGATGTCTGATACGTTTTTAAAAAAAAATGTAAGCCAAACTTTAGAATATTACAATGACCTAAAACCAAAAGACCCTAGGTTTCCTTTACTTGTGGTTTATCAGTTACAAATCCTTATCATTTATATCAAATACAGAAAGAGAAATTACTTGCAAAACTATTCAAAACATCCTGTATAAAACGAGCAATTTAATAAAAAACTTGGTTGTTTTCTTAAACGGGCACGAAGTATTGAAAATAATAAGGAAAAGAAGTGTTAAGAAATAAAACTTCTTCATAGATATGCATTCCGTTAAGCAGTGTCATTTTAAAAAGCGTAGTAACTGTTCGATGTCATATACTGATTAGATCTAAACAAATTACATCTTGCGAAATAAGCAAACAGTGAAGGTCAACTAAATAAAGCTGAAGAACCAAACCATATTGAAAAACAAATTGTTTCGAGAACAATTGAAGGCCTTTACACCCAAAACGATATATTGTGATGTGAAAATATTAAAATTCGGTTTATGATGTTAATTCCAATGTCAGCTAACCAGACCCTGATTAAAAAAATATATGATGGCTGTACACTTTGTTTGAAATAAGGGTAAAAATATGTTACTCCCAGTTTGAAAAATGTCTCTTTGTCATATGATAGTTAAAATAACACTGATTCCAAAATGTATCGTACTTTATACTTTTACATTAATTAATAATCACTTATGTTTTGCCAGTTACAATTAAATTACATGTTTATCATGTACAAAGAGAAAAATAACTCTCTAAATGTTTTCCTTTCATGTTTTCTTGAAGTATTTTTGGCTATTGTAAGAAAGTGGTTAAGTTCTGAAGTAATGAACCAGTTGAATACTGATGAGTCTTTGTAGACAGAACGCGCGTCTAGTGCGAACATAAAATGTTGATCCTGATATCTATGACGAGTTTTTATGAGCGTTAATAATCCCCTTTCCTTTCATATCGTATGTATTATATTAATTTGGATTGTCATTGTTTGAAATTGAATCGGGCAGATGATCTCGTGAAATATATAGAGACGAACGCATCTGTGATGTATGCAGAAATGCATTTACATACAATCTCGGAATTCTCGGAGTGTTTCATATAGTTAGCATGATACATTTTTTATGAACTGGTCTAATCCTGTCACTTTAACGTTCAATTTAGAAATATTTTGTCGCCAAATTTTTCACTGGTAACATAAGCTTTTGTAAGATTTAAAGGTTGTCTTTGACTAATGCCCGCGTCACACTGTCCCGATTTTTATATACGATGGACATTCGATTGCGAAAATTGTAAGTCGTACGAAGTTGATCCCGATCTCGTTAAACTACCAAAAAGTGACCGAAGCAAGTACGATGAATAACGAAGTCTATACGATGGTGCCGAAATTATATACGATAGCAAAAGATGGACATACGAAGGTTAACCGAAGACGGGTATTTAAGCTTCATATCTCAGGCGAAGCCTAAACGATGGATCACGAAGGCTACACGATGGATTACGATGATAACGCGATGGCCATACGATGTATGAAAGACGTCGTGTACAGCTTACGATGCATTTAAATTATATGCCGAAGGCATCACGCGTTTTAAATTTCGACAACATATCGTTTCTGTACAAGTCTGCCATGCTTGGCGGGAAATTGATTTTTTTGTCTAATTCTTATAAAACTTAGTTTATTATCCCCTCGCCTACTACATGTAAGTTGCGTGTAGATAAAATCGCTATGGACACTCTAGAACCAAAATGCTCAAAACTTGGTATGGTGTTACTTGTTCAGAATATCTTAAGCGCTATTGACTTTAAAGTTCAAAGGTGAAGATCACAGTGACAGTTGTTATACAAGGCAATAACACTCTTATGGACACTCTAAAACCAATATGCTTCAAAGATTTTAACCACATTTGGTATATTGTTACTCCTTGTTATGATCTGACATTTTTTACTTTCAAGGCCAAAGGTCAATGTCATGCAGATGGACTTGTTTTTCTCTTGAAATAGCATAATACACAGGAAATTGGTTGCTCATTTTTTTACCTGTTGGTTCTAAAGACAATATCAAAGGTTTTTCCAGTTACTGAATGTGTTGGTTGATTCTTAAAAAAATAGTTAATGGATCAAATATGCACATTCAATTTACCATTTTCTGCATGCGTCATATACAAATATTGTGTCCATATTTCCCTCCATTATGTTACATACGAGGGGATGCCACGCTCGGCATTGCCTTGTTTGAACTGTAAAATGTGTGCACCAGTCTGAATAATCACCCATAATTATGCCCATGTTTACTGATCTATCTTAAAGGTAAGGTAATGGGTTCGTTGATCCCTTTTATTCTTAAAGAGCTCTTTCCAGGAGAATATCATAATAATATAGACAAAAGGAAGGATGTGGGGAAAGCAACAAATGCGGCAAAATATGACATATAGAAAACAAAATGGTTATGGAGTAAACATTCGTGTGACAACAACTCAGACGATACATAAAAAATCAAAATAATGAAGAAATAGTTGGTTTCCCTACATACGTTTACCTGCAGTGTTGGTGTACGAGGCGCGTTTATGATTTTCATTATGTTACTTGATATGAAAAATTGACAAAAAATAATATTTTACTTGTAAAAGTAAATCCTGAGCCTGTAATAGCTGCTCTTCTTGTTCCATTTGAATTAATAGAAACAACGCTGTCGCCTTTCTTGTTCTCATAGAATCATATGATATGAGCTTTATGTTTTTGAACGTCTTTCTTAACTGTCGTATTAGACTGATCAGTGCATATGGCACATGGCACTTTAAATGTATTTAAGCGCGAAAATTAACTTACATTTAGCTGGATTTATTGCCGTCGTAGTTCCATCTTGTCGCCTTCGTACTTTTATTCGATGGCAACACGACGGGATTACGAGGTCTTCACGAAGTCGTGTTGCCATCGTAAGACCTTCGGGTAGCTTCTTGATTCATTCGTGTAGTCATCGTTATGTCAAAACTGCCCGATGGAAACGATGGAAACACGAATGCAATGCGATGTTCAAAGATGCATTCCCGGTGACATTACGATGGCGAGGATGGTGATACAAACTCAATACGAACCCTCAACATCGGACGCACCTTCGGGGATTTTTTAACAATTTTTTGACTGATTGGCCTAAATTTCTATTTTTTACACCTTTGAAATGTCTGCTGTTCATCTATAATGAAATTTATTTGATAGATATTATATAAAGCTGCAGTTATTTGGTTTTAAATATATGTGTAAAAACGGCGAATATGTGTCCCCCATTGACAAAACTTCCGGAAATTTCAAACACCCTCTAATCTAATTTTGCAGATGATTATTTTCAAACAAACATGTTTTCAAGCTTAGGAATGTTTTGCATTTGAAGTTATCTTCATATAAAAATATCAGTATACTTCAAAAACATATAGACCTTAACATAAATTGTAGAAAACATGGAAAGAGATGGCGAAAATGGATTTCTAAACATGCTTGCTTATGATAAGTGAGATAATTCATACTACCAGTTTAAAAAATGTCACGTCCGGTATAACATGAAAGTTTACTGGACACTTATTCCATAAAGTATAGTTTCAATATACTTTTGCATCAATCGTTAAAAAAAATGGCTACTTACTGTTTTCTTATGGTCACCATTTAAATTTTCAAGGTCATGTGCTTTCCTACAACATACAAAAGTTTCTATTGCTTTATGATGAATCAGTATAAAGTTAAAGCGTGTGTCAAATTGAAGAAAGTGGAATATATCTTTGACATTGAACTAAATATCTAGGTTATAAAACAAAGAACTACAATGTACATCAAAAGACCCAACGTATTTACTATAAATGGTTGATGAGTTATATCGCTATAGAGTTTATTTTCAAACATTAGATCGATCGACGCTTCTATTAAATTTAAATGCGCACCAAAATATATTTACTACAACATGTCGCAATTGACAGTTAAGTAAAAATAGTTTGTCGATATCTTTTTCGTTTATTTAAGAGAATAACAAATAAATCAAAATTAAAATGAAACATGAACTTGACCTCTGACCATGACTTTCTGTTCTTATTGTGGACCAATAACCTAACATTTAACGACATAATCATCATATGGAGTATCCTGAAAGCTACGATAAAAACTAAACGTAACATTATGAGAAGAAAACAGATTCAAAGAAAAGTGTGGGGTAAAGCGGTGTCAATAGACCATTTTCGAGTACATCCGTCACCGGAAAAAACTCGTCAATTAAACGCGTCTTTATGACGTCATTTACCAGATACAGGATATCCCTGCACTATTTACGTTGATCAAGCGTATTAGTGATCGTCATTGTGCAGGATAAGCTAGAAATAATGGTTGTTCTGTAGGTACTGAATGACAGCAATGCTGATTGTCAATTTTGAGAATTCAATTTGCCGAATAATTTGTACAATATAGAATTATAGTTTTCCAACCACTCGCTCAACATTGGAATGGAAGTGACGACGCCCCTAAATGCACAAATGACGTTCACTAAAAACAGAGTTTTCTTTGGAGTCTTTTTTGTCATTTTACTTTTTTAACCAAACTGTATGTCTTGTGAAATATCATTTTTTTTTGCATTTTTGTAAAGAAATGATATTAAGCCAAGACATACAATATTAACCTTTTTTTTTGGACAAAAATATCTCAAATCAAAAGACCGGAGTCTTTTTTTCATTTAGGTATAACCAGTTGCAAATGCAAATTACTTATATCAAATGTATTAGTGGGAACAATTCGCATATGGAAATTCTATACCGCTTCAGTCAAAAATAAACAAAACATCATAAAGATATAACAAGTAATTTAGAAAAACAATCGATTTTTCTACGGTTGCGAAGTATTAGAACAAAACAAGAAGAACAAATTATTTCAACAAAATGCATATAAAAAATGCAGACATCCAAGTTGCTTATGAATTTGCCACTTCACCTGAATGATAAGATTTTATAACGCAAAAATTATCTACATACAAATAAACGTGGGGGACCACTAGAAATCCAATAACTGAATTATTGTAAAAATTTATTTGCTGGCCATGTGCCATGTTTCCTTTCTATTCAACCGAGTCTTATCAACTCTTGTAATGTAGGGGAGTTAAACATACCGTAAGCTCACCAAAAATTAAATATGGAGAAAGAAAAATAAATGTAACAGAATATTTTCCGCCTAATTTTACATACAAAATAAAATCACGTCTTGTAAAAAATAAACACCAAAAGGTATGAAAAAATTAAATCAATAAAAGCATGTTTTAACAAACTTTAAGAAAAGTATATTAAAATAAAAGTTCTCACATTAACCCTTATAAAGCAATAAAGGATTGTCAGATCTAAATGTAAAATTCAATCTGATATCAAATGTACAGGCTGGGTTTTGGACGGGTATAGGTTACTGGTTCACCATTCTTTATCACACTACTTTGTGCACTAATCCGTCTTTACTAGGAAATACTTCATCGATAGTTCGGGTTGGCTGCGGATTACTTGATAAATAAACGTCAATCATGAGCACAATGTCACCAGTTTGTAAGTTGCGATTTCCACTTGGCCATTTTGATCAAGTTTGGAGGTTATAAAAGTATTGTAGGTTCCATTGCTTCCATCATTGATTCGCTAAAACTGTAACATGTTTCCATTGCGATTTGTGAAAATCCTTCACCGAAATTATACGGATCTATATCACCATTAATTTTCTGTATGAGAAATGTAGTTTGTGACAAATTTGTTGGTGATTTAGAATCACTTGACACAACAAATTATCGGTCATCAATTGACATTACAATAAACTTCTGTAATTACTGTGCATAAAACTTCATTAGTAAGTTGCTTTCTCTGAAAGTCCTTTAATTAGCATTTAATCAAGAATTCTCCTTTCCAATCGAATGCGTTCCCATGCAAAATTCATGCGTGAGGCATGAGGTTGATTGAATGTCCACACAATTTATTTTGTAGACAGATATTCCTGATCATTTCCATCAGTAAATTTGTACCTTGATCTAAATTCTCTTACGGTTCCTCTTATTGCTGTAAATCGACGCATGGCAGTAATAAATGAGGATTTTCTCTATAACCTCAATGTGGATGGCTAGAGTAAAAAGGCATGAAAATGTATTGCCCATCTGCACGGGTTCGTCTTGTGGCTATTTACCATGGTCCAAATGTATCAACACCTACGTATAAAAACGCAGGACTTGGTGTCATTTTCTGCCATTTTCTGGTGTTTTACTTTTCCTCGGAGTTTCCTACATTGTACGCACTTGTGCAAAATAGAAATAACAAGGCGTCTTCATACAGTTATCTAGCAACCATTGTCGCGTACGACTCCTTCTGTGTAATGGCGTCCTTGATGGCGTACTGACTCATCGAAATGTGCTTTTAACAACAAAGCGATGTAGCTTCGAGCTGGTATGATGATAGGCATCTTTTCTCCAGTTTTAAATTTAGCATGTTTCAGTCTTCCGCCTAATCGTAATAGTCCTTCTGAATCAAGGTACTGGAGAAAGTGAAATAGTATTGATGTTTCTCGGTAATTGTTTACCACTAATTAAACAATCTATTTCATTGGAATAATACTGTGAACTAGTCTCTCTCAAAACAAGTGCTTTGGCTTATTTTCTTATATGCACACAAGTCCGTGTATCCTTAGTATCTACTTTACTCCTACCGTTAGACACAATCTTTCTTGTCATCAAAGATATAGCTCTGACTAAACTTTACCATTTTGAGAATCTCTGAAATCTCCTAAGGTTTTAGATAGGTGATATTGATGCTTTCATAGACTCTTCTCCTATAAGACAAACTTCCTGGTTTTTATCAGGTTACACAATATCAAATTAAGTGCATTCGGATTTGTGAAAAGTATTTATAAACGAGTGTGTTCCTTATGACTACTTTGAGTCTTCTTTTTTTTTGCTTCTAATGATCGTGTGCCATGATTAGCCAGTTTTACTCTGTTGGTACGTAGCTCAATTGTGATTTGACTGAACCTTTTAAAATTGTGCTTACACGGTTGCCGACATACACATAGAACCATATTTTTTCATTGTGTGTTTACCCTTGTACAACCTGACTATCGGTATAAAAGTTTGTGGAACATAATGGCAATTTCAGTTCGTTCTAAATGAATGTAGCTATCTTAGTTGACAGGAAAGCTCCACATAATTCCATCCTCTGTATGGTATGTCCATGACACGGAGCCAATTTGGACTTTCCTACTACAAAACCTAGTTGTAAGTCTTCATTTTTGTCAAATGTACGGATATAGGCAACAGACAAAATCGTCTCCTATGATTCGTCCGAGAAGATGTGTAATTCACATTCAGTACTGTCGTTCAATGATTGACTAGTGAAAGGCCTCTCTATCTCTAATGTTTCAAGATCCTGTAAGGACTGTTTCCATCTCTGTCAGTCAGAGAGTAAACGAAACTATTTCATTATTTACTGAAAGCATTCCTCTTTTTGTAGAAGGTTTCTTTAGATAGGTGAATATGTCTTTTAAAATGTTCCAACATAAACCTAAACTTTTCTGTAGACATGTAGACTCTGATTAAAGTACATGTAAATCTCGGTAATGCTTTCAGCTAAATCCTTTGTTTCAAAACTCCCTACTACCTCACTATTATTCAAAACTATCTTATGCAGTCTGATTTTACTACCCGTTGATGAGACTTACAATTTCTGCAGGGCTGTCGCTTGACACCAAACCATCATCTACATTAAAATTGTTGTTTACATAATGACAAACATCAACACATGTGCCTACATATGTGTGATCGCAAACAGCTTTGCGTCACTTATTTTTTTTATCGGATATTCAGTGAGTGGTTCTGTTACATTGTTATCCTTAAACCATACAAATCTTAAGTAGTTCCTGTGTTCTAAATTGACCTCAAAATTTGAAAAACGTTTGTTCAACATCTGCAAATGCGGCAATTTTACCCTACCTTAACTTCAATAGTACGCCAACTAAGTTGTTTGTTAAGTCCAGTCCCTTCATAAGAATACAATATCTCTTCTTCCTTCAAACGGCTTTTCAACAAATACTTTACAGTCGTCAAATACATGTTTGCTATTTTCGATGAGAATAAATGTTAAGTTCAGATTAGCCGATTAGTTGATGGTTTCAAAACAGTCTACCTACCTATCTTCCTAGTCCTTATTATGCCCGGGGCACATAGGGCACGGACTAGTTCTTTCCACTCATCTCTGTTCTGTGCCTTCTTTTCTATTACACCCCAGCTGATTCCATGTTCTTTCATTTCAGCTTCAACTGTTCTTCTCCACGTTGTTTTGGGGCGTCCTTTCTTCCTTTTCCCCTCAGGTGTCCATCTAAGGGATACTCTGGTCAAGTCCTCTGCTGGTCTTCTAAAATCATGGCCAATCCATCTTTTCTGTTTCAATAAAGTCTCCATGTTGTTTGATCCTGTTGTTTCATTGAGGTCTTTGTTGGTGATCTTACGCGGCCAGAATATCCTTATTATCTTTCTAAGGCAACCGTTGTGAAAACTGGAGAGCTTGTTGATGTCTTTTTCTGTCATTCTCCAGCATTCCGCCCCATATAGTAGCACTGCTAGTACACAAATGTTATATAATCTAATTTTGGTGTTCTTAATGATGTTGCTTGTTTTCCAGATGTGTCTTAGTTTTAAAAATGCAGTTCTTGCTTTTCCTATACTGGCTCTGATGTCTTTGTCTGCTCCTCCTTCAGATATTACTATGCTGTCCAAGTAGGTGAAAGATGAAGTGGAATCTAGAAGTGTCCCATTTAAATCTATTAAAGGAGGCTCTGACTTGTTAAGAGGCATGACTTCTGATTTCTTGATGTTAATATTCAATCCAATCATTATTTTGTAAGTTAGTGGTTTTGTCTTGCATGTGAGTTTCTAGATGCGACAATAAGGCCAGATCATCTGCATAGTCCAGATCTTCTAGGTAGTTAAAAAGAGTCCACCTAATGTCTGTGTTGTTACTGTTACTGATAGTGGAACAGTCTGACCAGGAGTATTTTTTCCAGCATATTACCGTTCCACGTTTTTACCTCGTCCACTATGTGATTGTTGGATTTTAAGGCTTGGATCATTCATCCGCACTGCCATGCTGCGTACGAGTTCTACAAACAATGAATAAGGTGGATACATTACAGAATGATATGTTTTGTAACTTCTAGCATGATCAATCCATTTTGTTTGGATAACGTTTTGCAACTTTCCTACGATTGCATTCACCCCAAACGAAGAATTATAGAATTATCAGACTATCCAAGGAATTTGTTTTTGTCCCGGCCGATAAAGCTGCTAATAATATTATTATTGTTTGACGTAAATTTTACATTGAGGTTCTGAAAAAGGAAATCACCAATTCACCAACATTCCAACTGACTCAATTTTCAGAAAACGATGTCTGTAACAAACATAAACTTTTTAACCACCGCTTTACAAGCAGAGCCAAATACAATGAAAGTCCCAACTATGTATTGGCTTCTGAAGCTACACAAAACTCCGTACAAATATAGATTTATTTCGTCTTCAAGCCATTGTTCGACTACTAAATTGTCTATTCTTCTTACCAGCACACTTGGTACAATTAAAAACCTGATAATAAATTGTTCAAATAAGGCCTTCGAAAATAGTGGAATAAATTACTTTAGGAGTGTCAAGAACTCGTTGAAAGTACTTGATAAATTGCATGCTTATATTGATGATTTTGAATCTGTTCAAAGTTTTGATTTTTCTTCCCTGAAAACCACATTGCCTCACATTCTCATTAAGAAAAAATTCACACACCTAATTGAATGGGCATTCAAAAAATCAGAATGTGAATATATATGTTCAAACTCTTTTAGGTCATTTTTTTAGTAGCAATAAACAAAAAAACTATGTTAATTGGACATGCTTTCACTACAAACCATTAAAAGTCTGAAATGGCCTATATCTGTACTCGACTGTACTGATTTTTACTCGACCAGTCTTAACTCGTCTGAGATTTACTTGATAATACTCGACTGTAGTCTGAACCATACTTAACAGTCTGAATGTGTACTTGACCAGTACTTAACCATTTTATACGAGATTGAACCGTACTCGACCTAGTCTGAACCGTACTCGACCTAGTCTGAACCGTACTCGACCTAGTCTGAACCATACTCGACCTAGTCTGAACCATACTCGACCAAGTCTTAACAAAACTAGACCTATTCTTTGTATCTATCAACTGAATTTTATCAATTAAGGATTTTTTTTAAAAAAAATGAAATTTGAACAACAACTTGAAATTAAAAATGTATTCAATACAGTATTGAAATTAAAATTTCACAATAATCAATCATAATATAACTTCAACTCAATATTAATCAACTCTTACATAATAATATGTATCAGCTTTTAAAATATAAATAAAACAAGCTGATCAAATAATCTAGAAAAATGAATTGTGACTAATATTTTCAATATTATTCAAAATGTTATGAATATTTTGGAAGTATTTTATGGCAACTGGACTATTTTCACCATTAACTTAAGCCTAGTATAGATTTATGGTGTCAGTTGAGTTCAGGTAATAATACAGTGAATGTTTTTTTTATTAAGATGTATATAAAATAGTATATAAAACAACTTAATAATTTTTTAGAAAATGAGAGCTTAATTGTTTTGTTTAATTAAACCAAAAATTTAATATAATCAAGATAATAGAATTTCCATAGCAATCCTTGATAACCTTTTTAAAAAAGGAAATGTATTCCAAAGTAACAGTAAAAAAAAATTTTCAATTAATTTAAGTATTTTTTTGTCAAATAAACATGCACTTTAATATGTTCTAATTACCTCAGTACATGTGTGTTTTACAGGTAAAAAGAAAGCCCTATTTTCTTAAATTCGTGTATCACTTATCTAGTACATACATGTATATTCGAAAGGCCTTGTTATTTAATTTAAACAGGATAATGTTATTTAGAATTTAATACCTCTGACCAGGTGTGATCTTATTTATGAGTTTGCCCCCGTGCAGAGGTTATACTTTATATTTCACCACTAATCAGAAAAACAATTTTATTTATTTATTTAAATTTATCCCTTTTTGATATAAGTTATATATAATATATTTTTTTTATCCTACATATAATATATATTTTTTATAAATTTTGTTGGCTGTTGTTATATATGTCAGTTAAAAAGAAATTTATTTTAACAGTTAAAAAAGTAGAGGTTTTTTGGTCTAGTATGGTTCAGACTGGTCGAGTATTGTTCAGAACTTTGGTTAAGTATGGTTAAGACTTGAAAAATAGGTCGAGTACATGTCGAGAATGGGTTAAGACTGTTTCAGACTGGTCGAGTAATAGTTCAGACTATTTTCAACGGCAAAGATAAGGGTCAAGTACGATTCAGTACAGTCAAGTATGGTTCAGACTGGGGTCGAGTAATGTCAAGTAAAAGTCAGACAAATTCAGACTGGTCGAGTAAAAATCAGTACAGTCGAGTACAGATATAGGCCATTTCAGACTTTAATGGTTTGTAGTGTTTGATACTATATATGCCCTTGAATTTTTACTAGATAACATGTTTGTTCGCTTTGGGGATTCCGTATTTCGTCAGATTATCGGAATTCCAATGGGGACTAACTGTGCACCACTTATTGCGGACCTGTTTTTGTATTGTTATGAGTTATAATTCATGACAAAATAAGCAAAGACCCATCGAAACAACATCTGATAAACAAATTTAATAATACTTTTAGATATTTGGATATTTTGGCTCTCAATAATGACGACTCCAGTATGTATATTAATGAAATTTATCCTGTTGAACTTACTTTAAATAAAGCTAATAATAACAATAACCACTGTCCTTTCCTCGATCTTGATATCTATATATCTAACGGAAAGCTGAATACTAAAATTTATCATAAAAGGGATGATTTTTCATTTCCTATCGTTAATTATCCGTTTTTAGATGGTGACGTTCCCTTGTCACCATCTTACGGTGTTTATGTATCTCAACTTGTACGATTCGCTCGTGTATGTAATAATGTTTTAGATTTTAACGAGAGAAATTTATGTATTACTGAAAAATTATTACACCAGAGTTTTCGATATCACAAACTAGTCAAAACATTTACTAAATTTTATCATCGGTATAAAGACATCATTCGTAAATATAGCTCAACATGCAGACTTCTTATACGTTCAGGTATTTCACATCCAATTTTTCATAGAAATATTCTTTATAAAGCACAAATGTGTCAGAATTCACCCCAGAAACTTACAAAACCTTTGAATAGACTTACTAAGAAGGGATATAATTACGATACTGTTGTCAAGTCATTAAAGATTGCATATTTTGGCGTTAATATTGAGTCACTGATAAGGTCTTTGCATCGGAACTAAACACATTTATTTTAAAAAGAGTTGTTGGCATGACACGGGTTATGTTCTTCTCATATATGTTATGATGGTATGATACTAAACCCCTAACAGGAAGGATTGTGCCTGATGTTCATATGATGAAATCATAATCTTTCAGTCAGTTTAATTGAAGTCTGGAGCTGGCATGTCAGTTAACTGCTAGTAGTCTGTTGTTATTTATGTATTAGTGTCATTTTGTTTATTTTCTTTGGTTACATCTTTTGACATCAGACTCAAACTTCTCTTGAACCGAATTTAAATGTGCGTATTGTTATGCGTTTACCTTTCTACATTGGTTAGAGGTACAGGGGGAGGGTTGAGATCCCACAAACATGTTAAACCCCGCCGCATTTTTGCGCCTGTCCCAAGTCCGGAGCCTCTGGCCTTTGTTAGTCTTGTATTATTTTAATTTTAGTTTCTTGTGTACAATTAGGAAATTAGTATGGCGTTCATTATCACTGAACTAGTATATTTGTTTAGGGGCCAGCTGAAGGACGCCTGCGGGTGCGTGAATTTCTCGCTACATTGAAGACCTGTTGGTGACCTTCTGCTGTTGTTTTTTTTATTTGTTCGAGTTGTTGTCTCTTTGACACATTCCCCATTTCCATTCTCAATTTTATCATGCATATAACATTTTCTTTAATTGATTCGACCTCCGCCAATAAGTCATATCATTCATAAAGTTTGACTTATTCTGTTTGTTAATTTTATGAAATCTATCAAGGCGATCCTTTGGTGGTGCTGCTATATATTCTGGCGCCCCATATCTTTCGTTCAACCTTTGCAAAATCTTAACAATAGCCCGGTGTCTGTTGTGGGGGTTATCAACCCTCAGACTTGATGCATGCCGTTTTGACTGATGGACTAAGTACCTGTTTAAAAGATCTAAATGTTCTGAATCTGTTGCATCCAGTTCTCTAAGTATGTTAAGAAAGCTATTTTTCCAACTACAATATCGCTCAGGTTTGTCATCGAATGTCGATAATCTTGAAATTAAAAGATCTCTCTTCATAATATACCTAGTTAAGTCAAAAATTCCGGACGCTGGATAAAACTTAGTTGGTTCCATTGTAATAGGAGGTGCATAACTTTTTACATTTGATTAAATTTGTTAAGTGTTTAGTAACCAATAACTGTATCTGTTTTTGGTTAGTTTCATTGTGTTTACATCAAGTATCTGATTGTTAACATAGTTTTAGACAATTTCCGATGGGCTTGACCGAGGTAGATCAAATTCAAAAATCAAAATCAAATATATTTTCTTGTCAATCAAAGACGCCCGATACAGGCACAATAATTACAAGTTAAATTTGGTACAAATGATTACAAAATAATTAAAATGAATTCAATACAATTAAATCAATGATTATAATGACCTTAGTCCTTGGAATTGTTTTCAATAGCACTGTCCTACTCTGAAAGCTCCTTAACTGCTGATAATTCCGCTTTTGCTTCAGCAATCTATTTGTTTTTGTTTTAAAGTTTGATTTCAGTTCCGATCGCTGTTTTTTTTATTTGTAATTCTAACTCATTATGTTACTTATTTCATCTTCCTTCTCTATGCTTATTACTTTTTCCTAGGCAGCTTCAGCTCTAGCTGTTTTGTCCAAAAGAATTGCCTTGCTTGAGTGACTTCCCTAACTAGAATGACTGTGAGGGCAATTTGAAGAACGACATCCATCACTACCTTTAGCTTTATGACTAGAACGATACTGTGACTTATGTCCTCCAATATTATGACTAGAATTGCTTTGATAATGTAAAGAACTATGAAGACTAGAATGATGAAATGGACTCACATTCCCAATTGTTAATTAAGGCTTATCTTCCTTGACTCGATGTGCAGTTGTGCTATTCTCCCTTTCAATCTTAGTACTATGACGTGTTTGCTCATCATTGTATATAATTGCTACCTCTTGGCTATTATTTGAAACACAGATTTTTGTAATAAATGTTTACTATTACTTTGTTCAGTATTTTGAGGTGCCAAGTATTTACATAACTCCTTACAAAGTTTGAAGTAATTATTAAGTACTTTGGCAAGAGTTTCTCTAACCTGTTCTAGAACATGTATATCTCATGTTTGTTCCTCCAGATATGTTAATGATTTCTCAGCTGCTTGTCATTTTTTTCTAAAACTTTATTATGATAAAATTTAACCTTTTCTTTATACTTTTCCATCGCCTTAACTGCAAGTGCTCTTAGTCGTTTGGTTTCTACGTCATCTGTCGTGTCCATTATATGTTGGTCCAATCGTCAGACTTTTTACTGTAATGCCTAATGACTTACAATTTGTTTCTTGTAATTCTTTATTTCACTACAAACTTCCCAAGAGAAGAGTAAAAGCTACAAAAAGATACACAATCATAAGTAAGTGTTCCTAAGTTATTTCTTAGCATGTACATGTATTATAAACATACAGGTAATGCAAAACATGGAACAAATCCCTTATTATGCTTTAAATGTTCCAAACAAACATGAAAAGCATAATTCTCAAATTTATCGAATTGCTCCTAAATGGACCTTTGTGTCCAGGTGAGCAGAATTTGTTGCTTCAACATATTCAGTTCATAACAAGACTAAAGTAAAAGATAACATCAACAATATAGAAATTGTTCACACTTTTAATATGTCTTAAGTAACATCAACAATATCAAAATTAGACTGAGTTTTACTATATCCTAAGCCTAGATAATAATGTTCTATTTAAAGATGCTAAATACTCAAAATATGCACGGATGCCCGAAAGTTACGAAAAGAAGTTTCTCGGTTCAATTAGCCATTTCTTTAGTACGAAAGTACCAAGCACACAGTATCGGAAAATATGCATGATATGAGCCTAACCCTAGTTTCTTCAAACTGATATAAAAAATATATAACAATACACAAATATACGAAAAAGTAGCAAATTATTTCAACAAAATGCATATAAAAAAAATGCAGACAACCAAGTTGCTGATGAATTGTTACAAAACCTTAATAATAAGAATTTATAACACTCAACTTATCTTCATACAAATAAATGATTATATCAGGCAGGTAATAAGGTTTATTCTTTTGTTTTCTATGCTGTGTCATATGTACTATAATTGTTTGTCTGTTGGTCTTTTTCGTTTTTAGCCATGGCGTTGTCAGTTTTAATTTCGATTTATGAATTTGACTGTCCCTTTGGTATCTTTCGTCCCTCTTTTACTCTTAGGGGAGCCACTACATTCCCAATTATTGAATTAGTCCCAAAATTTCTTTGCGGTCCATGTGCCACGTTTCCTTTCTAATCTCTCATGTCTTATCAGTTCATGTAATCTAGGCCATCTAGGGAAATGAAACACACCGAAAATTAACCAAAAATGAAATGTGGGGAAAGGAAGATAACTCTACTTGTGTCAGAACATTCCCGACCAGATTTTAAATATAAAGTAATGTCATTAATGTGCATAAAACTGCATGAGTAAGTTTCTTTCCTTGAACGCCCGTTAGCATTGGATCAAGAATCGTTCTTGCCAGTCCAAACATGCGTTCCCATGTAAAATTCAGGTGGATTGAATGTCCACATTTTTTCTTTTCTTTTGACAGATATCCCTGAAAATGTTCATCATTTAGTAGAAGCGAAAGTTCATTTACTGTTGATTCAAAGTCTGTACCTTGATCACATCTAAATTCTCTTACGGGTCTTTTTATTGCTGTAAATCAAGGCATGGCATTAATAAATCAGGTGAAGTAATTTCCTCTATAACCTCAATGTGGATGGCACGAGTAACAAGGCATGAGCACATTATTGCCCATCTTATAGCATTTCGGCATCTGCACGGTGAACTTCGTTTTGTGGCTACAAAAACTCCCGCACACGGAGGCGTACTTCAGCTGGCCTCTAAACAAATATGTCTACTAGTTAAGTGACAATAGACGTCATGTACTAAACTCCGAATTATACACAAGAAACTAAAATTAAAAATCATACAAGACTAATAAAGACCAGAGGCTCCTGACTTGGGACAGCCGAAAAAATGCGGCGGGGTTAAACATGTTGTTTGAGATATCTCAACCCTTCTCCTATACCTCTTCTTCTTTTTCTTCTTCTTCTTTTTTAATTTTTTAGCGATCCTTCAATTATTGAAGATTATTCGCCGGGCGTCGACTATAAAATTTATAATTTACGTTTTTGCAAGAAAAAATACCAAAAATAACAAAATCAAGAAAAAATAAAATAACGTATGTACATTCGAAAAATAAACTTTGATAAAACTATATACATTTGATAACAGAATAGTTAGGGATAGAATATGGGGATGAGAGCAGATTCTGTGATCATACTCTTAAATCCCTCTACTGTACTGCATGATACTATTTGTTGTGGCAGATAGCTCCAATTTATAATTGTTCGTGGATAAAAAGAATATTTATAACTGTCTTTAGATGTTTGTATTTGCCTAAATGAGTGCGGATTGCTATGTCTAGTGGGATCAAAAGGTTATGTGTAGGGACTGCAACAACTTCATGAATAATTTTGTAGAAAAATTCCTCTGGAAAACGTAGAAATAAAAATAAACAAACAACAATAATCACAGCAAAACGTAGTTTAAAAACGTTGCATCTGGTGCAAGAAAATTGGTACCGTTAATTCTATTACTACCACTGGGTCGATGCCTCTGCTGGTGGACTATTAGTCCCCGAGGGTATCACCAACCCAGTAGACAGTGCTTCGGTACTGGCATGAAAATACGGATTTATTGTGTTATTAAAATTTGCTGTTACAAAATATTAGAAATTATTATAAATTAAGGAATGTATCTCCCTCATGCAAAGCTCTGATTCCTTTAACTGGTTTGGCTATACCTTGTGGACCTTTTGGATTATAGCTCTTTATCTTTTATATAAGCTTTGGATTGCAAATATTTTGGCCACGAGCATCACTGAAGAGAAATGTATTGTCGAAATGCGCATCTGGTGCAAGAAAATTGGTACCGTTAATTTTATTAAGAGAAGTCTGAGTCCGATGTCAGAATAGAAAACAAAGAAAATATTAAACAAAATGACAATAATACATAAATAACAACAGACTACTAGCAGTAACTGACATGCCAGCTCCAGACCTCAATTAAACTGATTGAAAGATTATGTCTTCATCATATGAATATCAGGCACAATCCCTCCTGTTAAGGGCTTAGTATTATACGATCATAAAATATATGAGAAAAACATAATCCGTGTCATGCCAAAAACTGGTTTTAGAATCAACGGGTTTAATCTGAAGGCAAAGACCCTATACTAGTTACATGAGTAAGTGAATCAATATTAAAACCAAAATATGCAATCTTTAATGACACGACAACAGTTTCGTAACTATATCCCTTCTTAATAAGTCTGTTTAAAGGATTTGTTAGCTTTTGAAGTGAATACTGACATTGGTGTGCTTAGGATTATTGCCATAAAAGATTGAATGTGGAATACCTACACGTAGGTTGAGTTATATTTACCAATTGTGTCCTTATACCGATGATGATATTTAGAAAATGTTTTTAATAGCATGTGATATCGAAAACCCTGGAGTAATATTTTTTCAGTAAAACATAAATTTCTCTGGCTAAAATCTAATATGTTGTTACATGCACGAGCGAATTGTACGAATTGAGATACATAAACACGGTAAAACACCACAAGACGGAAATAAAATCATAAGGAAACGTTATCATCTAAAAATGGATATTTAAATGAAAATTCATCTCTTTTATCATAATTTTTTGTATTAAGCTTCCTATTAATGATAAATATATCAAGATCGAGAAAAGGGCAGTGGTCATTGTAAGTATAAGCTTTATTGAAAGTAAGTTCAACAGGATACATTTCTTTAGTATACATACTGCAGTCGTCATTATTTAGAGCCAAACATCATCCAAATGTCAAAAGTATTGTTAATGTTTTGTACCAAGTATGGTTTCGATGGGTCTGCTGATTTAAGTCATAAATTGTAACTCATAACAATACAAAAACAGATCCGCAAAATATTCACTCCAAGAGCTAACAAAACCTTTAAACAGACTTATTAAGAAGGGATATAGTTACGAAACTGTTGTCGTGTCATTAAAGATTGCATATTTTGGTTTTTTAATATTGATTCACTTACTCATGTAACTAGTATAGGGTCTTTGCCTTCGGATTAAACCCGTTGATTCTAAAAAAAACTAGTTTTTGGCATGACACGGATTATGTTTTTCTCATATCATGATTTTATGATCGTATAATACTAAGCCCCTAACAGGAGGGATTGTGCCTGATATTCATATGATGAAGACATAATCTTTCAAACAGTTTAATTGAGGTCTGGAGCTGGCATGTCAGTTACTGCTAGTAGTCTGTTGTCATTCATGTATTATTGTCATTTTGTTTAGTATTTTCTTTGTTTTCTATTCTGACATCGGACTCTGCAGACTTCTCTTAATGATTTTAACTCTCAGTCGCGAATGATGTTAAGGTCTCCTGTTATAACATGGGAAATGGGGCCGTAATTGTATTCGGAATTCTGCAATTGCATTACGTAGGTATGTTTTCGCTGATATTTACATTTTTACACATTTGGCTATAATTTAACTCATATTTCCGGGGTAGATTTCTTGTAATTATAACAAATAAGATGGAGTTCAGTATTATCAAAATATTGAGGAATTTGTTCTTTTATTCTTCAGAATGATCGTTAAAAATACCGACAATATTCACAATTTGTTGTCATCTTCTGCATTTAAGGACGTCGCTGACCATAATGTGAGAGCCGTGGTGTAGTGGTTAGTGCATCGAACTGCTAACACAAAGGTTTTTTTGTTCGATGAATTTTCGGCTCTCCCTTGACATCAATTGCGAGTTAGTATGGTCTTGAGGACACGATGATGGTATGACGTGTCCTGAAGACACGCTTGTTAATTTCGAAAAGAGCAGGCTAATGCCGCTACAAGGCAGCACTCGCACGCACCCGCAAAGTGGAAAAGGATTAATATAATGCCTCATTCACACGGACTTTTAATTCGAATCGAATTCGAATCGAATTCACTTATCGCGTTCACACTCTCTTCAGTTGAATTAACTTATTCGCATTAGTGAATTCGCATTAGTCAATTCGCATTAAAAATACGTTTTTGTTAATACGAATTAAAAGTTAACGTCGTTTGGACAGTAAAGCAAATCTGATGCACATTGCAATTCGAATTAGAATTTACGTTAGAACGTAAAACGTTTCGAAGGCGAATTGAACTGATTCGAATAAGTTGATGCGAATCGAATTCGAATTACGTGAGAACTCAGCAATAGTTGCAAAACTTGTTTCCCAATCCACTTTAAATAAATATGTTTAAACTAACCAGAATGAAATAATTTACATTCGAAACTCGATACAAAGCTTAATTTCAACACATTTTTTGTCTGGGTAACGATGTCTTTCTTATACATTTTTGGGATGAACGCTCAATATGTTCCAAAATTTGTCAAAATTGTAGTTTTTAGCTTTCTGCATGCATACTAGATTGATTATTTGGTGACATGTTTAAAAGTAAACTAAATACCTTAAAATGTACACATTGAGCTGTTACTTTTGAAATAAAATGCGGAATGGAAGAAACATTTTCAGGAGTTACTAGATATTTCAATCTAAATTTCACTGACCATGTCTCTACAATATGTTATAAGGCATCTTTTAACAGCTAAATGTACTCAAACAAATTAGAAAACATCTGTTTTAACTTGATAAACCAACATCTGTTATGATATATATCATTCTTTAAAAATACCCAACAGTTATTACTTTTAGTTTGTACGGACCTTTTATTAGTACATAGTTGCGCAGAAAATTATTTAAAAGTCTGGGGAAAGGGCTCTTTTGGTTAACTGTGAAGACTCTTCTGAGAGTAATGTAGATTTAATCACCATCTTGAAAATTCAGAAGAATAGCATTTTTTGGCTATTGTTGTTTTCCAAATCATTTATAAAGAATGACATGTTTATTTCATGACTTAATCCACACTAGAGACAACACTTACTCTTTCAGGCACCAGACAACAGCAGAACTATCACAAGACACAACAGCAATTTATAACAAACAATCTTTAAGGTATGTGTATGCTTAACCTGGAATCAGGTGTAATGTGTGCTTTGCAAGCAATCACCTCAAATTAATTCACAAACTTAACGAAGTCGTTGCTTTAAGTTTATTAGTGTCTTGGTTCCAAAAACAGTTCATTATCCTGCTATTGTTCTTAGCTTTAAGCTTTGTTTTTAACAATAAGTGCATACGATACAGTTATAATATAAATGCAGGTATATGAACTGACATTGCTAACGTCAAAATTTATTTTTTCGCGACGTCAAACTCTGACATATCGGGAAAGATGCATTTTTCGATTGACTGAACTTGAACAATTTTTTTCTTACGGATGAAAATTATTTGTACCAAATGTTTTGAAAAGTCAACGACGATTTTTTTTAAATTATATAAATACAGCAAACAAGTCGTTTTTTTATCTTCGAAATCCTGAAGCTTTGATAAAAAAAAACTATTTCCAAATAATTTTATACACATTTAGAGCATTATTATGTAAAAAAGGTTTACTAGATGTTTTTACAAAAATCCTCCTCTGGTTTTTTTTCAAAATAAAAAAAAGTTAGATAATATCTACCCTAAGGATAGAATATAAAGGAAAACCCGAAATTTGAGTAAAATTGATGTCTAAAATATCGAACCTAAATATCTCTTAACATCACTTAATCAATATATCTTGTATGCAAAGTTTTGTCAAAAAATCAACATGGGATTGAAACTGTATCGTACGTATGCCCATTAAATTAACATAACATTTTACGCGTTTACTGTGTATTTTATATATTAAAAAGATATTTACAAAGAGCCCCAAAATTGACTAGACAAAGTGTTAAACCCTTCAAACGGGAAAGTTTATTTATATGATTTGAAGTTTAGTGTGACGTCCATTTTCACTGAAATAGTACACAATTTTGTTGAGGGACCAGCTGCTGCAGTATTTTCAATCTGTGTTGAAGACCCATTGGTGGTCTCGGATGGTTTTATGGTCTTTGATGGTATTGTTGTCTCTTTGAAATTTCCATTCTTATGTGTATATTAAGATGAATTATAGATGACAAAACTTTTAAATTATATTAAACAGAAAACAAAAGTTCAATCAAGTATTTTGAACACACTTTTTTAAGCATGCACAAAATGTAAAATCACAAGAAGTAAAATGTTAAAATGGTTTGCAACATAATTACACAAAACATAGAGGCTGGCAAACACAGTAAACGCACTATGCGTAAAATGTTATGTTAATTTAATGGGCATACGTACGATACAGTTTCAATTCCATGTTGAATTTTTGACAAAACTTTACATACAAGATAATATGTTCATCCTAAAATTAGCTATTGCCCATTTTCATGGTGCAATTTTTGGGAAAAATATTTTCCGATGATTGAGTCATGTATCAAAGGCATTTAAACATAAAAAAATACTTTCCTTTAAATTTTGAATTTACTTATTTACGTAGATCTTGTTAGACCGAATGTCAGGATGTTCTACCACAGAATATGTTACATTTCGAACAATTGTAGAACCAGGAGTCAAAAGTCGGTAATATGAAAATTAATGATCTATACAAATATGTAAAAAAATAATATACCTGTATTTGCTAATTTAAGAGATTATTTTCTTTTTGCAAATGCCTATGAAATGTGGAGGTTAATTTTGTATCTTAGATCTTTTAGCTGTTACGTCTTATATAAAAATTGTGGTATCGCATACACTGCAAATTTAATATGTATGTATATTTAGTACTCTCAGTTTTATCTGTTTCTGTCACTAGATAGATCAAGTATGTGTAATTGTAGTTTCATCGACAGTTTACTACTTAGCATTTGAGTTTACTAAATGGTACCTTGTAAAAGACATAATTCAGCTTTTCTTTGTATGTGAAGAGTTTTTTTTTTGTCCAAGTGAGCATTTCTCATCACACGTCATCGGTCGGTCGTTGTCGTCGTCCTTCGTCGTCCGTCAAAAGTCTCCTCCTCTGAAACTACAAGGTCAAATAAAACCAAGCTTGACCATAATTATCCGTATTGTATTTAATTTAAATGATGTTTCCAATGACCCTTCCCATCAACCAATATGGCCACCATGGCTCAAAATAGAACATGGAGGTAAAATGCAGTTTTTGGCTTATAACTTTGAAACTAAAGCATTTGGACCAAATCTGACATGGAGTAGAAATGTTCATCAGGTGATGAAAAATCTAAAAATTTAAGCTGGTTACCGATCTTACTTCGGAGTTCCAGACATTTATTGTACATAGACATTATGTCAAACACCAAAAAATAAGAAAGTTCAAGCTTTATTTATTCTGCTTTAAAAACCAATCCTACGAATTTTTTTTATAAAAATTAAATGTTTTATGGTCGAATTTTCCTTACTATTGATTTATAATTTTCGTGGGTTTACGGAACTCCCTTTTTTATATATTAGCCGTTGAAAGGGTGTTGCCGACAGAAAAAAGATAGAAATAAGAAATAACATGACCTCGCCTAAAAGGATTGCTCAGCATCAAGTGTTAATTAATCAGCAGAATAGTCATTTACAAGCATAGAAATGTTATCACACAAAGACAACGAGTGCTTCACTATAAATTGTTTCTCACTAATGCACTAAATAGTATATTACCCTGTATGAAAAAAAGTATTTGTAAGTAAGAAAGCAGGGGCCGTGTCAACGAAGATGTCCTAGGACTAAGACATGTCTTATGATGGTCTTAGGACACGTCTTAGTCCTAAGTCGGGTAAACGAAAGTCTCCTAAAATAAGATATGTCCTAAATTTGGTCCTAATGTTAGGATATACAATTAGGTGTCTTAGGATAGTCCTAAAGGTTACATCGTCCTAAAACGTAATAAAAACAACAAAAATGACATAAAATCAATACTATAAACACTAATACAATATTATACTATCATTTAGTTAAGATAAAATTAATAAAAAAAAATATTGTTTAATGTCTGTCAAAGATTTAATTGTATTATATTAAATTATTTCGTGCTGTCTTTTTTGAAGCCTAAACAATACTATTATCATAAGCAACATATTTTAAATAATTCAAATATGGGAAAGAGATTACCTTTTTTTTTTTTACCTAATCCTGATTCGATACAGTGGGATTTCTAAATATGTCAACACCTCTATTTTCCCTATCATTTCATTGAAAAATGGTCCCTTTTACATACCTTTTTAAAAGTAAAATTCTGGGCTTAAATGGTCCGTGACCCCCTATTTTTTTTCGACCAATTTGATTCACTTTCTGTAAAGAATAAAATAACAAAAAATACGGCACTTCTGATAGAAACTTCGAATAGTCCCGAGCCACCTTAAAACACAAAACCATTATATAACTTTTATACAACCACTATAAATAAAGTATATGTTAAAGCTAAATTTGTTAATATATGATTTTTTAATTGCCAAACATGCTGTTTTGAACAACCTATTGTTCAACATAGGGGTGTGTAAAAAACTGCCAGATTTGACTGCATATTTTTCTTTTTTTTTTGAAAAAAATACATATCAAACCTTAATAATGTAGCTTTCTGTGTATCCAATTTTAATGTGTTCCGAAATGTAGTTTCGTCACAAGAATTTTTCAAAGTTGTGTCATTTTGTCTATATGAATATACTTGTATTGGCTATATATTTCAATATATGAATGTCGGTAAATTCGTATGATCGAGCACACCGACAAGTATATCATTGGAACAACTCGATATAATGTAATCAATATACGTGAAAGATTACCTAATGTGAAGTTTATCAAAATTATCATAACATAATTGATCAACACATTATGTTTGAACAACATAAGTCCTACAATATAAGATTTTAAAGGTGCATATCATTTACATTCAACGTTTTTATTGGATTTTTTTTACTACAATGTAACCTCGAGGTTCAACGTTGATAGTAAAAAAAAATCCCAGAAAATTTTTGAATGATATTGTAAATGATATGAACCTTCGAATTCTTATAATATCGGAATAGAAAATATGTGATCCGAATTAACCATGCACGTGTGTTACAGACGATTATAAACTTTTATGATGTAAGGGTTTTTCTTAAACAATATTATGATCCCAAATTTAATGAATTTTGTTGGCAATACTTTAATATAAACACTACATATAGCAAAGTATGTATTAAATCTCAATGTATTATTATTAGGAAAAATGTTTGACTCGGTAAAAAAAAATCTCCCCCCTCCCCTCGTATTACATGTAATGGTTTAAACCTAAATGATTCGCACTAACTGCCTAAAAGAGGTCCGCTCCAGTCTTGGATCAGTGATTTTGTTTATCATAAACAAAATATTTTCTCACACTGAAAGGGTCAGCCGGGCAACCTGCACAGCTCAGCTTGTCTTTACAAACATTACAAACAAGAACCATCAGTTGGGCAATCTTACCGGAATCTGATTATCTCTACTGATAAATAATGCAACACTAATGACACATTTAAGTTTTGGAATGATTTTATTCACAAAGAATGTTTCTCATTGGTATACATTTCTATGCTCTTGTCTTTTCGGAGTTTATATGAAAATTAAAAATTGCTGCATGAAAGACAATAGCTCCACATTCCTATACATATGATTGTCATATGTACGAGAATCATTCCATAAAATATCCGTTTGATATCCTTTCAATGCATGACACTGTCTAGTGGTTTTTTCTGTCACAATTACAAGGAAAACCTGGCTAAACTTGTGCTAAATCAAACACTTGAATCTTACATCGCTATTGATGTTAAGCAATTTTATGACAGTCTTCCTTCCATACAGACCATCGCTGCAAAATAATTTGAACATTCAATTAGATGATTATAATATTATTTGGCAATCCAAAGAGAACCTGAAAATATCAGACCACAATTAACAGAGACCCGAAAAAAAGCCAATTTTACTTTAGAATGAAATTGAAAAAGTAGTTAGTTGCATGTCTTTTATAAATTAGATGAATTTCTAGCAAGTTTCTACGATATTCTTTATTATTTGACAAAATACTATGTATCTGAATTAAATTGTTTACTATTTGAAAAAGCGCGCCTTCTTTTACTTTAATTTACTTCCCTTTATTTCACATAGCAACAAATATTAAAAACTGCCAGATTTGACTGCATATCAATTTTTTTTCCCAAAAAAAATATATGTCAAGCAGCATAATTAACTTTACAAATTGGGAGAAAATCAAGATGTTCCGACTATAGGTTAGTATTAAAAAAAAATAATGAAAGGATGGCATGATTACAGGTTTGAACCCTGACGACACTTAAAATCGAATATTCACTTATTTACTTATCATATGAAGATACGATGATGTGATAAACTTAACAATTAATAATTTACCTGGTGCATTATCATATTCACATTACGTTGACACGTCTTAGTTCGTCTGTGTTAGCTCATTTCAAGTTCGTAAATGTTTGTACACCATTTTCCGCTGTTCTTTACCGATTACCTCTAGTCAGAAGAGCTCACTGTTTACAGGGGAGGTAATATTTTGTCACCGGTTCACGCACTGCGATACATGTAATACATGTAATGAAATCGAGTGGACCTAAGGACAAAACTAGTTTATGTACTAAAATTGCAGCACGATTATCACAAAGTTTTGTGACCATTTACGTTTGTTTTCGTATTAAATTCACGTATATCTTTTATTCATATTTAATAACGTATTTATTAGTATTCCGTAAAAACTTTAACTTTTATTTTGCGTTAATTGTTTTCTATATAAGAGTCATCCTCCCTCTCTTTACATATAGGTTCTAAAATACAATTCAATCTATGTCATACAAATCTCTACATATATTTTCAATTAAATAAATGTGTTAGGATGGTCCTAGGACCATCGTAGTTAGGACTGTCCTAAGACAGCTTTGTTTTACATCCTAAGACATGTCTCAGACACGTCCTAAGACCATCCTAAATAATGTCCTAAGACCTATCTTAGGACATATCCTAGGATACTTTCATTGACACGGCCCCTGGCTGGGGCCTGTTTATCGAAGCTCTCTTAGGACTAGGACGTGTCCTAAGACCAACTTAGGACACATCTTAGTCCTAAATGGGTTTATCAAACATGTCGCAACTTAGGAAAATCCTAGGAATTGTCCTAACTTTAGGATACCAATTTAGGTGTCTTAAGATGGTCTTAGGATGGTCCTAACTTTAGGATACATTCGAATTTCGTCTTTTTTTTCATTTTCACGCGTATTATTTTTTAAGCAGTAGTAAAACTAGTTGAAATTCTCCGTACGAGATTTGGATTTGAACTGTTAAAGAATGAAAATGTGACACTTAGAATTCAACTCACTCAAAAACATGTTATGAATTTCACCAAGGACTTATATATACGTCCCTGATTTTACGTATTATCTATCTTGTTTAACAGTTAGTTTGTTCAATTTTTATTTTTGTCTCATGTTTTGGTTCATACAGTTTAAATCTACAATTATTTTACAAAATATATTTATTACTTTTAATTTAGAACTACCTATTAGTTATTAGTTTCTAATTAACCATATTTGAAAAAAATTATTGATAAAATATGATATCATAATTTATTTTTTTCATATTCATTTCGTATTTTCTTTTCCGCCAATACTTAGGACATCAGTAAGAACGTCCTAGCTAAGATATTCCTAAGATAGCTTCTATGTGCATGCTGAGACGTGTCGTAAGTCGGTCCTAACTTTATCCTAACTTCTGTTCTAAGAAATTCTTAGGACCGATCTTAGAACAGGCCCCTGAATATGAATGTTTTCTTTAAAAAAAAATGTTTTTGGTTTTGGAAGATTTAATAGTTTTTCATCAGCTGAACGTAAGTTATAGTTTTGATTATCAGTAAAATACAAATTTTCTTCTAAATAGTTAGGAACCATACCATTAATTGATTTAAATACAAGTATTGCCTTTTGGTATTGAATTCGTTTTTCCACATCTAACCAGTGTAAACTATTAAACAATAAACTTGATGATGTCATTATGTCAGATTCTACTGTAACCCAAGCAAATTTCTTTAATAACTTATTAAGTTTATCTATTCCACTTTCACAACAACTTCCCAATATATTGCAACAATAATCAAATAATGGTAGAGTATAAGCATTAAAATAGATAATACGTATATGCATAGGTAAATATTTTCTTATCTTTTGTAATAAGTTGATTCTATTTGATATTATCTATTTGCTGATTCCAATTTAAGTTTTTGTCAATATATAAACCAAGTCTTTTTTCACAATCTACATTTTCTATTTGTGCATTTGAAATATTGACATCTAAACTGTTTCCAGTTAAACAAAGCCTTTGTTTTGAACCAATAATCATTGATTAACACTTTTTGGCATTTAATTTCATATAATTTTGCGAACACCAGTTTTCAATTACATGAATATCATTTTGAAAGGTTAGAAGCTAACTGAAATACATCATTACCTTTACAATGTAATGTAGAATCATCTGCATATAAATCTATTAATGAATGTTCTGTATTAAGTGGTAAATCATTGATATATAAAATAAATAACAAAGGGCTTAGGATAGAACCTTGTGGTACACCAGTTTTTATGCATTTAGTATTAGACATGACGTTATTGACCTTAACTTGTTGGCTTCGTTCAAACAAGTATGACTTAAACCAGTCTAGTGTACTATTTGAAACATTATATTATTCAAGTTTTTTCAATAAAATTATATGATTAACCAGATCAAAAGCTTTCTTTAAATCTAAAAATATAACTCCATTTATCTCTCCATTATCTATATTTGCTAACCATACCTCTACTAATTTAGTAAGTGCAGTAGTACACGAATGTTTAGGTCTGAAACCTGACTGTGTAGTATTAAGAAGGTCATTACTTTTTAAAAATATATACAAACTATTAACTATAGAAGAAGAAGAAGAAGAATTGTGTGGATAGTTGTCTCATTGGCAATCATACCACATCTTCTTTTTTATATTTATTATAGTGCAACCTGAATATTAAGTATATCGTTACATTAAATACATAATATAAATCTTCAGCCAGCCAAATAGGCTTATGATGCACTGTTTGAATCGTTATTTAACATACATATAATTAAGAGACTTTATCATTGTTCATAACATTTAGTGTCATGTTATATTTATAAGCGAATTGCAAAAAAGATATTAAGATAAATAATTTCAAATCAAATGATCATAGTGTTATAGTTCTGATATGGTTAGAAAGAAGCTCACACAGTTTATCAGTGTCAGAAAGACCAGATATATCACGGAATGTTACACAAATATTTTCAAACAGTTTGTTTCTTTTCTCTGTATATTTTAAACAGTGGATCAAATAGTGTATTTCGTCCTCAACGGAGTCTGTATCGCACATTTTACAAGTTCTGCGTTCTACTGGAATGTTTCTAACTCGTTCCTTTTCGATTTCTAAAGGAAATGTCCCACAACGCATACATATGTCGTTCTATGATTTTAGATAGACAAGGCAAAACTGATATTGGTCTGTAATTATCAGGATTACAGGCATCGCCACTTAAAAAAATTGAGCATACTCTTGCAGTTTTAAAAATTCTTCGAAATTTACCACATTTGATGCTTAGATTTAATATATATGTCAAAGCTGGTGCAATGACAAAGTTGCTCTCTAATCCGATAACTGACATAATGTTTTTCTCTTCAGTTGACCAAATGTTCGTGCATTTTTCGCAGTTTTAATTGAAGACGCGTTTACATAGACGAATGTTGTCCATTGATACAAGTTTGTTCCAATACCTTATCATAGTGCACCATCGTCCTTCTTTTGCCTTCACCCAACAAACTTTACCGTGCAATGCCAATATCGGTGCACATTTATGGACGCCAAGAAAATAACGAATTACTTTGTTCTGAATTTAATTCAAGAAGGCGAAGTCTTTATATCCCCAGATCGAAGAGCTGTAGTCAAGCACTGGTACTACACACGAAGTAAAAAGTTTCTGAAAAGTTTTCATTTCGAGGTCTTTTAGATGATGAATCTTGGAGATGACCCCTCCTAAAGCTCTACCTCCAGCTTCCGCTAGTCTTTTGCGTTATTTTTAAAGTCCTTCAGGTCGTGAAAAGTGACACCGAGGTTTCTGTGTGTGTCAATTATTTGAAGAAGATTGTCACCGATTTTTAATTGGATTCACTCCTTTTATATCGATACGGACGAACATGCATAACTTTTGATTTCTATGTATTTTTCAAAACACGCAATCGATTGCACCACTCATGGATTTTTTCAAGCATACATTGCATGTCAGTTTCGGACTATGCCAAAAAGACTATGTCGTCCGTATATAAAAGTAACGAAAGCATAGAGTCACCAATATTTCTACAAAGTCCGAGAATGTTTACTTCCTGTACATGTACCAGGTCGTTGATAAATATTGAAAATAACGTCGGAGATAAATTATCCCCTTGTTTAACCCCAGAACTACATACAAACGACTGAGAAAGTCTGTTGTTCACACGAACACAAGCAGAAGTACTAAGGTAAATGTTTTTAATCGAGTTGTGAAGTTTCCCATTGATATAATTTAACAGAATAGATATAGGAAGATGTGGACGTGTGAGTGCCAAATTAATCATTAATCTGAGACTAGTTCTATTAAACTCTGTGTAGTAAGCTTATATAACCGAAAATATCGATCAACAAAATCGACCACTTTCTTATGATCAGTGAAAGTTGCAAATGAAGTCTTGTGGTTTCTCGATACAGCATTAAGAGTAAATACATTATCCCCACACGATCGTTCGGAGCGAAAAATACATTTTGTTCGTCTGCTAAAATATCGTTGTACTCTAAATATGATGATAAACGTCTGTTTATGTGAATGCACTGTAAAGTTTTGACACTAGTATACAAGATAGTAAACGAATTCCTCGGTAATTAGTTTAAACATATTTATTTATAGTGGATTGGGAAACAAGTTTTGCAACTTATATTAATCCCTTTCCGCTTTGCGAGTGCGAGTGCTGCCTTGTAGCGGCATTAGTCTACTCTTTTTTGAAAGCTACAAGGGTGTCTTTAACGTGCAAGAGTTATAGCTCTCTCTTAACACGAGTCAGCCATTTATCGTCCCCTTCCGACGGACTATCATCGCTTCCTCAAGACCATACTCTCAAATGGTGTCAAGGAGAGCCGAAAATTGAGTTCATGAACTTTCATCCCGGACGGGAATCGAACCAGGAACCTTTGTGTTAGTAGTCCGATGCACTTACAACTACACCACGGCTCCTCGGTAATAGAGAGGTACACGTGTATCTGAGGATTAGTCTTTTAGCTAGAATTTGATAAAGTATAGCCCGTCTCTAAACAGACGGAATGATACTAGTTTCAATAATCAGTTGAACCAATGAATTAATCACGATCACTACAGGTTCATATTTTAGTACTTCGTATGGAATACTATGATCTATTAATATCACAACTTTAGCCATTTTTTTGGTACAAAATCCGTCTAATTTCTTCGATGGCTATGGTCGTTTTATTTCTTGATTTTCATTATGAAGCGAGTCAAGCATTCTGTCCTCTTATGACGATTTGTGTTTTGAAACTTGGCTATAAAATTCAGCGTCGAAATTTGAAGCAGCATTATTCGTATTGTATAGGTTCTGAAATTCCGTTTTCCATGTTTTCAATATAGTTTCATCATCCATGAGAATTGTTACAGTTTCGCCGTATACTGAGGCCGTATACCTCTATCGGGATTTTCTGGGTTTTACGAGGTCTGAGTTTTAAATTTTCCCCTCAAAATTCATTAGGGTTCGATGTTGTCATGTTTCTTACTTCAACACAAAACGAGTGTATAAAATGTCGTTCACATCGCTTAAAAGACTAGTGTGAAGCTAGCCGTCGATAGCAGCAGGCGTTGATATTCATGAGGCCAGACTTCAATAATAATCATGAGCCGTCAATAATATTCATGAGATGACTTGCGTTCGAAGAAGTGTTGCTAGAAACTCTGAACGATCATTATGATTAAATAACGTTCCTATTTATATTTGATATTGCTCCAAACAGGCATGTCAATTGGTGTCTTCTTCGAGGTCCGCGTTTACTTAATCAACGTTGGATCTTCTGCAAGGTCTGCGTCTTTAAACAACATTGTAAATTTATTAAAAAAATGTTAATGCTTCAATAAATATAAAACAAAGTAATGGTCTATTAACATTCTGTGATAAGAGAAATAATGTAAACTGAAGCCATAACAAATTAAAAAAATATGATTTAATATAGAAATTTAACGGGACATTACAACAAACAAATAAAGAAAAGAACAGTTCTTATTAAGATTTTGTGATTATTGAATCAATGTTAACTACAATAAATTAAAAAAGATAATTATATATAGAAATTTAGGAATAAGAGAGAAAGTTAATTGTCGTATGGGCATTCCATATGCTAGTAGTCCAATCATGAAACTAAAACATACAATACATGTATACGATTACGGTGACCAATCAGAGTCATTAATCTCAACATTAACAGTTCATATTATTGCCTTTTAAATGGTCCATAGCTCTTATCCCCTAGACACGTACGAGTTAGTCAGGAAAGGGTGAGGTTGGTACCCTGGTATATCACAATGAACTATTGTCGGCTGGCCAAACTAAGAGATTCTTCACGTGGGCCATGATACCTGGGTACTTATTGCATTTAAAATGGCCCGTACTGACTTATAACCTAGGCCCTTACGAGTTTGACTGCAGAGGGTTAAAAAGGGGATATAGTTTCCTGGTTTACAACGATATCGAACTGAACTTGCCGGTTAGCCCAACTAAGAGATTTTCCACATCAACCATTATAGCAGAGGTACAAACATGTAGAGGTGGGTATTGCCTCTAAAATGGTCCATTTCACTTATACCCTAGACCCGTACGAGCTAGTCAGGAAAGGGTATGGTGGGTACCCTGGTATATCACAAATTCGAAATGAACTATTGCTGGCTGGCTAAGCTAAGAGATTCTCCACGTGGGCAATGATACAAGAGGAAGAAGTACTTATTGCCTTTCAAATGGCCCATAGCACTTATACCCTAGACCCGTACGAGTTTGTCAGCAGAGGATGAAAAGGGTGATATAGTTTCCTGGTGAACAACGATATTGAACTGAACTATTGCCGGTTGACCAAACTAAAAGATTCTCCTCATCAACTATTATAGCAGAGGAAGAGGCCCATATCACTTATCCCCTAGACCCGTACGAGTTAGTCAGGAAAGGGTAAGATGAGTACCCTGTTACGAGTTTGTCAGCAGATGGTTAAAAGGGGGATATGGTATCCTGGTTTACAACGAAGTCGAATTGAACTATTGCCGGCTGGCCAAACTAAGAAATTCTCCACATCGGCCATTGTACCAGAGGTAGAGGTGGATATTGCCTACTAAATGGCCTATAGCACTAATGCTTAGACCCGTACGAGTTAGTCAGGAAAGGGTGAGGTAGGTACCCTGGTATAACACAAATTCGAAATGAACTATTGCCGGCTGGTCAAATTTAGAGATTCTCCACGTGGGTCATGATACTAGAGAAAGAGGTACTTATTGCCTTTAAAATGACCCCAAGCACTTATACCCTAGATCCGTACGAGTAAGTCAGGAAAGGGTGAGGTAGGTACCCTGGTATATCACAAATGCGAAATGAACTATTGCCGTCTGGCCAACCTAAGAGATTCTTCCCGTTGGGCCATGATACCAGAGGTAGAAGTACTTATTGCCTTTAAAATGACCCTGAACACTAATACCCTAGACCCATACGAGTTTGTCAGCAGAGGGTTAAAAGGGGGATATAGTATCCTGGTTTACAACGCTATCGAACTGAACTATTTCCGGTTTGCAAACTAAGAGGTTCTCCACATCAACCATTATACCAGAGGTAGAGGTGGGTATTGCTTCTAAAATGGTCGATAGCACTTATCCCCTAGACACGTTAGTCAGGAAAGGGTAAAGGAGCTGGGGTATCCTCGTATATCACTTATTCGAAATGAACTATTGCCGGCTTGCCAAACTAAGAGATTCTACACGTGGGCAATTATACTAGAGGTAGAAGTACTTATTGCCTTTAAAATGGCATACAGCACTTATACCCTAGACCCGTACGAGTTTGTCAGCAGAGGATTCAAAGGGGGATATGGTATCCTGGTTTACAACGAAGTCGAACTGAACTATTGCCGGCTGGCCAGACAAAGATACATGTATTCTCGACATAGCTCATTATACCAGAGGGTGAGTTGGGTATTGCTTCTAAAATGGCCTATAGCACTTATGCACTAGATCCGTACGAGTTAGTCAGGAAATGGTAAGGGGCGGGGGTACCCTGTATATCACTTATTCGAAATGAACTATAATTGCCGGCTGGCCAAACTAAGAGATTCTCCACATCGGCAATTGTACCAGAGATAGAGGTACTTATTGCCTTTATAATGGCCTGTAGCACTTACACCCTAGACCCGTACGAGTTTGTCAGCAGAGGATTAAAAGGGGGATATGGTATCCTGTTTTACAACGAAGTCGAACTGAACTATTGTCGGCTAGTCAAACTAAGAGATTTTCCACATCGGCCAATATATCAGAGGTAGAGGTGGACATTGCCTCTAAATTGGTTCATGGCACTTTTTCCCTAAGCCCCTTACGATTTTTATTAGCAAAGGGTTAAAAAGGGGAGATAGAACCTCGGATTACAACGAAGTCGAACTGAACTATTACCGGCTTGCCAAACTAAGGGATCTCCACGTTGGCCATTACTTCAGAGGAAGAGGACAACATTGCCTCCATAATTGCCTATAACACTTATGCCTTAGACCCGTTCGAGTCAGCAGAGGGTAAGGAGACACCCTGGTATATCAAAAAGTCGAAATAAACTATTGCTGGCTGACCAAACTAAGAGAATCTCCACGTGGCTCATTATATGATAGGTAAAGGTATGCATTGTCTCTAAAAAGGTTCATAGCACTTATGTCCTAGACCCGTATCTTTTTGTCAAAGGGAAAGGAGAGTACTCTTGTATATTAAAGAGTTAAAAAAAAAAACCTATTGCCGGCGGGACAAACTAAGAAATTCTCCTTGTAATCCTTTTCATCAGAGATTGACGTAGGTGTCTCCTTTAAAAAGGCCCATGGTACTTATGACCTAGATCCGTTCGCATTGGTTGGAATTGGGTAAGGGGAGTACTCTTGTTTATCAAAATGTTCAAATATACTTTTACCGGCTAACCATTTTAAGGCCAATTATCACCTATACCTCTGTATTATGGTCTATGTTTATCCTTACAGTTTTATCATTTTAGTTAAATTTTAGACGGTTTTCGTCTTAGATGAAAGTGGCCGCATTTGTCTTCATTATAAATACTGAAAGTTAAGTTGAATTTGATGATAATACATAACATATTTAAAGATTCGGGATGAACACGGAAGCGGCCACTTTCATTTCAAGTGAAATTTGTTTGCATATTTGACAGATTTTACATATTTAAGCTTGAATCGGACCGTTTTTAATGAGTAAATCAGTTATAATCTTTCACATAAACAACTTGAATCAACTGAAATGGACACTTAAGTGTTTAAAAAGTGTCCAAAATCTTTCGTCAGATGAACCTGAAATTTGAGGCCAAAATCGGCCCTTACCGGACCTACTCCTTTTGGAGTTTTTGATTAATATATTAAACATTATAATAGATAGAGATAAACTGTAAACAGCTAAATTGTTCAGCAAATAAGAGCTACAAATAAGTACGCATGACAAAATTCTCAATTGGCCTCATAAGGAGTTATTGCCCTTTAAAATATTTTTCCACAATTTTTTGTTATCTTTTCCAGAAATTTTCTCCTCTGAAACTGCTTGGGCCTAATCTTCCTTAGAATTTTAGTTTAAAAAATGTATCCGATGACCCTGTCCATCAACGAAGGTTTTAGACTGACTCTTTATAGGAGCTATTGCCCTATAAATGAGTATTTTTTTTTATCCTCTTGTGTTTTCAGCAAAATCTAAAGAAGTTAGAAAGAAACTAAACAGACTAAAAAAGGTAAAATCTCAAAAATACTAAATCTCGAAGAAAATTCAAAACGAAAAGTCCCTAATCAAATGGCAAAATCAAATGAAAAAACATATCAAACGAACGGTAAGCAATACAATAAACTGATATGTGTTATGAATTCTTTTCTGATCTACAATTTTGGAGGGTGTCCGTTGTTGAATATGCACATAGACCAAGGTGAGCGACACAGGCTCTATAGAGCATTTAGTTGTATGGATTTAACTTAATCAATATAGTGTATACAAGTGTCCGGTAGCTAGTTAGCATGTCTTCAAATTGACTAGTGGATTCGACGACTGGTAAACAGATCGACAGGTGACTGGTCTACAATTTGACAGGTGACTGGTCTACATCGACAGGTAAACTGGCCAAAAAGTGGACATTACTTCAGAAACTTCAAACATAATTGTCAACAACTGTTCTTACCTAGAGTTAGATATTTCATATTTATATGTGTACATTTATAATGATTCTAAAACCTGTCGATATCTATTTTTTGAAATTATTAAACATGTTGTTTTCATTTTTTTTATGGCATTGTACAAGGTCATGTTTTCGCTGACTTCTTTTTGTTAAATGCAGTGCATGTTGGATGTGTACTGATAAATATGATTTTTTTATTACTTAAATTAGCTTTGTACCAGCTTTCAGTATCTGCGAGTGTTCTCAAAATAGGGAAACGTAGGGTAACTCGCCACCACAAGAACTATTCATGGTACTGCACCTTACCCTCGCAATTTTCGTGAAACTTTTTTATGTGATACTTCAAGTGTATACAGTGTTCTTCAAATACCAATAACAATTGTTTATTTATATTTAATGATATGAGCGTGAATTTGAATGACTTTTCATATCTTTTGTGGAGAGTTACCCACAGGCACTTGTTTCTGTCAAAATGGGGTTTTCTATCCATTTCCGTACGAAAAAACACAAGGTACAGTAGGTAACGGAAATTTTCAATGTGTTCGCTTCAACCTATTTTTTTTTAAATTTCCCTTGACTTTTTTCACGAATAAAAGTACACCAGTCTGTCGGTAATTGATTTATCTTTACAATGAAACAATTTTCACGTACCTTGAGACTACCCCTCAAACAGTATAACACACTTGAGTTGAGAATTATTGACCTTTTTCCAGACCATTGAATTTGTAAGTACTTAACTTCCAGGTTAACTTAGAAAGTTAATATAAACGTGTAATCCCATTGGTCATATTTTTCTGGTTTCTTGTAACTAGTTTAAATAAACAGGTAACCAGATGAATTTGACCATTCAGATTGCACTTTTATATTTAATGTGCCTATGGAGCTACCCCATGGATTTGAGGTAACTCGCCACCATATTTCTTATTGTTACGTCAGCATGTTGGTCTTGAGTGACAGTTATTTCACACGTATTAAAAAACAAAAAAAATCAAAGATATCAAAAGTTCACTGTTAAAATGTCAATTGAATAGGTAGTGGGTTGCCATTCAACCTACTTTAAACCCGCCACATTCTGTATGTGTCTGTCCTTAGTCAGGAACCTTTATTTCGGAGTTTGTCGTTTGTTGCTGTTAACATATATTGTGTGGTTCATTATTTTGAATATATAATAGGCCGTTAGTTTTCTCGTTTGAATTAATTTACATTTGTCATTTCGGAGCCTTTTACAGCTGACAGTGCAGTATGGGTTTTGCAAGTTGTTGAAGGTCGTACGTCAGCCAGATGGATTGGTACGTGTCCGTAACCTCTGTGTTTTTCGTATGATCTTCAACATTTATATTGGAAACGAGCTCAGATAACTGTACACGCCTGTCTTTCTCCTGTTGTCGTACAAAGCGACCCTCAATCGAGCCATCATGGCCGCTGTAGCATATACGTGTAGTATATCGGCGCCGACGTCTGTTAAAACATTTCGAGGATTAAAAAAATTGACTCACGTCATAGAGAAAAATGGAACAATGGCCTTGCAAGGCAGGATGTGCAGAAACAATAGAGGGATTTGTTTTCAAAGGATATTTATAGGTTTCTTGTAAATGAAATTCTGCGCAGTATGTCATTGAAATGTGCAAAATGATTGTTAAACTGCACACAAATCCATGGTATCAGTGCTGTACAACTTTGTACTTTTTTCACTTTCGATCTTTTATATCTGGGCGTCACTGGTGAGTCTTGTGTGGACAAGGCGCGTTTTTGGCGTATTGAATTGTAAACCTAATGCTTTTTGTTATCTATTAATCATGTTTTTCTTTGTCTAATATGTTCTCCTATTTATTTGTATTGTAGTCCTGTAATATTATGTTGTCATTTCAATGTTATATTTAACTTTGCCATTAAATTGCGAGGTTTGGCATGCCATAAAACTAGGTTCAACCCACCACTTTTATTCTCCTTTAAAAGTGTCCTGTACCAAGTCAGGAAGATGGCCATTGTTATAGTATTGTTCGTTTCTGTGTGTGTTGCATTTTAACGTTGAGTCGTTTGTGTTTTCTCATATTTTTGAGATATTGAGATAAGACGTGGCACGGTACTTGTCTATCCCGAATTTATGTATTTAGTTTTCATGTTATTTTTGTTATTCTCATGGTGTTTTGTCTGATGCTTGGTCCGTTTCTGTGTGTGTTGCGTTTCGGTGTTGTGTCGTTGTTCTCCTCTTATATTTAATGCGTTTCCCTCGGTTTTTGGTTTGTTACCCTGATTTTGTTTTTTGTCCATGGATTTATGAGTTTTGAACAGCGGTATACTACTGTTGCCTTTATTTTATTATGAAATAGAGCTCTTAAGAGCCTGTGTCGCTCACCTTGGTATATGTGCATATTGTCAACGGACACTCTCCAAAATTGTAGATCAGAAAAGAATTCATAACACATATCAGTTTATTGTATTGCTTACCGTTCGTTTGATATGTTTTGTTATTTAATTTTGCCATTTGATTAGGGACTTTTCGTTTTGAATTTTTTTCGAGATTTAGTATTTTTGAGATTTTACCTTTTTTAGTCTGTTTAGTTTCTTTCTAACTTCTTTAGTTTTTGCTGAAAACACAAGAGGATAAAAAAAAATACTCATATAAGGGCAATAGCTCCTATAAAGAGTCAGTCTAAAACCTTCGTTGATGAACAGGGTCATCGGATACATTTTTTAAACTAAAATTCTAAGGATGATTAGGCCCAAGCAGTTTCAGAGGAGGAAATTTCTGGAAAAGATAACAAAAAATTGTGGAAAAATATTTTAAAGGGCAATAACTCCTTATGAGGTCAATTGAGAATTTTGGTCATTTGTACTTATTTGTAGCTCTTACTTTGCTGAACAATTTAGCTGTTTACAGTTTATCTCTATCTATTATAATGTTTAATATATTAATCAAAAACTCCAAAAGGAGTAGGTCCGGTAAGGGCCGATTTTGGCATCAAATTTCAGGTTCATTTGACGAAAGATTTTGGACACTTTTTAAACACTTAAGTGTCTATTTCAGTTGATTCAAGTTGTTTATGTAAAAGATTTTAACCAATTTACTCATTAAAAGGACACAGATGTATGCCTGACAAAATTGTGTTTTGGTCATTAACCCTTTACATAATTATGATTTTACGAAATGGTAAGAAAACAGTAAACTCAAAACCACATCTTCTTTTTTATATTATATGGTGATGTGTTTTAAGTTCTTACTTTACTGAACGTTCTTACTTCTTACAATTATCTCTATCTATAATGAACTTTGCCCATTAGTAACCATGATAACAGAGGAAATTATTTGTAAAAATTTACCAAATTAATGAAAATTGTTAAAATTGACTATAAAGGACAATAACTCATTAAGGGGTCAAGTGACCATTTTTGTCATTTGACTTATTTGTAGATCTTACTTTGCTGAACATAATTGCTGTTTACATTTTATCTCTATCTATAATAGTATTCAAGATTATAACCAAAAAAAGGAAAAGTTTCTTTAAAATTTACCAATAGGGGGGCACTAACCCAACAGCCGGTAGTCCAATTCATCTGAAAATTTCAAGGCAGATAGATATTTACATGATAAACAATTTAACCCCTTGTCAGATTTGCTGTAAATGCTTTGGTGTCAAAGTTATAATCCAAAATCTACTTTTTACCCCTATATTCTATTTATAGCCATGACGGCCATCTTGGTTTGTTGGCTGTGTCACCGCACACATTTTTAAAACAATATACCCCAATGACGATTGAGGCCAAGTTTGGTTTGCCCTGTAGTTTTAGAGAAGAAGATTTTTGTAAAAGCTGACGACGACGGACGACGGACACCAAGTGATGAGAAAAGCTCACTTGGCCCTGTGGGCCCGTTTGAATGGTTTTACACTAGTAATTTTGGGGCCCTTTATAGCTTGTTGTTCGGTGTGAGCCAAGGCTCCGTGTTGAAGGCCGTACTTTAACCTATAATGGTTTACTTTTTAAATTGTTATTTGGATGGAGAGTTGTCTCATTGGCACTCACACCACATCTTCCTATATCTAAGTATAAAAAACTATCATCTGCAAAGAGACGCAACTTTGACTTGATGTCATCCATTATATCATTGGATATAACAGAAACATCAGTGGGCCTAAAACTGTACATTGTGGTACTCATGATTATACAAAGGCGAGTGTAGATGTTTCTCTTTTAACGGCTACACACTGTTGTTGTTGTGTGAGCCATGCCTTTACCCACTCCATTATTTTGCAATTTATTGCATAGTGCTCTAATTTCCTCAGAAGCCGTTTGTGAGGCACTACATCAAATGATTTACTGAAGTCAATATAAAAATATCAAGTTGATCTTTTTTATCTAGATGTTATTGTATATCTTCAATTGTTGTTACTTATTGAGATTCGTATGATCTTTTCTGTCTGAAGTCTTGTTGGTAATCGACTAGTATTTTATATTCTCCATATGCCTCATAATATGTTAGAAAATTATGTTCTCCACGAGTTTGCATGTTACTGACGTCAATGAAACAGGTTTATATATATTTTTTCTAAAATAAAGAAGATAATTTGCTACATCAGGTTTAGGAAACGACTCTTTCAGTTAAGAAAAGTCACTGTAGGTTTAAAGTGATAGCTGAATGTTTTTATATATTGTGCCTGTAAAAAGAGATATGATATGCTCCTTCCAGTTAATCAAATGTCACGTCTAGTCTCAAATTATAGTCAATACATAAAATATATTGTTGCTAGGTACTTTGTCAAAAGATAATAGCAAACATTACTTCTTACGGTTCACTCAAATTACAATGTCACTTCGGATTGACATTTTTGTCAAGGTAAAATGTCAACCAACATTTTATCATGTACTGATTTGAAGTAAAAATTAATTTACCCTTAAACAAAACACATCACGGGCATTCACTCCGATAAGATATAAACATTGGATTGTTTCGGACTTAACAGTAGTTTGTGATATCGAAAACCCTGGTGTAATAATTTTTCAGAAATACATAAATTTCTCTCGCTAAAATCTAATATGGACCATATTTTATCCCAATGAGCAAACATTTTGCTATAGTTTTTCCACATTGATCTTAAAAACTGCCAGAGCATGAGACAATCATTAAAGAACATGACCTTTACCATTAACTTTGTCCTAATTTTTTTAGTCAAAGACAAAAGTTCGCAAATTAAAGGCTCTACACAGCTACTTTTGAATAGGTTATATTTCTGTACCAAAAATCAGTAGTACTGGAAATCTTCTTTTAATATTCACTACTATTTTGTCACTTCAGAATTATTGAAAGATTAAGGTACCTATAGTTTACAGTACTTGATTTGTACTTGAAATTTAAGTACTACAAATATTGGGTTGCACGGTTACATTTTCAGTGTTTTGGAAGTTTGTCTTTTTCATATCTCATGAAGATATGATGTTCAAGCATGGAGTACTGTGATCTTTGTTGGTATTAATCAAGTACTGGTAAATACAAATACATAAATATTACAATAATTCTAAAGCAAAGAAATAGTACTAAATATTGAAAGTAAATTTCCGGTACTACAGATTTTAAGTACAGAAATATTACCTATCCAAAAGTAGCTGTCTAGGTGTATACCTCCTATCAAGTTTTTTTCGAATAGCCTCCAACATATTATATTACGTTACATCCGGTTGCATACGAAAAAGAGTAGAAAAATATATTCCCTTGAAATTGACAGTTGTAGAAACTATATCCTACATTTCAATGCAGTAAAAAACTCTGTCATAGACATATATCTGGGTTGTTTTCAAGGACCTTTTATTTTTTAATTTGTTTTTCTATAGAATATTTTGGAAACTCGAGGGTTAGTGGATTACTAATGCTTGATAAAACGGTGAATACTTGATTGGTTCACTTTCCTTATAAATAATGGTTATAGTACTGGACAGGATAAAACTTTACTCATGCAATACTCTTTACTCTAAACAAAGATTTAAATCTTCCCAATATTTTTTGAAAAGTGCAAATTTAACTGGAACTAATATGAAAAACTCAATGGTAATACTGCACATCGAACTATTCTGTAATAGAGTTAACGTCAAACGATGACACTACAGGGTCTACATATATTTCAGAAGCAGACATGCCTTAACGTTAATGATCGAATGCCGAAATACACGATACGCTTAATAAAACTTTCTCAGGTCTATTTACAATGTATGATTTAAATTGTATATAAACTAATTACTGAGATTCAACAAGGACAATCTATCAACAAGAAAGATATCGCGTCCAAAATATTAACACTAATATTGTTTATTTTTTTTAAGGTAGTCATTTTTGAATTACTTAAGGGAAAGTGTTGATTTGATATATTTTTTTCTTTTAATAGGGAAAAAGATACAGTAAATTTAGTTTTAATTGGAACAATAGGAAGTGGTAAGAGTTCCACTGGGAATACAATAGTAAAACAAAAGATATTCAAGAGCTCACATGGAACCATTCGAAAAACAAAAGAGGTTAAATCATTCCGAGCTCCGCTTCAAAATGTCAATCTATTTGTCGTGGACACTCCAGGATTGATGTTTGGAGAGGAAACATATTTTGATCGGATTAGGCGTGATATAGACAAACTGACAAAAGAAAGGGTTGTTTATGCAATAGTTATTCGTATTGGAAGAGTACTGAGGGAAGAGGTCACGATGACAGAATTTTTATTAAAGCGAATCAAAGAATTGCAAAAAAATACCATTATGCTTTTCACAAATGCGAATGAACTACTAGAATATGATGACTATATAGGAGCTAACAACGTAACAGCTGAATATTGGCTAGCCAAAGTACCAAGTCTAAAAGAAATGATAGACGCTTATAGCATCCCAAATCTCCTGTTCGAAAATATCAATGCATCAAAGGAGGACAAGGATGCAAATGTGAATAGTTTGCTGAAGATGTTACAACTTCCTTCCGATAGTTAGTAATCTATGCAAATATACAACTTAATTGATTTTGATTTAGACAAATTGACAGAAACAGAAGAGACAATTATATTAGTTTCAAAATATTAACTTTATAGTGTAGTTGAATTTTTTCTTCAGGGTAATGATCAGACTTAAAATCGTTATAAAACTAAGTTCAATGTATTTACATGGAATGAAAGGTCAGAAGATGATATCAAAAGAAAATTAATACCCAACACACAAAATTTAGATGATCTACTTTTAAATTGTGACGAAAATAGCGATATTGATACATGTGTTGAAAGACTAAATACATTTAAACAGATATATATATACTGTATACAAAATCTAAAGAAACATTCAACGAACAGTGCGAATTTTGGGAAAATAACGATAAAGTTTATAACTCTGATCGATGCAGATAAGACTTGGTTAACTGATGAGTGAAACACATTTTCCGATGCCTTTTTTTTTGGTCTTTATTCTTTGATTTAATTCATTAAGAAACGGTAAAAGCTAATATTGCTGTTTCATCAAATATAGTAAAACCGTGTGTAGTGTGTTTCAGGTAAAGTTTTGGTTTAGACTAGTTTGATGTGGAGTTACTAGTAAACTTCTTACTGTTATTAAATCTATGTATTCAGAATTGAAAACTTATGAAGTTTTTTATAATGTAATACTAGCTTCATGCAAGGGAAATATTTATCTTCATCATAGTATGTTGTATGTTAATATTATGTAAGTAGAGCTAACTAGAAATGGCTGTTATTCATATGAATTGAAACTTTAAATATATATTTTGATTTATGTACGCAGACAATACTGTAATTGTTTGTGAAAGTATATGTGTTAAATGCGATAAATATTGTAAAATCTTCTGCTATGGCATTGTATTGGTTGCAAAAAAATGATATATTTTAAATAATCATAACCCCTGAAAAAAGGAAAGTGAACGGAGGTCAATGCCACATGTGCTCTTAGCTTTTTCAAACACCAAACCAACTGTACAATTAAAGATAGATAACTCTTTGAAAGACTACAAAATGTCAAGCACAGTCATGCAGTTATTGCACTGAAGAATAAAAACAGATGAATTTGGTTCACCAGTGTGTAGCTATTGCATGACCTAGAATTTTTTTTATAACATTTGTATCAAAGACAAAAGAAATTGTTACCAACTATTTACGTGGTTATTTGAAGACAGCAAAAAATTGCTCGTGGAATTTTACCATCGATTAAGCGATTAAAAACATGTTTGAATAAGCCATATTCTTTATTCACATAGGAAACTTCAGGGTTTTTACTTCAGTTTTTGTATTGTTTCCTGTTTACTCATCAAAATGGTCTACTAAAAACCCACTTGCAGTGTTAACTTTTTTATTTGGATTATGACTTTCAAACATTTAACACATTATCGTTCTGAATATGCGCGCACTGTTTGCTAATGGACGTCAGTCGTCAATTCTAATCATCTTAGATGTCCACCCTTGCAAATTAATTTATAATGAAATTTCAAAAATTAAGATGATTCTTTGGTATGCATATGACTATGAAACAATGGGATAAAAGAATTCCCGGATTCCGAAATCCCGCGCTCAAAAACATCCAATCCCGACGTCCCACAAAAGGCCCTGCTCCCTCAAAGATAATAAATTTTGGACGCCAGACGAGCGTTTCGTTTATTAATACCAGTGAAACACATCAGCGTAGGTTGTGGTCAAAAACTAAGTACTCTGCAAATATGCTTGTAAGTTTAGATAATAAAATTGAGAATAGCAATAGGAAATGTGTCAAAGAGACAACAACCCGACCATAGAACAAACAACAGCTAAAGGTAACCAACAGGTCCTCAATGCAGCGAGAATTTCCGCGCACATAGGCGTCCTTCAACTGGTCCCTAAACAAATATATACTAGTTCAGTGGTAATAAACGCCATTTTAAACTCAAAATTATAACAAGAAACTAAAATTAAAGATAGTACAAGACTAATCAAGGCCAGAGGCTCCTGACTTAGGACAGGCGCAAAAATGCGCCTGGGTTAAACATGTTTATGAGATCTCAAGCCTCCCCATTAATCTCTAGCCAACGTAGAAAAGTAAACGCATAACAATACGCACATTAAAATTTAATTCAAGAGAAGTTCGAGTCTGATGTCAGAAAAAAATATAACCATGAAAAAAACCTAAAGGACAATAATACATAAAAAACAACAAACTACTAGCAGTTAACTGACATGATTGAAAGATTATGTCTTTATCAAATGAATATTAGGCACAATCCTTCCCGTTAGGGGTTAAGTATCATACCACCATAACATATACACTAGAAGAACATATCCCGTGTCAAACCAACAACTTTTTTTTTTAATAAATGTGTTCAGTTCCGATGCAAAGAACCTATAAGTGAATCAATATTAATATAACCAGGAAGATTTGGACTATTTGCGATTAGAAATAAATTGAGATCAGACAATATATTTTAAGTGCTATAGTGACAATTTATTAATCCGTTTATCAAACCTTTTACATTTCTTTGTGTCTAATTATTCTATTGTTAAATTTATGTTTGTCGTGATGGAAATCACTCTGACCATGACAAGTTAATCCGTTGGACACTAATCCTATTCTATAGAAACTGTTTTTTATATATGCTTGTGTATGTCATTTTGTAGGGAGTTTAGGTCTTAGGTCTGGTACTGTCCGGACCTTGCTAATAAAGTTTAAAGTATTGGTATTCCGTCTTTGCATTACTATAACACGGAAAACGCCCGGTTATATATTGGTTGAGGTACCCGCGGCACGATCTTGAGCTAGTTCCCCCAAACTAGTAAATGAATACCTTCAGAAGCAACAGAATGGAAGGAACCTGGAATTACCAGCCTTGCAGAAATGGACATCCGTTTCCGATAACAAAAGAAAATACCTGTTTGGATTTTCTGTGTAAATATTGCGGTAAGACATTGAACGTTTTCCCCTTCCATCGATGTTATGCAGCAAACGCTCATTGTTACAAGTGTAGACATCATGGACATTTTGCCCGTATGTGTAGTTTTCATGTGAAGTCATGTGAAAACCAAAAACCAAAGAAGAAATCAAAATCTAAAATTCAGAGAGACAGCGACCGCATGAGAACATTTATTGAGAAGAAACAAATGTCTCAATTTCCGTTTCAAGGACTGGAGGACAAGGAACTTTCCGTTTTTACGTGCTCCATACAAGATGAATCCGCTAAACAGAACCTGAAGAAGTTAAAAGTTTCTCACAGTAACTCGTTGAAAGAAATAGCTGTACTCAAAAGTGAAAATTCAAAATTGGATACCGTAAGAAAAGAAAATGTTATTTTAAAGAACAGTTTGGACAAAGTAAATTTGGAACGTTTAGAACATGGCCGGATAATTCAAACGATAGAACACGAGTTAGCCGAACATAGAAGTAGAACTGAGGCATTTGGAAAGAGTAGTAGTTCAACTGAAAGAGGAAAACCTAAATTTAACGAACTCTAGACAACGCTTAACAAGGAGTTTAAAAATACTGACTTGCAGTACAATCGCATATTAAATGATATGGAAGACGAAATTCAGAGACTTAAGGCAGAGAACGTAAACAGTAGACACGAGATTCAACATCTAGATATAAAACATTCAAACCGAGGTGCGCTTTCGACCTATGCAATTTGCTCGCGTGGCAATTCGCAGCAACGTCATCGGCGAGGAGGAGGATACCCACGACGATAACAATATTCATTCGGCAAACTCGGAGACCGAGTTTAGGTGGAGTAGTGGCGAATATAACCAGGAAGATTTGGACTATTTGCGATTAGAAATAAATTGAGATCAGACAATATATTTTAAGTGCTATAGTGACAATTTATTAATCCGTTTATCAAACCTTTTACATTTCTTTGTGTCTAATTATTCTATTGTTAAATTTATGTTTGTCGTGATGGAAATCACTCTGACCATGACAAGTTAATCCGTTGGACACTAATCCTATTCTATAGAAACTGTTTTTTATATATGCTTGTGTATGTCATTTTGTAGGGAGTTTAGGTCTTAGGTCTGGTACTGTCCGGACCTAGCTAATAAAGTTTAAAGTATTGGTATTCCGTCTTTGAATCACTATAACACGGAAAACTCCCGGTTATATTAACGCCAAAATATGCAAACTTTAATGACCTGATAACAGTATCGTGTTAGCTTATGAGGTGAATGCTGACATTTTTGTGCATTATAAAGAATATTTCCATAAAAAATAAGATGTGAAATACCTGCATGTTGAGCTATATTCACGAATCATGTCCTTATACCGATGATACAATATAGTAAATGTTTTGACTAGTTTGTGATATCGAAAACCCTGGTGTAATAATTTTTCAGTAATACATAAATTACTCTTGTTAAAATCTAAAACAGTGTTACATACACGAGCGAATCGTAAAAAGTTGCATGCATTCAACATGTCAATCATATCTGTATCGTTTTCCATATGAGCTTTTAGCGCGTGTTTGGCGTTCGAGAAGCGTACATACGCTTTTATCGGACGTTCAAGTAACATATGTTGGTGTATGTCTGACGTTTGTGTAACGTAGATGAATTGCACGCTATGAAGGAATAACGTCCCTTGAACGTATCTGATAAGTGTCCCGGTAGTACCTCGGACGATTATCCGTGCTGTCCGGAACATGTAATTATGGGGTGTTGCGTTGAACTAGTACAGTTTTTAATTTAAAGGACAGTTGAGGTTCACCTTAGGTGCGAATTTTCTCACTGCATCGAATATCCATGACAGGTGACCTTCGGCTGGTTTTTTTTTGTCGGTTATTGTCTCTTTGACATATGCCCCATTTCCATTCTAAAATTTATTGTTTGTACTACTTCTGTCATCCGATAAACACTCACTGAATGAAAATATAATTTGTCATGTTTGTTGATAATACATTTAAGATTCGTAATAAATATAAAACACGTGTATATTACAGAAGTGCTTAGTTTTATACGTGCTTTGGATCAATAACTTTTTAAATTATATAACTTTAAACACAACTAAACATTTTCGTAATGTACTTTGTATGACCTTTCGTTTGACATATGACAATCATATCTTTTGAAAATTTTGGCTTTTTACACTAAATAACCTCATCCGCCTACATTTTTGAGATCAGAAGTTTGATATATGTAACACAGGGTAGATGAGCTTTCATCTGATATGCGACAACGCCATGTTCTAGAAAGTTAGATTTTTGCACTTAATAACCCCATCCAGCTAATTTTTGGAGGTCAGGAATTTGATATTTCAAATGTACACATCGTGACCTTTCATTTCATATACAACAATCCTATCGTAAAAGACAATTTATTTTTTTTGCACTCAATGACCCCATCCAACCAATTTTTGTGGGACGTCAATTTGAAATTTGAAATGTACGCTTTATGTTCTTTCATATTTCCCCCTGGGATAAAAAGGGGGTTTAAAATTTTCATTTTTAAGTAGAATTTATTTTGATATATCAGATGACCCCATTTGACAAAGTGCAAAAAATGATGCAATATCAACGATACAAATAGAAGTTATAAAACTTACAAAGTCAATGCAAAACTTGAAAATTTCAAATTGAATTTTTGGTGTTTTTTCCATGGAATGTTTTTTGGTATTTGGTCAAACTTATAATTATGTTAACCTCTTCAATTTCTAAAACATTTTAAGTGGTAAGCTCTTGTTGGTTCAGAAATACATGCCTTCGCTTGCAAAACTTCAAACTGCATTATCTCTAAAACGACAATAGATATCTTAAATCTGTTAAATGATAAATTATCTACAGTTGAAGGACAGCATTATAGAAAAAGAATTGGGACAATTTCAATGTTCACCAAGGTCACAATTAATCATCAAGTATATGATGCAATACCAAACGTAAGAACCGGAAGTCGTAGAGACATGGGACTAGCACCATTCAACTCATGACCACATAACCTTTCAACAATCGCAAGGTCAAGGTCATTGTATACTGTGAAGGTCAAGGTGAAATTTCATCAAGACCTGACATTGACCTCAAATAGAAGGTCTTGAATTACTGATCATCTTTGCAGTTTATAGTAGGTTGATATATGTTACCTTTAAAAAGATATACACACAATACTATACGTTGTAACTTTTTAACAGACGGTTGGACATTTTTGGTCTTCTTGTATAAAATGAAGAGCTCGTCGAGAGGAACAATTTATACGCTGTGTGTATGCAGCAAAGTCTTATCGTTTTCCTTATATGTAAGCTTGAACTTGCAGCGTAATTTTTTTTTGCATTCGGTGACCTTTGACTGTGGTAACATATTAAAGGTCACATGAATTAAAGATTATTGGTGAAGGTTCCAAGTCTCTATGACTTCTGGTTCTCGAAATAGAACTTTAAAAATAAAAATAATAATTTTTAAAGTGATATACCTCCTTATAAGGCTTCGTAACAAATCAATTGTTTATGTTTATAAACATTGCCATCTGTTCTTGTACATGCTGCCATTTTCAAATCGATTCTATCTCTAATACGTTTAAAGAAAAATGCAAATAAAAGAAATTTCTTCAAGGAGACATAACTCTCGAAGGGGATGATGAAATCTTACGCAGCCTCATATGGTAATACATCATGATGAGATCTATCTATTGTCCAGATAAGGTCATGATATCTTTAAAATCAACGGGGGGGGGGGGGGGGTCATGTTGAAAATCATCAATAAAAGGGAGATAACTTCTAAAGGGTAAAACTTCATGATGAGGTCTACCGATGGTCCATATTTGGTCTTCATAACTCAAATAGAAACGAGGGGAGGCCATGTCAAACAAATGCTGGATGAAAAAAAAAAAAAAAAAAAAAAACATGAGAAAAACAATAAGGTCTTTCCTCGTGGAGAGGAAAGACCTCAAATATATATATTTATCTTACCTCCTATATATTAGTATTTCTAGGAATATGTTTGGTTTAAAGCGTCCTCGTGGAAACCGTATATATTTGAAATAAGGCTAGTTGGGAGGCGGGGCTTATTTCATACACGGTAAGAAGTGGAGTTACGTCCCTTTAGAAAAACAAAACTGTACTGAGAAAAAATCTTAAAGATTTCAACAGACGAAGAAAGTGATGATAAAGTGAAATAAATGCATAAAACACATTTAAATCTAACAAGTTGTCATTGTCGGTATCTGTTTTTTTAGGATCAAAGGAAGTAGTTGTTTAATCATGTTCATTCTAACTGTAATGAAGACTTGCTCATTTTGATAGGTGACTAGTCTAACTTTTACACGTTAAGATAGTCGGTAAGATAAATTTGTTACATAGTGTGCTAGTGACGTAATACGGTATAAATGGGGTCAGTAAATTCCGTATGGGGATTCGAGCTTCATATTCTGTTAAATTGTTTTTTTTTAAATTGTTATACGATGATGACTAATGTACCCATATTTAGACTATTTTATTTATTGTGTCTGTTTAATTAACGCATCAATGTAAATATAACGGAATTTGACGAGACTGTTATTAAAGTGAGAGGGTTAGCGCTATAGAACCAGGTTTAATCCACCATTTTCTACATTTGAAAATGCCTGTACCAAGTCAGGTATATGACAGTTCTTGTCCATTCGTTTTTGATGCGTTTTTTTATTTGATTTTGCCATGTGATTATGGACTTTCCGAATTGATTTTCCTCTAAGTTCAGTATTTTTGTGATTTTGCTTTTTTCATGTGGAATTTACTAAACCCAGGTATGCCGTATTAGGTCACTAGCACACTCTATATATATTTGTAACTAACAATACCTGTCAGCAGTCTAGTTTTAAGTTATTGTCTGTAATAGTTGTTTATCATTCATAGTTTTGTCATAATTCAGGCAAGTTTTATTTTGACTTGAACTGTTATACATTCTTTAATGTAAATGCATTTTATGGGTCAGAATGTCTAGTAAATAATTTAGAGTTTTGAGCAGTCCATGAAATTAAGAGATACCAATGAGTGATGTGATGTTTGGCGTGCTGTGAATACATGATCAACATACAGCTATATGCGAGTGCCAACGAAGTCAGGAAAATGTCTGTCGATCGATAAGGGTTCCTATGCAAGTCGTTTGAAGGAATAGACATTGTTTTTCATGGATTTTAATGGGATTTACAAATAGTTGAAGGCTGTGCGGAAACCAAAATATATATTTTTTTTTATAGTTCAATGAATATATACTTAGTAAAAAGTAAAATCCCTAAAATACTGAACTCCGAGGAAAATTAAAACCGGGAAGTCTCTAATTAAATGGCAAAATCATATGATAAAAGATATCAAACGAATGGACAAGAACTGTCATATTCCTGACTTGTTCAGACATTTTCAAATGAAGAAAATGGTGGAAATGAACCGCATTATAATAGCGCTAAACCACTCACTTGTATAACAGTCGCATAAAATTCCATTATATTTACACCGATGCGTGAACAAAACAGATATAATAGGTAAAATTGTTAAAATAGGGGTACATCAGTTGTCATTGTGTCACAATTGATTACGCCAGTTTTAACAGTCGAAAATAAAATGTTCACCTCCACCATTACCTCATTTGATACAAAACAACAAGGAAACTAGGAGGCCAACATTAAATAGCCAATTCACTTGTATGTCATTGTTTCATACCGTGTTTATGTCATTTACCTAAATAATTTGAATTTGTATATGCTATTGTAAAATATATTTGTTTTCCCCTAAATTACATCTTATCATATCAAGTTCGTTGACAATAGCTTTTGTATTAGTTGAGATGACCATGCAGATATATTGGAAGTTTCAATGTCTTCAAGTTGAGTGAAAAACTTTGTATTTAGTTTGTTTCGTATTTCCAACACCGTATCTTTTCCCCTGATAAGATCTGCAGCTTTCTCGGCTATCATTATTGTTGGGGTATTGGTCTCTCCAGATATCAAATTTCTCATCACAGATGCATCAACAACTCGTAATCCTTGTATACCCTTAACCCTATAATAAAGAAAACAAATAGTCATAGGGCATACCAATAACATAGTAGCAGATGTTCGAGATCTGAAAGATGAAGATTTTGCAAGTTTTTATTTTATTATTGACATTCTAAAGCTTTTAATTATTGTATAATCCTTTCAACAAAATGTTACTTGAGTGTGAATAACCTCATGAGTACAGAATATGCGTATCTCACTGTCATTCTGAGTTTTTTTTAATGATATTGCAGCCGTGCTTCCGCACATTTTCATTTGATAAAATATTGAAACATAAAACTTTTCTACGGAAGTGTATTAGCGCCACACAACTTTTTTTTTTTAATATTTCTACCTATGTTTGCGTTAACATTTGCGAAATAACGCAAACATTTTATGTGGCGCTAATACGCTTCCATACTTTTCCTTTCTCAGAATCAAAGTTTTTTAAATATATTATTAAACCTGTTCAATAAAATTTACAGTCTTTATCGTCCAGCGTGAAATATCTCATTCATCTGGCCTGATTTAGTGATTCAAAGGAATTTTCCATCGGAATTTTTAAATTTGACGGCGGCCGTCGGTAAACAATAACAAAAAACTTCTGTCATTTCATTATTTGACTTTATTAGTCATTGTACTACTTCAAATGTGTTTTACATAATCAATAGAATTAATCAACGAAGAGCACAATAATGAAAACTCGTATGTTTTGGTTTTCGAGGGAAGAAACACTCGCGGTTGGTTGTGAATTCCTTAGATGTGTCCGTTGTAATTCAATCGTTTACATGTATTATCATATCATTTATTGATGTATATCTCTGCCCTTAATGTTCTTGCATATATTTTTACTGTATTTCTGTCACGTAAGGAAGTGGTTTTAGCGGTGTGTCGTAACTACAATAAACTTCCCTTTTCACCACGAATGTGACCTACAGAATAAGAATGTTTAGCGGATTCGTAATAACATGAACAACACGACGGGTGCCACATTTAGAGCAGGGGTGTTGTCACTTTGTTTCCGATTTATGAGTTTGACTGTCCCTGTGGTATCATTCGCTCCCTCTTTCTTCTTTATTTCATTTCCACATTATCGGGACGTTTGTCTAGCCATAAAACCAGGTTCAATCCACAATTGTTTCTTAAAATGCCATATGCTAAGTCAGTATAATGGAAGATCAATCATTCCGTTTCGATGTTTGTAGGTGTATGTTTTTGTTGCAGTTCAGTGTTTTTGTTGTTCTGTTGTTTACTTCGTATAGTTGATGTTTTTATCTCAATTTAAAATTGAAACCCGGATTTGTTTTCGCTTAATCCATATATGACTATTGAACTGAGGTATACCACTGTCGCCTCTATCTAAATAATTGTTGTTTATATTAAATAGCGCCACGAAGAGGTGTCAGATAATCTTCAATATCGAAGGAAGATTTTTACCCATCAATTCCTTGTATGAGTTACATTATTAAAAATTATTCTACGAGGTCAAATTTTTATTTAGAGAACAATTTCACATATACTAAGTAAACGATGCCAGGACAGCGACTGATCAATGATGATAATGTTGATAATCAAAAGACGAAACGCGCGTCTGGCGTACCAAATAATACGCTTAATCTGGTATGTTTATGAATTGTTTCCATGCGTTCATACAAAATTCATTATTCTTTTAAGGTCAAAATGACACGAACAATTGTGGAAGTAAAAGCCCGTTTACCTCAGTAATGAATCCACTACCGATGACTCATCATTTTTATCTCCCATTCTGCAAGTTCCTACTGGATGAAATGCCGTTGTAGCAAATGAGCGAACATAACATGCCCAATATGAATCACTGTCGAATGGTATGTCATCGCAAAGTCCAGGATAATCCCGTCTTATCAACTCTGCACCAATACTTTGCATAGGTTCAGTTAGCACAAGAGTCTGTATTAATCTGACACCTTATGAAAATAGAAGGTTTCATTACAAAGAAAACTTATTATTTTTGATGACCAAATCTTTTGTCTTGTGATCTTGATTAGTTTTAAATTATTACTTTCATACAATAAGCCAGTATGCATTTTTAAGGGTACTAGTTTAATAAATGAAACACGGTAAGGTTTTTGCGTGAACATCCGGGGAGGGGGGGGGGGGGGGTTCACGCTTATATATTGGTTAATTTTGGATGTGTCTATTGGCCACTCGATATCCCTAAGCCGGAAGTCAGAATATAATTCTCGGAACGTCTCGAAAGTCTTCAAACATTTATATAGGTAGTTATCTACGTCATTGATACGGTCCTTTTATGGCTAGGCTATAACGTGACATTGCACCATCAAAGTCAATTGGAAAGTTAAAATAAAGACTAAGTTGCGGTCAATTAATCGTTTAACTATTAGAACTTATTTGCCTTTTCAAAAAACATATGTGCTTTAATCATGTGAATATTTATAAGTGCTTTGGTGTGAAAGTTTCTAAACAAGTATAATGACAACGCAATTATATTTGTTTTGAAACGACCCCTGTACACTGTGTGCATCTAGGTCAAATCATGGAAGTGGTATATTGTCCATGGTCAATTATATAGAGAATAATACATGGCAAAATCCGTATCATATGTCGTATCATCCCGAGACATCAATATCAGCCCGAGGGCCTTTAGGCCCGAGGGATGATATTGGTCGAGGGTGATACGGCATGTGATACGGATTTTGCCATGTACTATACGTTTTATCATATATTTCAACAGAAGAGCATTATAGTATATGAACTGTTTTCTGATCCATAGCACTGGGTTACCTTCAGTTCTGCTTTTGTCTTGTTTCAAAGCTTTAAAATAACTGCTCACTTATTTATACGAAGCACCTAGGTTACCATACAATCTGTTGTTTTGAAAATATTTTGTTTATTATTGTAATTATCTAAGTGTTTTGTATTTTTCATAGTTGCATTGAGTGTGCCAAAAAATATGTTGTAAAAAGTTGATGTTCGTGACGTCACATACAATATGAAAACTTGATGTACGTGACGTTACATACCAAACAATGACGTCATTCCAAAAAATTACCTATTTTTAGGAAAAAAATTCTAAGGCAAAATAAAACCCTAAAAAACTGACTTTATTTAAAAAAAAAAAAAAAAAAAAGGTATGCGATACGGGTTTTACCATGCGATACGGGGTATGCGATACGGGTTTAGCGGGTTTAGCCATGCGATACGGGTTATGCGATACAGGGTAGGTGATACAGACTGGAAAAAAGAACCTTTATTAGATATACAAAATAGCTGTATTTTGTACTAAATATATGATAAAACGTGGTATTACATGCATTATCACGGTAACATGAAAACTAATAATGTCTGAAGATTTAACCACGTGATATAATGTATTTTTCATCATAGACTTAGGAAAAAACATTCTGGTTTAAATATTTATATTAGATCGGTCACCAGAAAAATGTATACTGTTTTTATGTTTCTGTATGATTACCAGTATCAGTGCGTATGCTTTCTATTTACTATTTCGTGTGATAAAGTATCGCATGCATGCAATAAATATTAATTTCACTCGTGAAAGCGCAGTTATGTATTAGTATCTAAATTTAAAACACGGCAGTAAGAGCTTGACATGTGACTTTCAAGCACGGTCATCATTACTAATGGTATTCTGACCTCTAGCTGTTTCTATTTTGTTTCTTTTTTTGAGTCACAGATGACTGTCCTATTATAAACTTTGACCTTTTTGAATAGTTAAGGATTGCCAACTCCAGGAATATATTCCTGAACTTTGTAATACATTTGGCATTTTAACTTATTTCCATTCGAATGTCATTGATGCTTTTTTGTAGACTTAACTCGCGTCTGGCGTATATTATTCTAATCCTGGTAACTACCTATATCTTACATCTTATATATCTTTTTTTATAAATTGGTTATTTTGAGAATAATTTTTTGTACAAGTATAATATATAATTCATTAAACTTCTGAATTAAATATGCATCGTCAAAACCAAATTTGGATTTGAGTTGATTTAAATAAAATCAGGAAATACTTAAACAATTGAGATGTTTTATGAGACCAAAACACGTATCTTTATAAGAGGTCCCAATCAATTGCATGCGAAGGTTTCACCGCACATGGAAATTGGCCTCTCAATTTATCTATACAACATCTACCATTAGTACAGACAGTTTCAGTAACGAGTTGAGAATATGACGCCATGCATGCAGGAAACAAAACATAAATAGATAATAGATAGAATAAATGCATCCGTAATTCCAGATTATAACGCAAACTGAGTGCATGAATTAATATTGGGATTGGTTTGTGCAATTTGCATACGTCATCTGTTTTGTAGAAATTGGGATTTGCAAAAGGGTTAGCATTGGAAAAATTATGTAGAATAATATAGTCGTGTTGTAAATATACACTTTCAACAGATTTCTTCTATATTCAGTCAATTATTTCAATTCAAAAGCAAACACAAATTAAGCAACAATCCTTTGGTGCCTCGGAAGTCAGCGGTTTTAGGTTCACATATTGCTTTTCTTTTTTTTTTAAAGAAAGCAACTTGTTTTCTTATATAATATTATATTGTAATAAATCTGAATGTGAATTTTAGTAAATAATAAATGTATGGCAATTCGATCTGCCGTAGAAGATATGGAAAGACAAATTACTTAATAGGAAACTCATTAGTCGAAGAATCAATAATAACAGGAACGAGACTCGAGATTGAATTTTATTGTTTTGTAAATAAACATAATAAATTTTAACACGCATTTCAATAAGTGTAAGATAATAAACATAACTAAATAAACAGTAACTATTAGAAAAATACTTTTTATTGTACACACAATTTTTTTCAATATAATTTATTTTTGCAGGACAAATATGATGTATACAGTATACGAAACAATATATTTACCTCTGATAAAACCAGCTATATCATCTGGATGTGAAAGGTACTTTGGGTCTATCAATGGGTGCTCAAATGGATCTGTGCTGTTCAGACGTACCGTTCCTCTACTTTTTGGATGCAAATAACTTGGCATGATACTAATCCCTTCTGATGTAGCATTCGAAACCATGTGATCAAGCACCTAGTAGAAGTACAAATATATCATACAAAATATTGTAAATGACGTACATTGTTCATCCACCCTTAGAATATATGGGATTTAGATGGTTTATTGTGTTTTCGGATTGTTAACTTACAAAATTCATAAATACCAAGAAGAACTTAGTTTACTCTCTCATTGGCACTCTGTTAGATGTCTAAAAGAATGGAATAAGTCGTTTTGGAGTGATTTCTACGCATTATGTGAAAGAAGAATTAGTTACGTACAGAACATGTCGACTTCGCCAAATATATATGATTTTGTACATTCAAAAATGTAGTGTTTATCGCAGAGTTTTGATAGTTTCAGAAGATCATTTATACTACAGTTTCCAAATGAAAAAAAATGTCCTGGAATATTATTTCCAAGTGAATATATAATACAGTATATCTTCATAAAGGAATAATTGATATAGAATATGTGTTCCAACAGAAAAGATACTATGACATTGTTTGAAACAACGTTTCCAGTGGAACTTCTGTTAAGCGGAACAAATATATATTGACAGCTACATGTATATTGTATGGAAGAATGCAGCGTTCGTAAAACAAGAAACTAATAAAACGGATTTCTTTATCAAAGGAATATGCCTGTTAATTTTTTAATTGACTAGTAAATATATTCTTATTCTCCTTTTAACGTAATCAGTTGTATATCTTTTACTATTTTGTTACTGTTTTAGTTGATATAATTTCTGGTAAATGGGAGATAAACCAAAAGTTTAACCAAGTTCTATTGTTATATTCAAATGCTTTTTTTATCAGATATTTTCGTAAGGAAATTTTTGTTAAGTAGAAATTATGTGTTTGTTTTGAATATTTTTAGACACGACATCATAACTTGGTAATAAAATGCTGTTTATATGTGTAGGATTCTAAAGAGCATTTTGGGACGCTAAAATTCGATAGTCACGCTAAAGTGCGATGGTCTTCGCTAAAGTCCGATGGTTCGCGAAAGTAAAGACGTAAAAATGTAGTTAGATTGTGACGTTGGCAATCGTTTATACAAACCAAAACATAATGTACATGCTGGAAGATAGATTACTTGAACATTTGATTTACAAATTTCAAAACAATTTTTAAACAGGAGTGGCCATGACGTAATTTCGAACCTAGCCGGGCTTTGTTGGCTGAAACGAATGTTTTTATTTTCGGGTGCTGGATGAAGGACTTGTGTCTTGTAGTTGACCTAATTACTATATAGATACAAAATAGTATACGCATAGTTATCCTGTATCCTGCTTCTATTGGAAACTAACAGATACATTTAAATATTGTTTACGTTGCAGTCTACCTAAGGGTCTCGATTTTATTGAAAATTAACTTCGGTGAAATAAATTATTTGTAACTTACAGTGACGACTATAAAGAGGGGGTCACATTAGTGATAGACTACATGTGTTCGGCAAGCTAACCAAATTATCAAAATACTTAATACGGCCGAACTGTGAAAAACATTACATGCCATTAAGAATATAACAGTGAGATTATATGAGATATTGAAAGCTTTATATTTAGTTGTCTTTGTATTCTGGGTGTTTGACTGTGACGTTGATTTTTCATTTTTATGACTTCAAATTGCAAATCGTCAATAGATTTGTTTTCAGCCTACCTCATATGAATGTGTAACTCAATCCTATAATTACCTTGTCTTTTAAATTTTGCTTCCACCCACTTTGTAAAGCTTCAGCATCAGGTGCAATGTTTGAGAAATATATCTCTGTATCGGGAGAACCACTCATAACATCCTCTTGCTCAAGATTAGCAAATAAAACTGCGTTGATGCCTGTTTCTGTATACAAACCTAAAACGAACACACACCATATCTTAAGGTCATTGGACTTACACACATTAACATTCATGTTTTATTTAGGGAAACCAAAGGTAATATGTAGATAAATCGTTTCAGGGAATGGAGTGAATTGTCCATCTGTTTTTTGTTTGTTTTTTTTTATCAAAATGGAATTCACATTTGAATAAGAAAACTATTACTAAGTCTTGATTATAGCCCCTGAGATCCATTCATTTTTTTTGATTGGGTTTGTTTTGTCCATTTTTTGTGTTTTCTCTGCTGTATTTGAAGCCCGATGTTTGTCTTTTCGATTGTTTTACGATGGAGCTGTCGGTTTGTCATCATAGGAGTTTGAATATCACATTGGTATCTTCAGTCTATCTTAATTAAGCTTGATCAGTAAGCATTAAAACTAAAAATGCAGATTATATGATAGTGTTCCAAAAATAGAACCTTTTATCCCGAAGAGATCGGTATAAATTGAAAATAAAAATGAGAAGTTTTAAAGAAAATAGAATTAAGCAAACATATTCTTCTTTTGTTAAAATATGAGTGATAACTAGAACCTAAACAATCACAGTTACATTCCTGTATCGACATTGAATGACATCCAATGTGATTTAAATTCAAAACCTTGTGTTCTGATATTTTACAATACAAAATGACAAAGACCAATAAACTGCCTTAAACCACATTCAAACACAACTTGTTTAAAAAATGGTATATTATGAAAATCATAAAAATGGGAAAAAAAATAATCATAAGTGGAATATAAACAGACAGCAACATGGCGAAATATATTTACGAAAAGACAAAGAGGTTTAAAATACAACATACAGAAAACTAGACAGAGTGATTGAGCAACATGAACCTCACCAAACTTAATTGAATGCATGTAGTTTGGAAGGATCAGAAGTTCTTGTTCCACTTGAGTGATATCCGGAAAATGCAATGTAATAGATGTATACAGAAGTTAATAACAAATTCAAGTTTTTGTCAGTTGTTTTCTTACGATCAATGATAAATTTCAACCCATGAACTACGGTTGTAGGTAATTATCTTAGATGCTCATAAAAAATAACAAGATTGGTATTGGCAGGAAATGGCCACAGCATTTATTAACAGATATGATATATGTACTGTTATATGAAATGCAATTTGTGATATGATATATGTACTATTATATGAAATGCAATTTGTGATACATGTAGATATATGAACTAAAATTAACTGATAAAAATGCATATGTGTCTTTGAAAATGTTATATGATGATCGCCGAATATGTTTGAGGTGGCAGACCATATATGAAAAGGGGAAGTTCAAGATAAGCTATTAACCCTGGAAATCAGAGGCTAATGCTATCATACGATTACAATAAGTCTGTAAACTGCAAATATGTTATCTAAGCGCAGCGAAATCTGTCATAAATCAAGCGACTAACCCTGGATATCAGAAGTTATCGCTAGCAACGCAAAGTTTAATAAAAATCAGAAAAAAACAACAAACTAATAAATTTCTTTCCAAGTTATCCATTCAATTTCTATATGCATGCACGTCCACTCCTCGTCCAGGATTAATCTTTTGTCTGGAATGACCGTCTCGTCATTAGAACTTTTGTACATCTTTCCACATAGAGTGATGATTTCATTGATGTAGTCTAGACAATACAATTCTGAAATAAACAAACAAAACCAAACAGCAGTATCTTCCGTAGGAATTGCATTCTACTAATAAATTTAAGGGAGGGTGGGCGGGTTTTAGAAGATAAATCTATGGCTAAAAAATGCGTCTGCTTTTCCTAAATGTCGACGTCAAAAAGGAGGATTATGGGTAAATCAATCACTTGCAAAGATCGATAATCCAACTAGAAACCAAATACTATTACTTGACGATGTAGTATAACGACGGACAGTGGTATGAGCACTACCGATAACTGATTTAAATTTTAGATTTTAAATCCTATTATCTTAGATGCTCATAAAAAATAACAAGATTGGTATTGGCAGGAAATGGCCACAGCATTTATTAACAGATATGATATATGTACTGTTATATGAAATGCAATTTGTGATATGATATATGTACTATTATATGAAATGCAATTTGTGATACATGTAGATATATGAACTAAAATTAACTGATAAAAATGCATATGTGTCTTTGAAAATGTTATATGATGATCGCCGAATATGTTTGAGGTGGCAGACCATATATGAAAAGGGGAAGTTCAAGATAAGCTATTAACCCTGGAAATCAGAGGCTAATGCTATCATACGATTACAATAAGTCTGTAAACTGCAAATATGTTATCTAAGCGCAGCGAAATCTGCCAAATTGGCGGTGCTGCGACAATTTTAGCCTATAGTTAAAATTTTCACAGAACCGTCAACCGCCAATAAAATTGGGGGGAGCTGCGCATAGCTGTGCCATTTCAAGCAAAATTTGATTAAAATAATTTTCTGATAAATGAATATGCCATTATATGATATAAATTGTAAATTAACAAGCAACTATTTGTATTATTTATAAAACAGCCCAATAATGTCGATGTTTCGTTTAACTGTTCACGAAGAACATATATAGGCAACTAAAAACTGTCAAATAGATATAGGAAGATGTGGTGTGAGTGCCAATGTGACAACTCTCCATCCGAATAACAATTTTAAAAAACGTAAACCATTATAGGTCAATGTAGGCCTTCAACACGGAGCCTTGGCTCACACCGAACAACAAGCTATAAATTGCCCCAAAATTACTAGTGCAAAACCATTCAAACGGGAAAACCAACGGTCTAATCTATATATATATAATGCAATGTTTGACGACCGTCATTGCAGTCTTGGCAATAAAACTCGAGACCAAATCAAGTTGTAACAGGCAAATCAATATATAACCTTGATATAAATTGAACTAGCTAATGATGAAAGTAACCTAGTTTGATATTTTAAATATATCATTTCCCAATGTGCACTGTAATATAGCTGTGAGGATCTTCCAATCTTCGCATTAGAATATTCTTCACCTTAGAGATAGTTAAGCCATCGGTAAAAACAAACCTACCATCAAATTTTCACTTCCGACCTTTTCAAAGCCAAATTACCTCCTCCCGGTCGTTGTCTTGCTTCCAAAATCACATTCTTAATAATTGACGACCTAACAATCCAAACCCTTATAGGAGAATCGGCAACATACACACAATTAACTGGGAATTCGTATATGTAACGCAAATATGCACCCGCTTTCAAACGACCTAAATATTTTATTGGATAATCCATCACAACACAAGTTCTCTCCATATATAGATATATGAAGATGTGGTATGAGTGCCAATGAGACAAATATCCATCCAAGTCACAATTTATAGAAGTAACCATTATAGGTCCATACCTATGTTGAATGAGTTCGACGAACAACGAGAATGTTTAATACCTAAAACATGTAGATCATATTTTGAGTATTGTAGAAAATTGGTATTTAGTCAAACTAGCTAACCATCAAAAGACAAAATAGCGGTCCACCTACTACAAGTCTATCTGGCAAATAGCAAAGCAATAAAAGCCACTGGACAAACACATTTGTCTAATTGCTCAGGAAGAATGTGTATAGTTTTATATTATTTTGAACTGTTTTACCATCAGACAATCTGTGATCAACTGATAACGTGCCTTGCTATAATTTGCGTGTAAATTTGAACTATATTTTATTTATTTAACTTTCAATAATGATACACAATGTACAGTGCATCATAAGCCTATTTGGCTGGCTGAAAATTACTTGTATATATGAATGTAATTGTTTGTTATAATTCAGGTTGCACTTTAATATTAAAATAATCTATTCTATAGTTAACCCTCTACCAAACTGATCGGTCTTAGATGAAACCAAATGAGTTTCTACATATTTCTTGTAAATTTTGACATCAGTCTTGTTTAAAGCATGATTTGTAGACCATGTATTGCTCATATTTTGAACTGTCAACTCTCCAACCATACATAAAAAGACCACGACAGGCCAAGGAAAAACAGCCTGGAATATCATAGCTTTGTATGCAGAACTTCATATACCTGATAATATTGACAAATTACGATGCAATATCTCACTTAAAAAGTCAACCTATTGTCCATCTGAAGCAACCTTGAACGCTCCAAACCAACGCTTACTGTAAATTTTGAGTAAAGTCTTCATAAACATTTAGCTTATTGTAAATGCTTAAGCCAGATCAAGCTGATCGATGTGTACGTATTGTTGAATTAGCAAATCCTAATTTAAAATATATGCAGTAAAAGCACAATGTCCTGCAAGGACATAAGCCATACATTGGCAAGACCGAAATCTTTCCCGAAACTGTTTAACAAATGTAAAGCCCGTGTAAACTTTTCGTACTATCTACTACCGAATTGTGTATTTGAAAGTCTATTCCAGTTTCGAAATGACCATATGAAAGTTATGTGTGGTATAATAAATGCTTCCGGTCCCAAGGTACGGGATCGGATCACCCGAAAACGAGACAGAGAATCTGCAGCTGCATTACTTGAGCCTGGAATATACAACGCTCAAATCTGAAAATAATTACCATTAATAACAATACTAGAGGACGAATCAACATCCTTACTAACTTTGATATTTGCTTGTTAATCATCAAATATAGTGCTTGGTTTTAATATAATCTTAATAAATAATAATAAAAAAAAATGTTGCTAAATTGAGAGGTTAGAATTATCTTTTAACAAAAATTTTAATAAGATTAAAAGTATCTGATCCCAGTATAGCTCTTGATTGATTTTACATGATAGTAATACGAGTTTACGTTAAATTTATTTGCGGTAGTTTAAATTTTTTATTTAGTCCCCGCTTTTCATATGATAACCTTAAGCCAAAGTAATTCAGTTGTGTTTATTGGAGTCCACCCTTTATCCAATAGATGATACATCAGTTTGGATTCGAAATCAATGCAATCCAACTTCTATACAAAATTAAACATAAGATTAATATAACAAAAATTCTCAATTTGATATCTCTTTAAGATCAGTTGTAATAGCATTTACTAAAAATTCACTTCATATTTTGCCCAGTATACGAGTTCGTATTGACGGGATACTGCAACGAGTTGCTTACACGTGCCTTAAATCTCGGTCTAAACAGAGGCCTAGTTTGCTTAAATCTTACATTTCTGCCTGCCTTCAGGAAAACAGTCTTGTATGGGGCACTGAATCATAAGTGGGTGTTCCTCAAAGCAACTTAAACAAGAATGAGTATAAGCACATGAATGATTCCCGCATGAACCTTGGTAATTGAATGCGTAACATTTTAAGCGCCCCATTCTTATTGCCATTACCAATACTAGACGGAGGATACATATTGAGTAGCCATAAGTCAGGGTCAACAACAGCCCAAGAACCAGCTGGATCCTGTGACATTCTTAGACGAAATTTTTCATCGTACGACTTCCATCCTGGTGCGCACCACTTAGCGCCTAGCCGTATACTATGTATGTACTTGAGTAAATCTTGAAAAACAGTCGAGTGATCAGTAGTACAAAATATACTAATATAGACTAAAAAAAACGCATCTGTCCAGTTACCCAATGTACCTATGTGTAAATTTCTGTTTTGTTGCTGTCTTGGTTGTATTCCGGGGGAGGGGAGTTACTGACTATCTTTTCAGGTATAACTGTGCCAACAGCACTTTCTAAATCATACCCGTTCTAACCAGAAAACATTGCAAAACATACCCTGTTCTAAACAGAAATATTGTAGAAAAAAAAAATTACCTTCTAGACATGCTTAGAATGCGAAAATGTATACCCTGTTCTAGACACGCTTGTAAAATGTATACCTTATTCTGGCCAGAGACCTTTATTTTCTAGACTAGTTCAGAAATATAAATCCTGTCACCAAACAGTTTATCAACGTAAGCAAAAAACATACGTGTTTCAATATCCAGTATCCAATCTGTTCTTTTTAATTCAATTGTTTAAAAATTAAACCTGTTCCCGACAGCAGGGCAAGAAAAAGCAACCCTGTTTTTAGAAGATAAATCTATGGCTAAAAAATGCGTCTGCTTTTCCTAAATGTCGACGTCAAAAAGGAGGATTATGGGTAAATCAATCACTTGCAAAGATCGATAATCCAACTAGAAACCAAATACTATTACTTGACGATGTAGTATAACGACGGACAGTGGTATGAGCACTACCGATAACTGATTTAAATTTTAGATTTTAAATCCTATTAACAACTGCAGTATGCTTTTGGTAAAGAATTTGTTTACCTTTTTTGTCTATTATATACTTAAGGAACTCTCCCGGATCTGATAGTTTGTGTGTATTTATGGTCCAATTTGCATTAACTCTGTAAGACATGAAAAACAGTAAATGATCCTGAAGATTATTTCCAACAGGCAGATCGGCATGCAACGGTATCTGAAATGAACACGATCTTTTTAGTCAGTTGAGAAACGTTAACTTGGTGCAATTAAAAGTATCTTTGAAACATTGAGGAAAATTAATACATAGAATGACCTATAAGAGACATATGAAAAACTAATAAAAAAATATATAATATAGACAATAAAAGGAGATTTTTTTCCACTTTTTGTACTAGTGAAATAAAACATATTTTAAAAGCATTAAAATAATTATTCTCAAAGCTGAGGATTAAGGTAATTACATGTTTTCTTCTAACATGTTAGGTATCACCAATTCGTAAAGTGAATAATTAAGTTCAGTCAAAAATATAAGGCTTATTTTTGTCAATTTAACATTTTAAACCTTCATTTCACACTAAACACGAAACAGCTGATATATGTGTGCGGCTGGATTAAATACGAATTTCAATTTACAAGAATAATGTATCAAGAGTGAATTATGTATTTTTGTTTTATATTTCAAAAACGTAAATTATCGTTTACACAAGACTTTGGATACTAAATTATAAGTTCATTGGATTTTGTATTCCTGGTTTTTCCATTCAATACTGAACAATTTTTATTTTTTGTCTATAACAAAAATGATTATCACTTTCCAATTATTTGAATATATGTGTTGAAGCTGTGTAAAATCACTCTTCCGTCCTACACATTATTACATTCTTATTTTGTGAAAGAACAAATGCGAAAATATTTCACAGCTTCCAAAAATTACAAATATGTTTACTTTAAACTTTTCAAGATGTTCTTTGGGTCCAATACCAGACAGCATCAAGATTTGGGGGGATCTTACAACCCCTGCTGACACAATGACTTCTTTTCGCGCCATTGTCAACATCCGGCGACTATGTTTCATGTATTCAACCCCAACAGCTTTTCCTTCATGAATGACGACCTTCATAAAACATAAAAATGTATATTTTACTCTCGTATTTTCATCTCTTGTAAACTGTTTATTTTAAAGTATAATAAATTATATTTGTGGCAATGATCTTATCAAAATGTAGGAACACAACAATAACTTTTTAATATTCTGCACAACTGGTGAATAATACGAATCGAAGGTCGGAAGTAATGGTTGTCATTGAAAAAAAGACTTGTGTTTTTTGCGGTTGTTATTTGTCATTAAAATTTTGGTCGTATTTCGTTTTCTGCCATGGTGTTGTCAGTTTGCCTTTGTCTTTGACTTATAAGTTTGACATATTTGTTTTTCGTTCATTTTTTTACATAAATAAGGCCTTTAGTTTTCTCGTTTGAATTGTTTTACATTGTCTTATTGGGGCCTTTTATAGCTGACTATGCGCTATGGGCTTTGTTCATTGTTGAAGGCCGTACGGTGACCTATAGTTGTTAATGTTTTTGTCATTTTGGTCTTTTGTGGATAGTTGTCTCATTGGCAATCATACCACATCTTCTTTTTTATATACTGATTGACTCTTTGGTATCTTTAACCTCTAAATGGACTATGTTATATAATAACTTATTTCAATAGGGTATAAAAGTGCATTAATGCCAAAGCAGCTCAGCATTAATGTACTAAGGCTCATATACTATTTATACCTTTGTAACATGACTTTGTAGACTGACTTGAAGATTTGATCTTCCCAATACTGGCCTGAGGTAACATTTAGCAGTACTGCATCTTTCTGAATTTTTAATATCATTTTGAACTGGACAGTGCCCTGAATTGAAATTAAAGAATTTGGACAATTATATAATCTTTAACGAGACGAAAATAAAGTACGTAAACTGCCATAGCATGTATTAGAATAGTCGTTACAAGGAAACACGGGGAGTGAAATAAATATTCTCAATTTTCATTGCATGTTTTGGGAAAACTTTCTGAAAAGAATGATTCCCGACCACCTTTGGCGTCATCCGTTTCGTTTCGTGTAGCTTTTTTAACCTTTGCGTAAACCCTTAACTGGATATCAATTGTGTAGTCATTTACCTAAATCTCCTGTTTACAAAACATAGAATTTTAAAAAAAACTTAGGATTTTCTTATCCCAGGAATAGATCACCTTAGCCGTATTTAGCACAACGTTTTGGAATTTTGAATCCTCAATGCTCTTCGACTTTGTACTTGTTTGTCTTTCTAACTATTTTGATCTGAGTGTCACTGATGAGTCTTATATAGACAAAACGCGTATCTGGCATATCAAATTATAAGCCTGGTACCTTTGATAACTAATTAAGATTGTGTGATAAAATTCTTCTATGCATTTACTTTAATCATCCAAAAACTAACTTTTTCATGAAATAAATAAATTGGCATTGGTCTCCATGAGAATACTCGGTGAATTTCGTTTTATCATTGACTTACCTATCATGTCAGGACTATTGCAGTCATGGGTCTGGAAACCAAGTTCACCTGCCGCGTTTTTGAAAATCTCAGTCGCAGGATTGCCAGGCTCGATGGAAACTGTCATTGGACCACCAACAGATCGATACACTAGTACAAAATGAAAGATTCCTCACCTTAGATATATATATTTTTTGTATCAATAGTTAAAAAAAATGTTGCAAAATAAATATTGTTAGGTTCATTCACACGGTTTAGTTATTCAAGATCTAGACTACGCAAAAGCACATTTATAGTTACATGTATGTACGTGTCACTGTCTTCATCAATGACCAGACCGATAAATACATGCGAAAAACTTCTTCGAGACGAATGAAATCAAACGAGTGACCTATACATTTTGTTATAAGTGAGTCGGTTTAAGATTTTAATACAACCTTATATAATAAGTCGTTTAAGTGTCTGAAATGAAGTGCGGTGACTTTCGATTACGATTTCATAGCAACACATTTGTATTCATGTCTTAATTTACATCAAAACAAAATCAGGGTTAACAATTATATTAATTCCAGAATCTTTAAAACATAACATAGACTCAATAATTTCTAATCTGAGACAACGCGACAATTCATTATTATGATTAATTCCATTACATGATAAGGCTAAATAATTTTTTTTCGTATCACATCTTTTTTGTCCTCCCTGTATGTCTGTGTGTATTTGATTTTGCTACATTGGACATTGGAAAAGGCGTTCTGCTGGTGTTATACACTAGCCAATTATCTTATATAAAAAAGAAAATGTGGTATGATTATCAATGAGATAACTCTCCACAAGAGACCAAAATGACACAGATTTCAGCAACTGTATGTCACCTTACGTACGACCTTTCACAATGAGCAAAACCCATACCGCATAGTCAGCTATAAATGGCCCCGAAATGATAATGTAAAACAATTCAAACGAGAAAAATAACGGACTAATTTAATTATAAACAATGAACGAAAAACAAAAAAGTAACACATAAACAAACGACAACCACTGAATTTCAGGTTCCTGACTTGGGACAGGCACATGTATACAAAAATGTGGCGGGTTTGAAATGTTAGCGGGGTCCCAACCCTCCCCTAATCTGGGACAGTGGTGTAACAGTACAACATAAAAACGAACTATAGAAATCCGTTGAAAAAGGTTTAACTTATCAGATAAATAAAAAAAATACAAGTGGACGTGGACGGGTACTTGTACATCCCAACAACAAAAAAAGACACAAGGTACAGATCTGAGAGTTATCGCTGTTAGTTACTGACAGCTAGTTGAAATAGCTATGTTAATTTTAAAATAATTATTTTTGTACCTTCCTTTTTAAGTTCAGGTATCTGTACATCTTCCGATTTCATGAAGTAAGGAAGAACATCCCTATAACTCCAACCTATACAACCTTCTGCTTCCCATCTATCGTAGTCTGACGGACTTCCACGGACATGTGTCATGTGATGTAGAATGCTTGTTCCGCCGAGGGCTTTACCAGCCGGCCAATAGTTCCGCTTTAATAAGAATACAGTGACAATGTTCACAAACATTGAAAACATTGCATGAGTATCGAAATTGTCATTAGTAGGGTCTACAACGTATCTTCGAATAAAACATCCCAAAAATCTTATACATTTAAAAATTGCCATGTTTAGTCATGAAAATTGTGGCAAATCAGGCAAAAAAAACTTTAATATTTCTAATGTAAAACAGAATGATATGAACGTTGAGCTCAAAATCATTGTTTCTAGAATAACTTTCATCTAGTATACTCGGTAACCATACACATAAATTGATGACCACACCTTGTTATAACATATATTTACAAACTATAAACATTAAAAAGCGCTACATTTATGCAAACGTACATTTTTGAATAATATACAGCGACTATCATGAAAAAGAACATTCAAAGTATATAGTCATGTATAAAACGCAGTATACATGGAGATGATATCTATATGGGAATCATCTATTATATATAATTCATTGTCTGGTACTTATATCCTATCGATTTGAGACGGCATTGACGGGAAATATTACCTGTTTAAAATTCAAGAAATTGTAACAGTTGACCGGTAAACTGTTCTTTTTCTATTTGTCTGTGCGTTTTATAAGGACATGGTTATCGCTGCCGTGAATTTTAATGTAAGAAGTCGCCTGAACTTGTAGAATCATATCAACGAAAGTGTAGATAATTGGATGAGAAGAATAAAACTGTTCATTGTATTGACTATGAAAAGTATCTAGCTCATTGTCTCACAGATAATAATAAAGTCCATCTTCCAGTTGTTAGTTTTTTTTTGTTATTATATTATGTAAATTTGTTCAAATAAATTTCATTTTATTTTAACAATATCAAGTATTTTTTATAAAAGTTAAAGATTTATTTTTTATACATCTTTGTATAAATCCGCGCAAATGTAGCATCTTTTCTACAGGTAAATTTTGCGCAAACGTTATGCGTTTTGTCGCGCAAACGTGGATTTTTTTCGTGCAAATGTAGGACCAATCCGCGCAAACGTAACGCGTCGGCGGTAATGGATACAAAATATAAAAAATAAAATATAAAGGGCATTACAAGAAAATCATATACCGTTAAAAAAGAAAATAATGTACATAACATGAAGATTCGTTGTATTTCTATATTTTGTGGTTTCAACTAATTGGTATACTGTTGATTTTAATGCCTTATAATTTACATATACTAGTAATACCTATAATAATTCAGAAAAGTTCTTAACCTTGATTAATATGTGTTATTATATAATTTACCCTTCCATCTAGAGCATATCCTGCACTCTCTTGTTTGACAGTGAAGTATTGCCAGTCTTGCTCTGAGAATTGAAGGTGTGTCGACATCAGTGGTATATCAACATATTTATTTTCCAAGTCTGAACCTCCGGCCTCTAATACTAATACTGTAACTGGATCCTCACTCAACCTCGTTGCGAGAACTGACCCTGCTGTGCCACCGCCAACTGAATGATACATAATTATGTACAGTAAATTTTGATATTTTATGTAAAATCTATAGAACCATTTTCAGAACTATTTTTTTTTTTTTAAGCTTCACCTTTGGAGTCATCTTCAATTAAAAAGCAGATGCACGTAGATGTGGTGCTTGATTTCCATTCATAAAAATGTTGTTGAAGTAAAATACAGTAGAAAGAAGTGTTACCTGTTTATCATAACCTTTTTGCACTTTAAAGAACCAAAGGCGCTCTTATATTTTGATCTGAGCGCCACTTATGAGTCTTATGTAGACGAAACGCGCGTCTGGCGTATAAAATTATAATCCTGGTACTTTTGATAACTATTTACACCACTGGGTCGATACCACTGTTGGTGGACGTTTCGTCCCAGAGGGTATCACCAGCCCAGTAGTCAGGACTTCGGTGTTGACACGAATATCAATTATATGGCCATTTTTATAAATTTTCTGTATACGAAACTTTGAATTTTTCAAAAAACTAAGGATTTTCTGACCCCAGGAGTAGATTACCTTAGCCATATTTGGGTCAACTTTTAGGAATTTTGGATACTAAATGCTTTTTTTATTTGCCTATTTAACTATTTTGATCTGAGCGTCACTGATGAGTCTTATGTAGACGAAACGCGCGTCTGGCGTATAAAATTATAATCTTGATACTTTTGATAACTATTATATGAACTGAAAGTTATGTCATTTCTGTTTAAGAACAAGCTAGGCAAACATATTGCTTCGAATTGAAGTGGGATTTTGATTTATTGAAACGTTCAATGATAAAATGGTTTTGCTCGTTTGAATTGTGAGTCAGCTTTAAAAGGCCCTGAACTGACAAATGTAAAACAATTCAAACGAGAAAACTAACAGCTAAATTATTGTACAAAAAAATTAACGATAACAAATTTGTTACTTAGCAACAAATGACAGCAACTGAATTACAGGCTCCTAACTTTAGACAATCAGAAACCAATCTCTTTTTTGACACTGCGAATATTACACAACTATATAAATATATAACACCTAAAATCGCAATTGGCACGTTAACAAATTGCTATAAAATTGAGAAAGGAAATGGTGAATATGTCAAAGCGACAACCACCCGACCATAGAGCAAACAACAGCCGAAGGCAACCAATGGGTCTTCAATGTAGCGAGAATTCCCGCACCCGTAGGTGTCCTTCAGCTGGCCCCTAAAATATGCATAATAGTACAGTGATAATGGACGTCATACTAAACTCCGAATTATACACAAGAAACTAAAATTTAAAATCATACAAGACTAACAAAGGCCAGAGGCTCCTGACTTGGGACAGGCGCAAAATTGCGGCGGGGTTAAACATGTTTATGAGATCTCAACCCTCCCCCTATACCTCTAGCCAATGTAGAAAAGTAAAACAATAACAATACGCACATTAAAATTCAGTTCAAGAGAAGTCCGAGTCTGATGTCAAAAATGTAACAAAAGAAAATAAATAAAATGACAATAATACATAAATAACAACAGACTACTAGCAGTTAACTGACATACCAGCTCCAGACCTCAATTAAACTGATTGAAAGATTATGTCTTCATCATATGAATATCAGGTACAATCCCTCCCGTTAGGGGTTTAGTATCATACTATCATAAAATATATGAGAAGAACATAACCCGTGTCATGCCAACAACTGTTTTTTTAGAAATAAATGTGTTTAGTTCCGATGCAAAGACCCTATCAGTGAATCAATGTTAAAGCCAAAATATGCAATCTTTAATGACCTGACAACAGTATCGTAACTATATCCCCTTTTAATAAGTCTATTTAAAGGTTTTGTTAGTTTCTGAGGAGAATACTGACATTTTTGTGCTTTATAAAGAATATTTCCATAAAATTTTGGATGTGAAATACCTGAACGTATAAGATGTCTGCATGTTGAGTTATATTTACGAATTATTTCCTTATACCGGTGATAAAATTTAGTAAATGTTTTGACCAGTTTGTGATATCGAAAACCCTGGTGTAATAATTTTTCAGTAATACATAAATTTCTCTCGCTAAAATCTAATACATTGTTACATAGCTATACATACATCTGTATATTAAACATAAACTCACTTCGCTATACGAACAAGCATCATCAGGCGTGGAGGGGGGGATTATGGGGGAGCTAATTTATCAATATTTCTAGCTTATATCAACATTTTATCGTGCAAGTTTTATTTGATACTGCGTTCATTTTAGCAATACTTTATTAATATTACTTTAGCACCCACATAAGTTTATTTCCAAACTTCTCCACGCCTATATGTTAACACGACTAAGTCGCAGCTGTCAGTAAAATGTTTTTAAAGTAAGTTAAATATCAATATTCATGTTACTTTAAATACCAATTTGTATTATTCATTTGTCTTTCGACCGTAAGAAAATCTATACATATGTAAGAATCAATATTGAAATTAGACTTTGTTATTGAGGATAAAATCTTATTGTGAGTGGAATCATTAAATTCATATTGGCCTTTAGTAAAAAACCAAACGTTCTCCCTTATATTGGACAGTGTTGTAACACAGTGCAACATAAAAACATAAAACATACATTTTTTTTAATAGAAAACAATTTAATCAGTTGATCCTCTTATTTTACAAAAAAAAAAAAAACTTTACAAAATATTCACTGTTAAAAGTACCTTTCTTTTTATTAACGCGATGAAGTGTTAATATATATATATCAACTATATAGCTGTTCCTATCGAAACCCGACCATATATTTATGCGAGAAAGAGGAAATAAAATTGTACATTTTGGATTCACTAGTTTGACGGGGCTCTACTGTAAAGCGGACTAATTTTTAGCCATAACAAACATAAATCAACGTTTGAAATTTATGAATGAGGTAATGTCAAGTTCTACCGTAGCACATGATAAGCTTGGTATATATCATGATATGCTAAGAAGCACAATTATGACCGTTAGATTCAAAAGAGTGTGTATTTCGAATTATAATCGTCTGCAACAGTTTCATTGGTGAAGTGGATTATTTATATTACTTATAATGCATATTTTTACGTGTTCTTACCAATTATATAATCATAGACACCAGTCAGCGGCTTTTCAAATATTGTGTCTACTTTGAATCTTTTAATATACCCAGTAAATATTAACTGCATGGCTAATATTAAGGCTGGCATCAAACCCATTTTGATATAAGGCTCTGAAAAGAAAAGAAAATTAAATAAGGCAACAGTACTTTACCGCTGATCAATAGTCATAATTCGAATAGGCAAACATTTTAATCCGGGTAACAAACTAAAACCTAGGAGAACTTATTAACTATAAAAGGAAAAAAACGGAACGACAGAAACACTGAACTGCAACAAAAGCAAACTCCAGCATACATTGAACCAGACTGTCGATATCAACTTCAATATTCCTGACTTGGAACAGGACATTTTATGAAAAATGGTGGGTTTAACCTGGTATTTTGACTATCCAAACCTCCAGTTTATATGACAATGTAAAAAGTACCGGTAAAATAACAACACAACTTAAAAGTACAAACAAACGCAACAACACTCAGCATAAATAAATAGATAAATAATATAATAGTACATAACGACATGTATACAGCAGAACGGTCACCTCCAATGAATTTTAGACAGCTAACTGGGCACCACAAACGAAAATATAAACTGCAAGTCACATGAATAGATCGACGTAACAAAAAGTAACGTATTTATTGTGTCTTCTGTATTATCTCAGGTAAATTTCTGAAAATGATTTAGATTTGCATGTTAACATGTATGCTTTTAAATATAAAAAAAAAATGGATGAGGAAGTTTGATAATGATACAACTATCCATCAAAGTTCAATGAAATACTAGTAGATGTCTGTCTTTCGGCTTAATTGCATTTTTTGATAAAGCTAATAGGAGTTACCAGTACCTTTGAACTCATAATACGCTGATAAAATCTTCCCCAGGGTACATGTAGTGACATAAAACATATCTTGGAAGCATAGTTATAATGCTTCTATCTAGATTTGCATATCTTTTGGCCTTTATAGCATGTTAAACGGTATTGGATTTTCTCATTATTTAATTATAAGGCAACCTGAAATTGTTTACACCCTCGTCACACAATCATTTGATCTAAAGGTATACTAAATATGTTGATAATTCTTTTAAAAAAATATCTTGTTTTGTCTTATGGTATTCAGTTATTAAACACTATTCACCTCTAAATATCTATCAATAATATATCGTTACAAAGTCCTCCTGCTTTAATTACCCTTTTTTTCTTTTTCTTTTAATACAGAAATTCTATAACGCATATGAAATGCAAATGCCGGAAGTTAATCCCTACGATATTCGATGCTAAATTGTTTATCTAAAGTAAAGTACATACAAGTTGTCAATAATCTTACCAGTATCACTAGTTGCTTACATCCAGAACAAAGTATCACACATATCAATAATTACTAAAACAAAGCATAAACGTTTACCACAGTTATATATTTTATTTTTTTAATGAGACTTATACCTGATTAAAGTTGGAATTTCCTCTCAATATTTGAAAATATTAACATGTAATCTCCTGAAATGTGTTTTGAACATTAATGGTTAATGTACGCATTAGTACATTCTGGATTATTATAATGGTTTCATTTCAATCAATATCTGATTACGGTTTATAGTCAGAGATGGGTCCGATTACTTTCAATGTAATTGATAAAATTACAATTACTTTGTCATTTGTACGATTAAATTAAATTAATGATTACATCATTTCTGAAAGTATCTGATTAAATTAATGATTACATTGGCAAAGTAATCATGATTACATCTGATTACAATGAATTTAAAAACAAAACATTTTGAATGATGTGAATGAATAAACGTTCAATATAACTATAGCATTTTTGAGAAAGTATTTTATTTGGTTCAATTAAAAAATGATAACTTCAAATTAAACTTCATCTATCTAAATAAACACCAAATTTCACTACATATATATACATTACACTTTATCACCAATGATCTCTAAATTAAATTTGAATTAAATTTTATAAAGATATATCATAATCAAGAGTTTTTTTGTTTGTCTTCTGACCTCTTTCATAATTTATATGTATTCCAAGTTGCAGTTTATGGAAGTTTAAATATGGATGAAATAATTAAAGTCACCAGTTAAAACTATGTTAAATTTTAATAGAAATGTTTAATCAAATTGTTAACAATATGTAAGTACTAAAAATCATTGCATTTTACATGTCCAGTCCAAATACATTTAAAACAAATTTTAACAACGTATTTGTCCAACTTTTAATTTAGTTTGTGCTAATTAGATAAATTTTCATGTCTGATATATCTTTTATCATATATATATTTCCCTAAAGCTATACTCAATTGGTAATTGCAATAAAAACAAACCTTAATTAGTCTCCTACCTGTCAATTCAAAGTTGACAAAAATCACAAAAATTAACAAAAGATTATAATTCAGGGTTAAAGAAAAGTATTACTTGAATATATAACAGTTATTAACAAATATATATATATGAAGATCATTATAAAACGATGAATATGCATAAATTTATGTAATATCTTTTTCTAAGATAAAAGGTATATAATTGTATTATTGTATTATGTCTCTGCTTAGGCTAATGATGACTTTTCAATACGGTAACAGTTTATTTTTTGGAAAATTATTGAACTGTATTATGTTAGTGATACAAATATGTGTATTTGTTGGTGAAATAAGGAGGCAAAAAATGATTATATATGAAATATATGGTATGGGAGATAACTCTATAAAAAAATGCATTGTAAGTGCACATGCAAATTCATTTGTTGTAAATATATTGAATATATGTTGGACTTTTATTATGTTGTATTACATAAATGAAATCGGAGAACTGTATAGCAAACTAAATATTCAGAATTTTGAAGACAATAATATACATATTTATTTTTTCCCATAAAGTATGTCTATTCGTTTAGTTTCATTAAACGTAAACGGTATGGGAGATAAGTCAAAACGAAATGCATTATTCCAGTGGTGTCAGAAAAAGAAATTTGATTTTATATGTTTGCAGGAAACTCATTGTACAACATTTGTAGAAAATGAATGGAAAAAAGAATGGGGAGGGTCAAGTTTTTGGTGTAACGGGACTTCCGTTTCCAAAGGGGTAGCAATTTTAGTGAAACCAAATCTAGATATAAACATCACTGAAAAATATAAAGATGCGGAGGGAAGGAAATTGATAGTTGAATTCAAATTAGACTCAAACGAAACTATTAGAATTTTTAATATCTACGCCCCTAATAATGGCATAGAAAGAAAACATTTCTTTAATAAGTTAAAAATAGATAAAGAAAATGATATTGTGAATTACGTTATGGGAGATTTTAATTGTTGTCTAAATAGGAAATTAGATAGAAAACATATGCCCAAACGTGAAGATGCGGGAAATAATGAACTAAAAAATTTCATTGAAAAAAATGAACTGACGGACATTTGGCGTCTCAGATATCCAAACAAAAAACAATATACATTTTCAAGGGGTCAATCATACTCGAGAATAGATTATATATTCACTAGTGAGAATATCGATTGTAGAGTAAACAATGCAAAAATTGTTTATTTTCCCTTCAGCGATCACGACGGCGTAACAATTACAATGAACATCGTCGAACCAGAAAGAGGCCCGGGTTATTGGAAAATGAACAATAGTATAATTAAAACCGACCTCTTCAAAAATACTTTTGAAACATTCTGGAAATCTTGGAAACTTAACATAAATAATTTTAAAGATAAAAAGGAGTTCTGGGATTTAACAAAAACTAAAATAAAGGACATAACAATAACTGTTTCAAAGAAACTTAGGTTAAATGAAAATGAAATTAAAAATTGGGAAGATAAATTAGAAAATCTGTTAGAAAATGATGGAACACAACAAAATCTGAATGAGGTTGAAAAACTAAAAAATGATATATATAAATATTACGAACAAAAAGCAGAAGCAGCACGCATAAGATCAAAAATAAATTGGTATGAAAAAGGTGAAAAATCCACAAATTATTTTTTCAGATTAGAACAAAAACGAGGAAAAGAAAAACTATGGTCAAAAATAAAAGCCGAAAATGGCACATACAAAAATAATATTAATGAAATCTTAGGTGAACAATTAAAATATTATGAGAAACTTTTTACCTCGGGTGGTTGTAATAGAGAGGCTGGGGAAAAATTACTATATAATGTAAATAAAACTCTATCTGAAGCAGAAAAACGGTTATGTGATAGTGAAATTACAAAAGATGAAATTTTCAAAGCAATTAAATTAATGAAAAGGGATAAATCACCAGGGGAAGATGGCATAACTGCAGAATTTTATCAGGAATATTGGTTTTTGATACAGGATGAGCTTACGCAAATATTAAAAGAAACCTTTTTTGATAAAACACTTTCCGAATCGCAGAGACTTGGAATGATAAGCCTATTATATAAAAGTGGGGAGAGGGAGGATATTAAAAACTGGCGACCTATAACATTATTAAATGTAGACTATAAAATTTGCTCAAAAATTCTGGCTGAACGTTTGAAAATAGTTTTACCATCTATTATAGAAACAGATCAAAAAGGGTTTGTTAAGGGCAGAAATATTTTTGATTCTAATAGAATGCTGCAAGATATTTTCGATTTTATAGATATGGAAGACGAAGAAGGATCAATCCTTTTTCTTGATCAAACAAAAGCTTTTGACTATGCAGAATGGGAATGGTTAGATGCATGTTTAGAAAAATTTCAATTTGGGGAAAATTTTCGGGAATGGGTTAAAATGTTACTAAAAAATGCTAAAACTTGTTTAATGACTAACGGTTTTCAATCAAGATACGTCCCAATTTCTAGATCAATCCGTCAGGGCTGTCCAATATCGCCGATGCTATACATTTTACAAGCAGAGCCGATGGCAGCCACAATTAGGGCTAATCCGAAAATTCAAGGAATAAATTTACCCCACCCTGACATAGAAAATGAAAAGAAAGAGGTTAAGATTAACATGTTTGCAGACGATACACAATTTTTTAATAGAACAGAGGAATCAATCGAGGAAACATTCAAGGTTTTAGAAATATACGAGAAAGCATCGGGTGCTAAGATAAATTATGAAAAGACTGTAGGGGTATATTTGGGTCGTTGGAAAAATAAAACACCAAAATATAAAAAAATTAGGTGGTCAAGCGAACCAATTAAAGCATTGGGAGTCATGCATGGATACAGTGTTGATATAGAAGCTATATGGTTAGAAAAAATAAAGAAGATTAAGGCGTGTCTTGAGGTTTGGAAATCTCGTGACCTAACATTGAAGGGCAGGGTCTTAATATTAAAATCATTGATTATATCTAAAATAGGGTTCGAAATCGAAATGCGAGGTATACCTGAAAAATATAAAAAAGAAATAAACAATGTCATGTGGAATTTTATATGGGAGGGAAAAGTAAATTTAATTAAAAGGGACGTGTGTTGCTTACCGGTAGAGGAAGGGGGGATTGGTATGATCAATATAGACTCATTCATTAAATCCAAACAAATCAAAAGTATGCAAAAAATTTTAAGATCAAAAACCGATAACTGGAATACAATAGCCAAATGGTGGCTACAGAAGTTTGATATCAAATATAATTGTGATAATTTTTTAGCAAAGTGTTCGGACTTACGAGGATTACAAATGGAAAATTTTCCAAAATACTATCTTGAGTTAATTAAAACGTGGTCAAAATTTTTAAGTATACAAAGTCCAATAAATAAAAACGATATCCTAAACCAACATCTTTTTGGAAACATAAAAATTCAATACAACAAAAAACCTATTTTTTTCGCTAACTTCGGAAAAAGTGGAATTCATACAATAAAAGATATTTGGGATGAAGAAACGAAAAACATTAAAAGCGACAACTTTATATACAATACTCTTAAAGATAAGAGAAACTGGATCTCGGAATGGACAAGGCTGAAATTAGCTATTCCAAAATTGTTCAAGGACAGACTAAAAAACGTCCACGTTGATCCAGAACCCCCCAAAAATGGTTATTACATTAAAAATACATTTGAATTTTACGATAAACAGAATAAAGTAGTAATCCCAAGTGAGATATCTTTGAAATTAATCCAATATTCGTTAAATTTAGATATAGTTCCAAACTGTCAAATAAAATGGAATATTCAGTATAATTCGGAATTACCGTGGAAAAAGATCTGGATAAATTTAAATAAAAGTATGTCCTCTAGGAAAGCAAATCAAATTAGCTGGAAAATTGTTCATAACATTATCTATACGGAGCAAAAACTATTTAGAATCGGCAAATCAAATAATGGCAAATGCCATTTTTGTAAAACTGAAAACGAAACTCTCACACACCTTTTTCACAGCTGTAACATTATAATGGTTGTTTGGGAACACATTTTTGATGCGCTTAAAACATATAATGTACTTAATAACACTGTATATATTCCATTGAGCGAAGAACTTATCATACTAGGAATGTACGATTACAACAAAAAGTACAATGTCATAACTAATACGATTATGAATACAGTTAAATGGATTATTTGGAAATGTAGGAATATAATCAAATATCAGTCTAAAAGTTTTACTTCCAGTCAATTGATAGCATATGCAAAACGGGAACTGAGCAGTTTAATTGAATCTATGGATAAATCATTATCATCTAAAAAAGAAAATTTTGCAGCTGAAATAAAACTTATAATAAATCTTATACATTAGTAAGTGACGTAATAATTTGTACTTACTTTCCTTTTCTTTTTAGAACATAATAATACATCCAACTATAGAAATATACAATACACGCGTTTACAAGGTCGAGCATGTGACCTATAAAATCACTGACCGACACATAACAATGTAATCCAGGTGTTAAAAGTACAAAAAATAAAATGTCAATTATATAAGTAAAGGTAAATTATTGTGTAGATTATAGTGTGTTTTGGGGGACTTTTGATGTATTTTATTTACTGGTAGAATATTGTGAATAATTTATACGCAAACTCAATCTGTGTAATTTTAAAATATGAATGTATAACTTATGTATGGGAAAATATAAAATTGATTTTTTTTTTTTTTTTATAAGAGTCCACCGTTTATCCCTGGACGTTGGATCAATGTAAACACAGGGCCCCTTGTGTATTCTTCCCTGGGTTACACAAGGAAAATTGTATTCAGGTGATTTTCAATAAATGTATTTCAAGTCTTAAAAAAAAAAAAAAAAAAAACAGTTTATTTTTTACTGAAGTAGACATGCTTAAAGTAACCAAACCATTTTAGTATGTTATGAATTTATCAAATATGAATAACAAAGAGGTTCATTTAATGACCAAAAACACAATTTTAGATTTTTTTCATTGTAATCAGAATGTAATCAAAAAGTAATCATGATTACAGGGTATTTTGAAAAGTAATTGATTAAATTAAATTACATGTAATCAGATTTTTGGCTGATTAATGATTACACTGATTACTTGAAAAATTGTAATCAATTACAGCTGATTAACGATTACAATTACAATTACCCCAAGTCTGTTTATAGTATTTGTATATTTAATGTATACGTTGTTTTGAATAAAAAAACGACGATATTAATATGTTTCAATTTATCTAAAAGATAAAGTTCTTTTGGATCGAATGAAAATCAATCTCGCTTGTATATCCTATTTAAACTTGAGTAACAGAGCAATTTTTGTTTGTGAAAATTGGCAATATACAAATATACAAAGTTGAGCAAGTAAAGCTATTTTGGATCTAGTATCTCATTTTTACCCCTGGCTAGAAAAATTAAAAAAATGTATTGTTTTTGCGATAAATTTAACCTTGAATAATGGTTTAGTGCAGGCATTACAACTTACTAAAATTCCTAAGCTTGGAAATAAAAAAGATAAATTGTATTTACGTGGTAGTAGCTTTTCGTACCCGTGGGTATCAACAGCCCATTAATCAACACTTTGGTGTTGCCATGAATATCAATAATGTGGTCATTTTTATAAATTTCATGTTTACAAAACTTTGAATTTTTCGAAAAATTAAGGATTTTCTCATCCCAGGCATAGATTACTATAGCCGTATTTGGCACAACTTTTTTGGAATTTTGGATCCTCAATGCTCTTCAACTTTGTACTTGTTTGGCATTATACATATTTTGATAGGAGCGTCACCGATTCGACTTATGAAGACGAAACGTGCGTCTGGCGTACTAAATTATAATCCTGGTACCTTTGATAATTATTCTGTACCATAAACTCATTATGATTTTTAAATTTTTTGCAGCTTTAAACAGGTTTGCACATCGTAAAAATATTGAATTTTAATTTTATTGTTAACTAAAAATAATTACAGTTTTTGCAAAAATGGATCCGACGAATATCACTTTTATAGACAAGTAAAACTTACGAAAATGAAAAATCACACATTTAATTTTTGTTGAAGGGTCAATCTGCCTCCAACATATCTTTATATAACTTAAAAAGACTGATAGAACGTAATACCCTTTTCCTCCTGAAAATTGCATCTCTTTGCGAACCTCAAATGAAGCATTTAAATACTTCAAACAAATACACGTGCATCGTTAAAAGAGTTCAATACTAATTTTAAGAGGAATACATATCTATAGTGATGTGGAAACCACATTGTTGACATTTTGATCGTACTACTCTTAAACTCTGTACCTTTTGTAACCTCAAAGGCAGAAAGAATATGGAATAATTATATTCTTTAAAAAAACATACTAGCGCCATACATTGTATAACTGTGTGTGTTTGGACCAGAATGATTTATGCCAGGTGTAATCTTTTAAATTATTAATACGTATCATACATGTAGCTTTCTATTATTTATATGTTTTGTGTTAAATTCGAATCTTAGATAAACTTTTGCATAGGTTTGACAGGCTATGTGACGTTTTTTTTTTTTTGTTTTTTTTTTTATATCTTTTGACGGTCTGTTTTTAACCCAAATCCTCTTTTTTTCACAGCAATTCGATTGTTTGATACATTGTACTTAGAAGAAAAAAAATTCGCACCGTGTCTGTCAACACAGCTAGCCTTTTCAAAGCTAATAACATTTAAAACATTCTGTCTGTTTTACCTGCACATCTCGATTTTTCACGTTAGTTCGATCGTCTGATACTTAGAAGAAAGAACTTCATACAGTGTCGACCAACACAGCTGGTCTTTTCAAAACTAATATCATTTAAAACATTTTCCTATTTAGTGTCTGTATCATATAGATATAGGAAGATGTGGTGTGAGTGCCAATGAGACAACTCTCCATACAAATAACAATTTAAAAAGTAAACCATTATAGGTTAAAGTACGGCCTTCAACACGGAGCCTTAGCTCACACCGAACAACAAGCTATAAAGGGCCCCTAAATTACTAGTGTAAAACCATTCAAACGGGAAAACCAACGGCCTAATCTATATAAACAAAATGGCTGTATATGTTGATGTTTTTACTTGTTTAATGCATTCTCCTAAGGTTTCGTCGGATATATTCAAATATTGTATTTGTATTTTTTTCTATAATTTTGTCGATGTATCCATCTAGGAATAGTTGTAACAGTGGATGGTGGTTACGGCTAGGTACTTCCAGACATCAACGTTTTTAGGTGTATGCCCATAAAGTTTGAATTATTTAACTTCTTTGTTCTTCTTAAATATTGTAGTTACTATACATTTTTCATAAGCTCATTTACCATTTATCCTCCCAACCTTCCAATGATGCTTTTTTATGCAAAAGAGCAATGTCTTCCAGGTTGGCGATCGTTCAAAGGGAAAGTCTATACTCTGTTAATATTATTGTGTCAGATGACGTTGATGTTTATGGCATGCTATTAATCTAGATCAGAAACCATAGAGGCACACCATATAGTAAGGTGATTATAGAAGCGACAACTCCTTCAAATGTTACTAACTGTATTCTATTTTCAATGAATTAACGAATCCATGTGTTGCGAGTTTTTTGTGGAACTAATTATAGAATATGTCCGAGACAATAATTAACTAATTAAATTTGAAAGGTACTGCGATGTTATTGTTCAGCTAAAAGAAACCGAAGATGTTTGAAAATCTTGAATAGTTTTCAAGACATAAAAAGTGAAAATGAGTAATCTACCATTTGATTTTTTTAATTGTAATCTCAGTCCTGATGTTTTATATTTCACTATTTTCGGTCCTTCCTTTTTTTTAGTTAATCCATGGTTTTTTTTAATTACATAAACTGTCATCCTGCCTTTTTTTTTAAACAAAAAAAAAAGTGCTTTTTTTTTAAAACTAAAAATTAGTGTTGTCAAATCGTACACTTTTGCCTAACCGGTTACTCGGATAATCGTTCGACCGATTAACTGGTTAACCGGTAGTTTGAGTTGGTGCTTAAAAGCCTTATCAATACCACATGTGGTAGGAGTGTCAATTTAACAACCTTTCATCCAAAAATATAAATTTACGCTTTTAGAAATTGAAGTTTGTCCTCTTTGTTATAAGTCTTGTGTGTAAGGATTCCTGTCAAAGTTTGACTTTTAATAATCAACTACACCGTATCAACTATAGGGTTTGTACAAACTTCAGAAAAATAGAAAAACCTTCTTGATCTCGTAGAATTGAATATGTCTGAAACTGATCACTCTTTCCTTTTCACTTGTTGACTACGAAAATGATGTGGAGTGTTTCAATTAAAATGATTCATTATAAAAAAGAAGAAGATTACCAATGAGACAATTCTCCACAAAGAGATTAAAATGACACAGAAATTCACAACTATAGGTCACCGTTTCTTTACTTTGTTTGCATGTTACTCGTACTATCACGTACACATTCTTGATCTCGTAGAATTGAATATGTCTGAAACTGATCACTCTTTCCTTTTCACTTGTTGACTACGAAAATGATGTGGAGGGTTTCAATTAAAATGATTCATTATAAAAAAGAAGAAGATTACCAATGAGACAATTCTCCACAAAGAGATTAAAATGACACAGAAATTCACAACTATAGGTCACCGTTTCTTTACTTTGTTTGCATGTTACTCGTACTATCACGTACACATTGAGTACATTCAAATTGGTTTGCATTATATATTTTTTTAGTTTTTAGTTTTTAGCAATTCGTTAGTAAGACTAAGCTTTGTGAGATGGAGGTTGTACACTCAGGTGAAGGTTTACACACTATTAGATCAGAAACGAAATAATGAAGTAAATCGTAAAATTTAATCGCATTACTGATTTAGAGTTACTGTTAAAAAAACATATATACTAATTATCAAGTTTCTTTAAGATCCTGCCCGACCTGAGAGACAAGCTCTAATTAATTAATTCCTTAATTTTATGTGTATAGGATTAACAATAGCAATCAATTTACTGGACAATTGATCTGTCAAATTAACAAGACGACAATTTTTAAATATAACCTAACTATTTAATGATTTCAATACAAATTTATATAAAATCTGTCAAAATAGAAAAAAAAAGTCCGGTTTACCGGTTATAGGTTTTGGTATTCGGTATTCGGTCGTTCGACCGATAAACCGGTTAACCGGTTAACTGTTGACAACACTACTAAAAATCCGGTTCTGACCTGTTCTTTTTGTTTTTAAATTTCATCCTAACATTTTATTAACATTATAATGTGACTTAATTAAAAAATACTGCTTTTTCAATAAAGACATTTTTATATACTAGTATCACATGCATACGTCTTTAATGAATTTAGGCTATACATATTCATTAGAATTCCGAATATCTGTTAGAAGAAAGACAACTTTTGTTCCTTTATGTACAGATTATACTCAAATGATATCTAACGTACATTCAGAAAACGAATATTCATTGTAATTTTTATATGTTATTTTTTACAAATTATTTCTTTCGTTTGATGTGTTTGAGCTTTTGATTTCATCAGTTGATAAGGACTTTTCGTTATAGATTTTCTATGTAGTTTGTTATTTTTGTTATTTTACTTTTCATGCCTGTACCAAGTCAGGAATGTGACAGTTGTAATCCATTCGTTTGATGTGTTTGAGCTTTTTATTTTGCCTTTTGATTAGGGACTTTCCGTTTTGAGTTTTCCTCGGAGTTCAGTATTTTCGTGATTTTACTTTTATAGCAAAAATAATTATCTCATGAAACCACAATCCCTCATTGTATTATTCGTGTCTGGTATGGACTGCACTTCATACGGAGAAACTCACGATAAAAATTCATACAAATAACTTGAAATAGAATTATCTTTTTGTTTTGTTAAAAAGGATGTTTTCAATTGTCTTTGGAATGTTTTTGCCTTACATATTTTTTTTCAAAGGAACATTGTTCAGGATAGAAACCTCGAGTTATACAATCATTTACTACGAGCAATTTAATGTGATTTAGGATGGAAGGAATTCACTAAGCACAATAGTTTAAAGAAATAAATAACTAAACATTATAAAATTTTGTATGTTTACGCCGAAAATATAGAAAATAACACGCGATCGTGTTCATATTTGAATATAGGGAAAGTAGAGGGCGTTTATATCTCCATTAAACTCCAAAAAAAAAAAGAGGAACAAACGTTTCTTTACAAATTTCAAACTCCGAATTATCTATAATTCCTGTACGATAGCCTTACTCTTTCCTTTACATGAAATGTGACTATACGATTAAACATTTAAACTGATGCTGAATATTAGTTGATGATGATTCTGCAGGTGTATTACGGATTTTCATTATTAATTCTGAGAAACCTATTAATGTTTATTTCTTCTATTTAATCTTCCGGGATATGTATACATAATATAACAGAGTTATACAACTTGATCTACTGGGGAAATACCCCTAAATTATCTGAGATTTTTATTTACACAAGTGGCAACTATTTGTAGGCTAAGCTGTCAACTCTTACACAAAGTAAGTACCATTTTGTAAATAGTAGAGGAAATAATATTATTTGTATTTTTATATGCATAGTTAAAAATGCCGGAAACATTTATTTTACACGCGGAACTATAAAATCTAATATTGATATATCGACTTTCAAGGGTTTAATTTAACTGATCTAAACTGATACTCAATGCGTTTCCTGTAGACCCTATTGTCATAAAAGCCGGAAAAACTTCATTGAATTTGTTTATATGATTTGTTTTCATTATTTCTGTTATTTTTCTTGGGGGAGGGGTCACTTTGTAGTGTTCTTCTCCGTATGTCAGCGTTATGTTCGAGTATGTTCAAACAAAAAAGTGTAATTGTTTTAAGTCTATTACCTTGGATATGTTAAATGAAATGATTTTAAAAGGAGAAATTTAAAAAATATACTGTTGTGTCCGAAGAAAGAATGTATAGACAGCTAATAATTCAATAAGAGTCGTTTTGTTTTTGTGATACATAAAATCAATAAATTGTTTCAACATATGTTACAATCAAAAGTCGCCAAAAAATAAAAGATGTATATAAAAATTATAACTTTAAAATCGAGCAATATTATTTTCTACCAAATCGCCACTATCATGTGAAAATCCCCAATATTTTTACTACAATTATAAATAGTATAAAAAGTCCAAAGTTAAAAATAAACCAGATATGATTAACTGAATGCTAAGGTCTAGCATAAATACTCAGATGTTAAGGTATTGGGACATAAATAAATAAAAACTTGTTTTAATCTTACAATTAAAGTCGCTGAAAGTTAATAGGTGTGCGAAAAAACGATTGATTTAAAAGCCAAAATTCATATTTTGTCATTACACAACCAGGTGGAAAACCCCAATATTTAAGTGTCTATAATTATTTTACAAAGTCCAATAGATAAAAATAAACATGATAAGGTCTACTGAGTGTGAAGGCATACCATACTATTCATTGCATGTATTAGATACACCTTGAGGGTCAGTTCGAATGGTCGTATTTTATTTGAAGCAAGATATTATTGTCGATGAAGATCTATAGATTTCAATAATTTCAAAGGAGATCTTTCAGCGATATGACTATTTGTTATAGAAAACCAAAATCAAGATAAATGAAGAGTATCATTTACATGATTAAACAACATCTTGGCGTAAATACAGACAACAGTTTCAATAAGTAAATAAAAACATATCCAGTTATACTTTTTTTATAGGTAAAAGGGGATTTAGCCTTTATTAATATAACTAAAAGAAAAATCACAAAAATATTGAACTCCGAGGAAAATTCAAAACGGAAAGTCTCTAATCAAATGTCAAAAATGATAAAACACATCAAACCAATTGACAACCATTGTCATATTTCTGATGTGGTACAGGCATTTGCAAATGTAGAAAATGGATGATTGAACCTGGTTTGATAGCGCTACACCTCTCACTTGTATGACAGTAGAATAAATAAAATGTTTATCATACTAAATATGTTATTTGAAATAATAAAAAAGGAAGAAAGAACTCTGAACGGAATTACTGATTTTGAAGTACTTTAAAATAACAAAAAAGATATATGAAAAACTTGACCCCTAACAAAGATAAATGGTCGTTGCCTTAACCTTTAACTTTAAATACAATTTTTAGTATACTGTCAAACGATATTTGAATAATTCGGGAGTTATAAGTATTTTCTAAAAATGAGCCCTTGTAAACGAAAAAGTTAATTTGTTTAATGTCTCATACGTTGTGTGATTACTTATCATTATCTTAAACTGGCCGTATAGTAATGTAATGTATCGTTTGTTTTACCATGTTTACGGAAGTGACGAGACTTTGACTATGTTTGAAATATTGTTATACTTACGCCGTCTGAACGGACAGAAAGCTATTATACGTGATAGTTGTTTACCATTATATGCTGTTGAACATATTTTGTCGTCATCTATTTGACCAAACGTACAGGAATTATAAAAAAGTATAACAAAAATTCCAAAATCCCTGGTAAATTGACAAAACCAGTTAAATAGCTATCTCAACCTCCCAATTGTATGACAGTTTCGCTATATTGACAAATTCGGATGACCAACAGGAATATACCTGATAGTTTAATATGATAATAATAGGGACTCAGCAGTCTTACAATGTAAACACCAAAAAGACAACCAGCATCCAAATGTATCTGAAAAACCATCACCTACAAAAACAATGTGTTTGCATCAAACAATGTTTTTGTAGGTGATAGTTAATTTGACTTAGACGCTGACAAAAGAGTTTTCGTATTTGATAGAACACACAGTTTATAGATTAAATTCTTTCGATAAAGTACAAATTAAGGCAAGTACAATATGTGGGGTAACACAATGAAACAACACTGTAAATTTTCATGCTTCCGAAGCGAACCATCGACCTATCTTCACCAGGAACAAAAAAAAGCAAAATAACCAGATGCCTTGATGCAAATATTTAGTCATGTCGAGAGTCATCGGACCAAAACAAACATCACAGAAAAAGGCAAAAGGGAAACTGTATAGTTAATTAAAAGGCACATGACTTCATCCCAAAGAATTATTAAACCTTGTATACAGATTTTTCCGAGAACGTATGACAGAAACTCTCTTATTTTTGAGGATCGTTTGACAACGTTTTTTGAATTAATTAACCAAATATCGTTCAGTTGATTTGACCATTAATACTGTAAACCTGGGATTTTTTCACTTTGTTACTGCAAAGAACGCAACTCCTACTTGATCTGATTATTTTATGTTGTTTGATGTGGGTATTGACTACATAATAATGTTATTTTAACTCACTTTTTTTTTTAAAGAATGGGACCTTTTCTCTACCATTAAATACGAGCATTAAATAAAAGCTTGAAAGACAATTTTGGTTCTCAAAAATAAAGCGGTCCGGAACGTTTTGCTATGGCGTAGCAAATTCATTTAGTATTAATCTAGAAAAAAAGTTTGGGGTGAGCTTTGAGGATGAGGGTTAATGTAGATAACGCGTAGTACGCATACATTTTAGTAGTATTTTTATTGAATGTAATTCGTGAAAATACCATATGTGTCTATTTTGAATATTTTTTTCCACTTTAAAGAAGTCACAAAAAAGTGACTTGATCCGGCTGTTTCTCTTGGCGATGGCGATGACATCTAACATTTCAAATTTGTGATTACGTTCCACCTACAAACTTAATCGCTTTATTGACAGCTAATATTATTTTCTTTAGATTTGATATTTGTATGGAGAAATAGAAAACTTACATCATGGTCCAGGAAGACAAGAATATTAAAGCTACAGTTGTTAATACGTAAGTTGAAATTCATACATACACTTGACAAAACCTAACAAGTAACAAGCCTCAAATAATAGTTGTCATTAAAAATGCATACAGAGTTATGGCTTGTACCTTACGACAAATACTATACAGCATGTAATACTAGTTTGAATATTTCCGTAAAATAAATCTGTAGCATAATTTACATAAAAGGATTTGCCTCTATGATTTGATTGGATTTCATGCAATAATGTCATCAGCTGTACAGGAAAATATATATATTGCAAGGCGAAAGATGAGTACAGAATTCAAATGAACAAGGTAACTGTACATGTTAATGTCTGTTATAAACTGAAAATAATAATGTCAATATCAATCTATACAATAATTCCGAGCAACAGCGTACGGCCAGTAAACGTTACCTTTGCCAATTGACCTATCCAAACACTTCAAAAAAGAAGAAACACATATTTGAAGGCAAATGTAACCTTTTTGTTAATGGCATTACCTGAAATTGTCTTTAAGGCCGTACGGTGACCCATAGTAGTTAATGTCTGTGTCATTTTGGTCTCTTGTGGAGAGTTGTCTCATTGGCAATCATACCACATTTTCTTTTTTTTTTTTATATTTAAAGGCAAATTCTAATCCAAAAAAATTTTGAAATGTGAATCAATTTTGTTTTTTTTCAGAGGTTCATCACAGTCAGATACAAGAACAGACAGAGGTAATCTATTGAATTTGATAATTAGACATCTATAAAAAAAAAAATTCAATTGAAAATATGTAATTGAAATGTTGACAGAAAATATAAAAAGCTATCACCATTAATTATTTGTTAAACATAAAATCACACTATTGTCTTCTGAATATCGCTTATATTTTTAGAAATGTCAGAGGATAAAATCAATAATAACATAACAAGCAGTATCCCAAGCTGTACTGTTTTGGATAATGATAGGCATCAGGAAAATGTAGTGTTACCATGTGAAGGAAAAGCCAAAGAATTAAATATTGAATTAGAATCAGATGGTAACTGTATAATTTAATATATGAACTCCACTTTCATACATTGAGAAAGACTTGAGGTATATAGTCGAATTCATGTCCTATGTAAACATCCTCCATGCGCTATATCTTATATTTCAACATTTTCGTGTTTACTCCATATTGTAGTAAAAAGGTAAAATAAGATGCATGGTGTTTACTATGATCATGAAAACAGGATTCCTATAAAGTTTTTCTTTAATATTAACGTGTATTTTGTAGTAGAAATATGTGTCATATATATGTAACAATTCGTGCAGTTCATTTCGAAACTGCTGTTAGCCAATTAAAAAAACGTATAATAATGAAATATACATTTAATGTAATTATTTTCTTTGAAATGTAACTAGAAAAATACCACGATACATGCAGAAAAAAAAGATATTGAACAACACAGACCCCATCAATAATCGGGATGGACTAATATGCTTTGAAATGAACTGTTTACCCTTTTATGACAATTGATATAACATATGTTTTTGATTGCCCGTTTCCCAGGTTTTCAATTATATAGATACTAGCAATTATTATAAGTAGTATAACTCAGTCGAAGTATTGTTAACATTTTATTAAATTTTAGGTTCCAAGTCAAAAGATGACATAGAAATATCTGGAAATTCAGAGAAGGATTCTGCAGTCATCGAGGAAGACAATAGTAATGAATTTTCAAACACCATCGAAGGTTCGAATTATTACAATCGATTTGCAATAAAAGTAGATAGACTGTCAAATTATCTAAACATCTAACTTATATCATTTCAAATTCCTGATTCCTAATTCAAACATTGACTTACAAGTCCTAGCTGTCCTACTTTTAGTATTCCGTGTTTTATAATTTCTCATTCTTTTGATATTAATGTTTGACTTTCAAATATTTTGGCCTCGATCGATCATCACTGATGAGAAATTAATTGTTGAAATGTGCATCTAGTGATAAAGTACTCTACCGATGGGTATGTATTTAAAATAAATCATATGTGTCCTTTTGCTATCTTTCATTTTTCTAAAGGGTGAAAATTCAGTGGAGTAAAAGGGGTATACATTTATGTGGGATAAAACACAAACCTGTTTTTCTTGACATACACATTTTGCCAATTTTTTTTTAACAGTCAGTCGGAAGACATTTATCCTGCTGGAGACAGTATTTTGATTCGAGTCAACTTGTTTTTGCACTTTAAATTCCCCGTGCTTAGCTACACTTAATAATTTTAAAGGGTTTGTTATCCACCACCCAGCGATCAGCTGATTATAATTTGATACTCCTGATAATACATAAATCAATTAAAATCATGTACGAAAACAAATTATCGAAGGAAAATCGTTCCACGTAGGACTTTTATAAGCGTTAGGACAGTTCTCTCCTGTATAACATACTAGTTTTTCTCCAGAATATGAAAGATGAGGATGAGACTGCGTAATTGAAATAGATAAATACCATTGAAATTTTAAGGAATAAATACACGAATTTTAGTTCAACCGATTGCGAGTTTACAAACCGTTTTCATTATAAATTAATTTCTTCATATTAACTAATATGAGACAGTTTTATTTTTTCATTCGGTCAATTTGTTTTGCCGATAACGCTCTTTCGGGCTTCACCTCAGTTTTCGTTACATTTGTTAATGCTTTCGTACTTATCTTTGATATTAAGACTTCATTTTGTGTTAAGATGTTTTCTTTTGTTTTTAGATTCCCAGTCCAAGGAATACAACGAAATAAATGAACAAGAACGCAATGATGACAGTGATTTCGTAATGTTCATCAAAGAATCCGGTAATAATGCTTTTTTCATTAGTAAAGATGCAAACCATAAGATACTTATTGGGATAAAATAAATGTCTTTGATCCATGTAATATATTTGATATTTCATGCCTTATTTTAAGTTCAATATTCCACTTGGTAATTACATCAATATGTTATATTTGCGACATAACCCATACCTACTCTTCAATTTGACCGTTAAAAATTATGGCTCTTTCGAAAAAGGATTGTCCAACTTCTAATATACATTTACATAATTTTATTTTTAAGCTTTTGTTGTAATCGCTTTACCTTCACTACACATACAGTTCCATGTTCCACTTGTAAAAAGACCGCCGCAACGACTATCTGTTTTTTTTTTTAACTCAATGTTTTGACTAATTTCAAGTTTAATGGTTAAGTAAAATGATTTGTTTTGTATATCAAATGTATGTTTTAAACTTTAAATCGGCATACTATGAAATATTCATTTTATACTAAGTAAATGTATTTTATTGGAAACGAAATTTGTCGTCTAGCTTTCATTTTGTTGTTCAAGTGGTATTTGTGTTTGTCATCTCCGGCTTGATATTTAATTTGTACATGTCGAATACTTTTACCAAGCATACCTGGTGATTTAAGGTCCAGTTATCTGACTCATACAAAAATCTTCGGAATACTTACTTATTATATTATACTTTCAGATGTTTATGAGATGACACGTGGTTCTGATTCGGACGAATACTTCCTTTGTACAAATGGTTGTGTGAACGTACTTGGTTATTGTGACATTCACGAAATTCGCGGAAGACCAGATGGCTGTGAAGAAAAACAACGAAAGACTAGGGACGTAATACAAGAAAATACAGTTGGTTCTGACTCAAATGTTAGAATAGCAGAGAGTCTTTACGAGACCTGGTTAAAAAGGGACCAGTCTTACGATACCCAAAATACAGACGTTGGATTTTCGATAAGTACTATCAACGAAATAATATTTGAAGGTAGCAGTAACCGAGAAGATCCTGATGGCTGTGAGGAAGACACAAGGACTGACAGTATGGATGTCAAGAAACAAGATTGCAGCATGTTTATGGGTATGCAGATTTTATCACGAAAACCGTACGACATGCAGCTTTTTTTACTGAAGACAGATACTATTACATTGGTTTGGATAATCGTTAAAATGGGGATTGTTGTGACAGCTACAGTAGTGTTTATCGTTAAATTGATGATTGTTATAACAACTTCAATAGTGTCTTTTGTAAAGTTGGAAATGGTTGTGATGAATCTGGTCAATGAATTTGATATCAACATATATGCAAGTCAACAAGGACAACTTGTAACTGTGTCAGGTAAAATATTTTGAATTGCTCATAGATATAACCACAAATAAACAATAAACAGATAATTACGAATAATGCAATTTAAACATTTATACACAAAAATGACGTTAAACTGGATAAAGATGACAAATAAAATCCTTTTTCATATACCTGTTTTTCCTTTAATATTGTTATTGATATACTACTTGAAACACTACCTTTTAAATTAATATTTGCAATCATTTGCAAAACACTGAAAAATATAAATATTAATCTATAACTCAAATAAAAAAATTATGAGCTGCGTATCAAAGTTAAAAAGAAAATGTACTTAATTTCTGTTAATGATATAGTACCATTGAGTTTTATATATATCATAAAATTTAAATTTTCTTGACATTTGTTGGACAATTATTGATAGCATTGTATATTGACAAACTATGATCATAATTATCATACTTGATTGTGTATTTTTTTTTCTCCAGAAATTAAGAACCCCATACATACAAAGGTGAATAATGATATTCTTTCAATAGAGAGCGAGGATTATATTGAATTTAAATGGGAAGATGGTGAAATGCAAGACAAAGAAGTCAGTTTTACTATTATTGTTATTGATATTGATAATAAAGAAGTAGCTATTGAGGTCCAAAATGAAAAAGATAGTATTGAGAGTAACCCTGCATCTGATAACAGTCAACAAAATGAAAATGGTATAAACAGTGGACAATTGGTCGTTGAAGGTCAATGTATAGACGAAGGCAACGACGGTAGAAAATTATTTGGTCAAATGAAAAGAAAGGTTGGTGGTCTGGTTGGTGCAAAAGTATGGTTTGAAGAAAACGAAATTGTTGACGAAAAGGCAGATGGTAATTTATTAGAGAAAGATAATGATTTCGATGATATAGGGGCAGCTACTGACATTCTGGACGATAAAAATGAACTTGTTTGTCAAAGGGTCGATTCCATTCAGGGTAAAGCTGATGATATTCATGGTGTAAGGAAAGCTGCTAAGGCGAGAGAAGACGAAATTGAAATTTATAGTGAGAAAACCGAGAAAGAAGATGATATAAATGCCAAGACGTCTGTTAAAGAAATCCAAGTTTGTGAAATCCCAAACAAACAATTTGTAATAGGGGATAATAAGGCAGCTGATGACATGATAAGAAAGGATGAACAGAGCGATAATGATAGGGCAATACGTGAATTGGTAGAAAAAGTGGAAGAGCCAATTGGTAAGAGCAAACGACAACATAATGATTTCGATGAAGAAAAGGATCAAACTAGCGGTATCAAGTCATTTGGTGAACTCCTGAAAGCAGATGATGAAAAAGCAGCCTGTAGCAACTCAGATAAAGACGAAAAATGTCCTAATATTGGGGGTTCAAGTGATATTATTAAAATGCAAGGAGAAGAAATAAAGGAAAATCGTATTTCAAGGGGACAAACAGAAAATATTGATGATAGAAAAGCAGTTGGTATCAAGATAGAAGATAACGATCATACTAAAACAGTGAATGCAACCGGAGACGAAGATAATCTTAAAGACAAAACTGTATTTGATGAACAAGACGATAAAGAAGGTAATGTTTATACCAAGAACGCATTTATGGAAATAACAGCTCACTCAAATAGTTAAGATCGTACAAAAGAACCAGTATTTGAAACCTTCCAAAAAACATGCCTTTTACTGGCAAATACATTCAGATGCCTTTTCTTATTAAAATTTGTCCAAATGGTTAGCTTTAGAATATAGCACGTCTTTGTGTATATGAACAGCTCTTTATTTGTATCTGTTTATAATTTACTTGTTTTTATCAATTTTGTATACATATTAATAAAAGAGTTTTATTGGCATTTAAATGTATGAGTACCTATTCTTACAAAATAAATGTGTTGTTCTTTTCACAAATTGAAAATGAAAAGTGTTCTATATAAATGTATGTATTTTAAGAAGCTACTAGTATCAGATATATATTGCCTTTTAGAAGCATACATAGATATTCGAAAAGACACAATTTCGCATACTATAAAAAAAAACCCGAAGAATAGTTAAAGCAACAAAAACTCTTTGTTTATTATTTAATATAGTAAGCACTAACATATAACTTAATTTAATGTATTTTTAGGTACAAATGTCCTTCAGGTTAAACGATCCGGTCCGACAACTAGGCATTCCGTAAGGTAATATATATATATAAGGCTGACTATTCGACAGTAAACAAGAATAGTTTATTTCCGAAAGATTAGACGAATTAGACTAAGTCATATCATAGCAAATTGAATATTGAAACACATTAAAAGTAGAACCTTCAACGTTTAAGTGGAATAAAAGATAAAAATTTTTACCCCAAAACACAAAAAGCTCAATTTTGATAACGTATAATGGATTTTTGATTTTTTTTCTAGGGATTGGAACGATTTCCAAACAATTGTTATGCTGCTTTTAATATGTGGGGTACCTTGTGCAAGGGGAGCGAGCAGTGAACTTTCAACTAAAGGTAATGACTATATGGATTTCTCATTGTCGCATTATACATTTCAGCTATTTTGATCATGATATTATCGACAAGTAGTTTGCAAATACAAGATATTAATTTTGTTCTTTTAGCTTCAAGTAATGAAATAACAGACATGAACACACATAAAGAAGTACATACAATTAAGGTCAACAAAAAGAAAGTGATTGTATTCTGCTGAAGAAAAAAAAATTATAATGCCAATTTTAAAAACATAGGATAAATGCATACCATACCAAGTTCTTCGAATTATTTCTAGTGTCATTTGTAGAGCTAAAACCGTCGAATTTAATTTGCCAAAGCAACCGAGTTAATCTATTTTTGTGTTGTTATATATGTTACTTTATAGATAGATATAGGAAGATGTGGTGTGAGTGCCAATGAGACAACTCTCCATCCAAATAACAATTTAAAAAGTAAACCATTATAGGTTAAAGTACGGCCTTCAATACGGAGCCATGGCTCACATCGAACAACAAGCTATAAAGGGCCCCAAAATTACTAGTGTAAAACCATTCAAACGGGAAAACCAACGGTCTAATCTATATAAACAAAACGAGAAACGAGAAACACGTATATATTACATAAACAAACGACAACTACTGTACATCAGATTCCTGACTTAGGACAGGTGCAAACATTTGCAGCGGGATTAAACGTTTTAATGGATCCAAACCTTCTCCCTTTTTCTGAAATAATAGCATAACATCACAACATAGAAAAACATACGATAAAATATCAATTGGCAGACTTAACTCAATTTAGTTTCTGTGCAGTGTTTCATGTTTACAGACGTTTGTAAGTCACTTTTTTAAAGAAACAAAGAAAAGGCAATTCCGCATCAGATTTATTCACTAGTTCTAAAACATATACAAATACTCACAACATACTTTTCATTATAGTCACATGGAGTCTTCAGACAAATCCAGTAGTCTTCGGGAGCAATGCTACTCTCTGTTGTATTATCCAAGGTCCTGAAACTAGACACATGGCATGGGTAAGGAATCCAAAGACAATGGTATTAGCAACGGGTAATAGCTCATCCTACCCGATGAAATATTCAGCTTTGGTAGAACCAATAGGAAATACTACGTACTATTTGCTGACAATTATCAATATAGATATGACAGATGTCAACGTCAACTATAAATGTGAATCGAATTTTGACCTATTTGAACAGAAGTTAGAACTGAGAGAAGAAAGTTTTGTCAGTAAGTCAACCTCTTCATGTAATTTTAAAGTTCTTGAAGTGCCAGTTGGAAGGCAATGAGAATATAAGTACGAGAAAGTTCATATTGATGAATACTTTACGTAGTTGGACTTTGTAATTTTAATCATTCCATATACCACATTTGGTCAAAGCATGCATTCTTTGTTGATATATATAAATATATTCGACCTGTTAGCCAAATGCGTTTTGTTTAGATATCCTTTTTCACTTTTTTGGTCATTTGGAAAATGTTGTTTGTGCTGTATTTAGACCCTTCTACAACGAAATTTGTTTTACATGCACACGTATAAAAATTGCGGATTTTATCCAACGTAATCATAGGTTTGAACGTAGTTTTCAATTTAGACTCGTTTATGTTTTTTCGTTTGGGCTTGTATCATATTTTCCCTACGTTTTATATGACCCGGTCATCCTATATTACTATTAAAATTTAAGAGTTTATCTAAAAATGATGGTATAATTTATATGGCCTTCCAAATACCGTTTCGATCCCTAACCTTACTGAAGAGACATTCATTGTCGAAATCCGGATCTGGTGTACAAAACAAATATTGACATCTTAGGTTTGTGGCATAACATCGTGGCCACCATGTACTTGTTTTCTGTTTAGTAATAAATTTATATTAAGATCCATTTTGTTTCATCTTGTGATCAATTTTATTTGGCAATCGCCAATGGCAGTCAGCAGGGTTAAAAAAAAACATCAGTTGTTCGACCTGTTAGTCAAATCCGTTTTGTTTAAATATACTTTTTCACATTTTTTGTCATTTGGAAAATGTTGTTTGTGCTGTATTTAGACCCTTCTACAACGAAATTTGCTTTACATGCACACGTATAAAAATTGCGGATTTTATCCAACGTAATCATAGGTTTGAACGTAGTTTTCAATTTAGACTCGTTTATGTTTTTTCGTTTCGGCTTGTATCATATTTTCCCTACTTTTTATATGACCCGTTCATCCTATATTACTATTACAATTCAAGAGTTTATCTAAAAATGATGGTATAATTCATATGGCCTTCCAAATACCGTTTCGATCCCTAACCTTACTGAAGAGACATTCATTGTCGAAATCCGGATCTGGTGTACAAAACAAATATTGACACCTTAGGTTTGTGGCATAACATCGTGGCCACAATGTACTTGTTTTCTGTTTAGTAATAGATTTATATTAAGATCCATTTTGTTCCATCTTGTGATCAATTTTATTTGGCAATCGCCAATGGCAGTCAGCAGGGTTAAAAAAAAAAATCAGTTGTTCGACCTGTTAGTCAAATACGTTTTGTTTAAATATACTTTTTCACATTTTTTGTCATTTGTTGTTTGTGCTGTATTTAGACCCTTCTACAACGAAATTTGCTTTACATGCACACGTATAAAAATTGCGGTTTTTATCCAACGCAATCATAGGTTTGAACTTAGTTTTCAATTTAGACTCGTTATAATTTTTCGTTTGGGCTTGTATCATATTTTCCCTCCGGTTTATATGATCCGTTCATTCTATATTGACTCTTAAAATTCAAGTGTCTATCTAGAAATGAGGGTACAATTTATATGGCCTTCCAAATACTGTTTCGATCCCTAACATCACTGAAGAGACATTCATTGTCGAAATCTGGATCGGATGTACAAAAAAAATTATTAACACCTTATGTTTGTGGCATAACATCGTGGCCACAAGTTAATTGTTTTCTGTTTAGTAATAAATTTATATTAAGATCCATTTTGTTACATCTTGTGATCAATTTTATTTGGCAATCGCTAATGGCAGTCAGCAGGGTCAAAGAACATCAGTTGTTCGACCTGTTAGTCAAATGCGTTTTGTTTAAATATACTTTTTCACTATTTTGGTCATTTGGAAAATGTTGTTTGTGCTATATTTATACCCTTCTACAACGAAATTTGCCTTACATGCACACGTACACAAATTGCGGTTTTTATCCGACGCAATCATAGGTTTGAACGTAGTTTTCAATTGAGACTCGTATATATATACATATATATCTATATAACAATCAACTGGTTTTGAATGTTCATAAAGATAGACAAGATATAAAAATAACCGTCTGCGGCGAATTGTATTGCTGTTTAATATTTAGTTCTCAAGAAAGCTTTACTGTATTTGGTTTAAAAAAAGTAATACATCTAAGTTTTACGAAAATGAAATAACCGCTTCTTGTCAATAGTAAACGAAGTTTGATCTGAAACAGTCAATTTGATCTGGATAGCTTTTTTAATATGTGAACCATCAAGTATGAAGTTGTTCAGTAAAGTCTCAGACTTGTCCATTTCCATTCTGATTCCCCCCCCCACAAAATTCCATGCATTTAAGTAAGAATTGTTAAGACTGGTGTGACTTGTTTCTTAACTGTACATATCACATTGTATCAGCAACATACTGAAATGTCCATAAATCTATTGACATTACAGCAAAACAGTTGTTAGAATAAGTCGGAATGTATTGCAGTGGCAAAGTAAGATTAAAAGACTGAACATCTCTGAATGCTTATTTGTTCTGTCTTTTCAGATGATGATAAAAACAAAATGATATAAAATGCATTTACTTTGTGTTAGTGTTAGTTGTTCAAACCACTTACGAATGTGCGGTAAATTTATACCTATAAACCACCCTTTTACACTTTATACGTATTGCCGAAATCTCTGTTGGACATGTCACTCTGATGTCATTATATGGTAATATTAAGACACTTAAGGTGGTATGGGAGTCTAAAATAAAAATGATAGAATTTGTTCATACTTTGTCAAAATGTAGTATCTATTGATACATGTTAAAAAATATTATAAAAATGATAGGTCACCGCGCATTTTCTCAAGCTACAGGTTGTGACAAAATGACAAATTTTGTATGGACTATACAGGAAAAAACAACATTTTGTGAATAGAAACTAAAGAAAATGATAGAATTGTAAAATAAATTAGGAAAAGATTGCTTTCAGACAATGCTTTGAGAATATCAAGAGAAAAGATAGGGTCACCGTACGTTTTTTCCGGCTAAAAGATAAAATAGGAAAATTTCATGTAGAGTCCTTCAGAAAATGCACTGTTTTAGAGTGACCTCCCTTAAATTACTGTTTTAGAGTTACCTCCCCTTAAATTGGTTGTTTTTGAACAAAATATTCAAAAACAACCAAAAATAATCTACACTTGTAAACATATTAATAGTTCTAAGTTATATTCTTATAAATTGGTTCTTTTTAAATGAAAATTCACATTAAATATCTGCATTCCTGCATAAAATTTTGCTAACTTGATAGAAAATATGGACCTTATATTCTCTGTTTTTTACAATCCAAGATGGCGAAAGACACCCATACCACCTTAATATATTTCATGCATTTATTCGTTTCAGTGAAACCTTTAAGCAACGAAACTATTATGAATATTACCAGAGAAAATGGCATGATCTCAGTTGCATTAAGAATGCGAAACATGTTCCCCAAACCAGAATGTTTCTTCTCATCAAAGGTAGATACTATTTTTCTTTTAACAAAAAGAATAAAATTAAAGCTACTTGAATAAAATGTTCTACACAATCGGAAATATTTCATACAACAGGAACGATTATATCAAATTTATACAACTTATATATCTAAAAACATCACATTATTATCATAGTATCAATCAAGATTACGTTGAAACCTTCTCTCAATTTATCTCCTACACAAAAGCGTTATCGACATCACGATATCGGGGTAGATTTATAAAGACCAATATTAATAGACCTTGTAATTTTCAAATTCAGTTTATTGATTTCTTAAGATGTTGTACATGAAGAAGGTAAAGCTACAATCAGAGGGTACATTTTATTTTGACGCTTTTGGTCGATACAGTTTATTCATATTACATCTTTAGTCGGCTGATTAGGACCTGGTCCATTGGTATTTCTTACTTTTTCATGCTTAATGTATGATAGTCTTACTGAATATATGTTTAATGGGGAGGACTTGGATGCAAATTCAATATATTGAATAATAAATACATTTGCTAAATTCTAACGAATCAAAAACTGAAGTAAATGAAATGATTCTTGTATCGTTTTTTTTTCTTCTTCTTATTTTCATTAACAGAAGGCGAAAATGAATGGTAACGTTTCCTTAGACGAAAATGGCAAACTTTACAACGTAAAAATGGGTTTCAGTATAAGCGAAGATATGTGTGGCAACAATATCACTGCATATTGTGCATTAGGAAAGGAAATTGTATTGATTGACATATCTTCATCTAATAATAGTGAGTACTGTTTGTTAAAATAATTGTATAATAAGTGTTAAAAGTAGTTACAAGTAGGTTTATCGGTGATTTTGACTTTTAAAAAAAGATAACGTTTGTGTCTGAAATCTGTACTTTTACCTTTTGGTTGATCAACACATGTTTCATTGATTGTGTGATAATTATTCTGTAATCTTAATTATAAGCTTTTGAAAGCTGCTATATTATGTTTTAGGCTGGACACGTCAATGCCCTAAAGATAGACATGGAGATAATTATGTCTTTATAGTAACTGTGGTAATCATATTAACACTGGTATTTATTGTTGTACTTATATGTAAGTATGACTGTAACATTAGAAAATCCATCTCTGATACAAAACAAATGATCCAAAAGATGTAATCTTGTTTATAACGGATCGCTCGGATATTGAAATGAAATTAAATGTAACAAATGACATAATTTGGATCTCATGCTTTCAATTTTATCTGCTGTAGAACTAGAATAAAAAAAACTATTATTGAAATACACGTTTTCAGTATTTTGAATATACTATATCTTCTGATCGTTGTTCATCCTTATAAAATTGAGAAAGGAAATGGGGAATGTGTCAAAGCAACAATATCCCGACCATAGATAAAAAATAAAATAAAGTATTGTTGTTGTTGTTGTTGTTAAAGAGCAGACAACAGCCAAAGGCCACCAACGGGTCTTCAATGTAACGAGAAACTCCCGCACCCACAGGCATCTGTCAAAAATATGTATACTAGTACAGTGATAATGGACGTCATACTAAACTCCGAATTATACACAAGAAACGAAAATTAAAAATCATACAAGACCAACAAGGTCCAGAGGCTCCTGACTTGGGACAGGCGCAAACATGCGGCAGGGTGTTTGAGATCTCAACATCCCCCCATTACCTCTAGCCAATGTAGAAAAGTAAACGCATAATAATACACACATGAAAATTTAGTTCAAGAGAAGTCCGAGTCCGATGTCAGATGATGTAACAAAAGAAAATAAATAAAATTACAATAATACATAAATAACAACAGACTACTAGCAGTTAACTGACATTCCAGCTCCACACCTCAATTAGACTGATTGAAAAATTATGTCTTCATCATATGAATATAAGGCACCATCCCTCCCGTTAGGGGTTTAGTATCATACTATCATAAAATATATGAGAAGAACATAACCCGTGTCATGCCAACAACTGTTTTTTTTTAAATAAATGTGTTTAGTTCCGATGCAAGTGAATCAATATTAAAGCCAAAATGTGCAATCTTTAATGACCTGACAATAGTATCGTAACTATATCCCTTCTTAATAAGTCTGTTTAAAGGTTTTGTAAGCGTTTGAGGTGAACACTGACATTTTTGTGCTTTGTAAAGAATATTACCATGAAAAGATTGGATGTGAAATACCTTAACGTATAAGATGTCTTATTTACGAATTATTTCCTTATGCCGATGATAAAATTTAGTAAATGTTTCGACTAGTTTGTGGTGTCGAAAACCCTGGTATAATAATTTTTCAGTAATACATAAATTTCCCTCGCTAAAATCTAAAACAACGTTGTTACATACACGAGCGAATCGTACAAGTTGAGATAAATAAATACCATAAGATGGTGACGTCACCACCTAAAAATGGACAATTAACGATAGGAAATAAAAAAATCATCTCTTCTATCATAAATATTGTACTAAGCTTAATTAGTATGATATAGATATTAAGATCGAGGAAAGGGCAATGGTTATTTTTAGTATTAGCTTTATTTAAAGTAAGTACAACAGGATAAATTTCTCAAGTATACATACTGAAGTCGTCATTAATGAAAGCCAATATATCATCCAAATATCTAAAAGTATTGTTAATTTTTTGTATCAAATGTTGTTTCGATGGGTCTTTGCTAATTTTAGTCATAAATTGTAACTCATAACAATACAAAAACACGTCCGAAATACGTGGTGCACAGTTAGTCCCTATTGGAATTCCAATTAATTAAAAAAAAATGCAAGTAAACGTCTATGAGAAGACAACGCATGACAAAGACAGTCAAAATACAAGGTCGATATACTGCTTTAACAAAATTAACATATAAATAAGGATTTTAAACATTGTTTTAAAAGTTTATAATGCAACGCAGTCTACATTTTATAAGGCACTGTTGATTGTTTTTTTTTTTATTTCCTTTTAGATTTGGTGGTAAAGAAATATTTTGCCAGGACATTCGGCCATGCATTTAAACAGGTTTTAAATCCGAACAACCATGCAGTTGTACATGTATAAATGATAATTGAAAACAAATGTAGATTTGTATTGATTTTTTTAACTGGTTAAACATTTGTAAATATATTAATTCTCAAGAGCCATTAACCCGGACATAAGTTTTGTAGTCAACGGATTCGAAATACGCAATACGCTATGGTATGCTCCAAAACTAATATGGGAAGTGTTTGGAAACATTTCGTAAAAATCATGATAATCCAATATTTATTCCTGAAGATAAAATTATTAATATTGTAGATTGTTTACATATCTAGATTTTGTATTTATGTCAAATGCTTTTTTCTGCTATTATAGACGGTTAAAAAGAAATGCTTTGTATGAATTGTTGAAATTTAAAGAAGAAAGGTGAATTCTTATGTTGTATTGTAAAACATGCAAACCAATTTTTACCCTTACTAAACGGAACTCATATATTAGATTTTTGTATTCTTCTAAATACTGGCTATGACCATGATGACACAGTGTATCTATAAATATAGGCTTGTCTATAATGTTTAAACTCTCAATCTAATTAGATTTGTCAAGTTGAATGTTTTAACAAAAGGTTGTGTGTTCAGATTAAGCACATTGAATAATGAAATATCTTTAACATTGAAATTTTAATTATCGAACATCTTAATGTTCTCATATGTTAGAAGAATATTAAGGTGAACTTTTGTGTGCCGTAGAAAAAGCTTGTTTTGTAATTAAGACGTCTAGTCATAAAATTGAAAATTGAGGACGGTCAGTATCAGGTAATAGTTTGCCACGATCGCCTGTGTGATATATGAAGTGTAAATAATATTTTGAAGAATATTTTATCTCCATTTTATAATTTTGTTTAAAATATATAGCTATCATTACAATTATCAATCAAATGAATTGTTATTATTTTATAAGTTTTTTTTTTTGTTTTTTTTTGTTTTTATTGTGTTATAAATAATCAAATTATTTTTAATATTCCTTTCAAAGTAAACGTTGATTGGTTGATGCAATTATTTACTGTATCTGTTTGAATGTACATTTTTTTTAATGAAAAGATATAATATAACAAACACATACATTTTTAGTAACTATTTAATAAGTTAGGTTGGGATGTTAAAGATAGGAAAATTATATCATCTGTTGTAAATTTAACAGTTTATTTATATATATATCGGTAATTACTGATTTCATTTCAAAACCATTACTTTATATTTTACAAGAAATACATCTGCACTTTTGCAAATGTAAAAACAAAGACATTATGTCGTTTCTTTTTACATTACTCGTATTTGACACTCATTATTAATTTTTTTATTGGCAATTTATACATTTTTTCTTTGATCCTACTGCCTAATACTTTTAAGATCCTGAACAGGACCAACCAATGTGAGGGACTGGCGTTATTTATTAGTCCAGGAACGTCACATGCTCTTGTTCATCCATGATTTCTTTCATACAACCTATCAACTATCTCAACATTTTGTACACGAAAAGTATTTTTTTTCTATTTTTGTCATTTTTCTTCTTATTCACAACAAACAAAAATCATACAGTCAAGCAAAATGCCGATGAAAAGAATAATGGCATTTTGTTTTATTCTGACTTCGTCAGCGAAATTGCCTGCACTTCAAAAGCGAACTCGCTTGATATTTTTTCTGATAATAAAGTCAGCTCAGAAAGGAAACGCCATTATTATCTATGTATTCACATTCAACTAATGTTCTTTGCAAAAAAGTAATTCATGTTTTCAATAGTTGAATGAGATTTCACTGTGTCAGCACATCTATGATGATGAAGGATTGTGCAATAGTAGTATTTGTATATAATGGTTTTTTTTATAACTAATGTCATTTTTAGGTCAATAAAAGTTCAGGCTTATAACCTATGTGTATTGGTTGTAAACTCTATGAAACAGTTATATTCTATTTAATATATATATATGACATATCTAATAAAACTTTAAAATACCAACCATTTCATTTATTAAAGAATAACTGCAATTATTATTAACTTAAAAGAGGGATGGGAGATACAAGAAAAACAGTCAAACGCATAGATAAAAAACAAAGCGACAACGTCATGGCCAAAAAAACAAACAGGCAAACAACAAGAACCAACACACAACACAGAAAATTAGACTAAACAACACAAACCCCACCAAAAACTAGGGGTAAACGCAGGTGCTCCTGAAGGGTAAAGGTTAATGATGTGCTATGGACTTCCACAAATACATCACTCAACCATTCAAGCTCAGTAGTTACAGATGAATGGACATTATTATACTATCCAAAACCATGAGGATGTATTTTGCCTTCAGTCGTCCAAGGGTCTTAAAATGTATTTTAGGTCTGGATCATGTTCCATTTGTTCACCTTCTCACAACAATGGCCCAGATTAGACTTCCTGCAGACATTCACTACTATACATACGATTGATATGTATCAGTCATATAGCGACATGAGTATCGTTCTGACTTCTCTACTTGACCGTGAATATAGACGTCCATAAATCAATCACAGTGCGAAAACTTCTTATGCAAAAACAAAATGCAGGTTTTTTGTCAGGTTTAGTTTTGATAATAGCAACAACATATTTAAAGATCACAAAAAGATCCTAAAGGGCACGAAACTGTCCGTAAGAAAGCTACAAATACATAAAACACTACAAAGACAACGGATATGTCACAATCGATTAAATAAAGTGGAGTTTGGTGTAATGTCAAAATGAGACAAAAACATTCCATGATAATCAACAGATCATGAATGTTTCCTTACATTTTATAATAAGGAGATACTTTTTATAAATTAAGATATGTTTGAAACATAAGTATTCCATATCCGGTATACAGCTGTTTTTCTTTATTTGTTAATTAATTTTTATGCCTACGCAGCTTTCAAGCAAGATAAAACGTTACAATTGCATTAGTAGTTTTTGAACACCAACCAAGACCTTTGCTTTACAACATGAATATAGTGAATAGTTTGAAGTTTAAAAGAAATTCAGACACAAATAATTTACAATCGACTTTAAGTGATTTTGTATTTTTTAAGTGTGTAGATATGAACTATACTGAACATCCTTGTTTTCAAAACACTTTTTTTTATGAAAAAAGGTACTGTCATACGAAAACGTCTATTGTTATGAAAATAACATTTTCATTGTAATAGACTGTATGTGCATTTATAAACATTGAGTTTTCTATAAGTAGGAAAGTATGCAATATGACTGATTATGCTTTTGCATACTTTAAGACAAAAAAGATGATTTCAGCTGCACAAATATAAACTTTCTATTTCTTGGTAGCAACATTCAAGCAAAGCCTAAATATGGAGTATATATCTAATAGACAAATTTTCAATAAGAAACACGTGTTGCAGGATCTCAATATTGCCGACTTCACGTCTAAACCATCAATTAGAAACACAACTTAAAAATACCGAGGGTGTTGTCAAGCAATATACAGGCAATGGGCTAAAAGTGAGAGATAAGAGGTAGATATTCTGTCAGAATGGATTACAGCTGTGAGGTTGTTGATAACTTCAAAATTAAGATCCTGTATGAGTACATAAATACCCATGCAACATCAATCTGTAAAGACATAAATATTTCAAAACATTTGTTCTACCTTGATGACAAATATATTGGGGTACCCATAGGTAAAGCCCCGAACAACATCGTATATGTGTGTAAATCACATTACATAAACTGCATGATAATTTAATTAGGTATTGACAATGAACTTGGAAACATAACATATATCCCACGACACTTACTAAAGAGGCCATTCTGGATAATCAAAGGTCTGTTTTATGTTCCTTTAGAATTACGATCAAAGATGAAGGACTAACTCAATTTTATCATCAATCAAAGCAAGTTTTCATAGTTATTGTGAAACTACATATTTTAGGGGTGGCGTGAATCAGATGTGATCCTTAATATTCCAAAAATATTTTGTACATTATTACACAAGGCTACTTTATCTTGCAGTTGTATTAAATATTTGACTTTATATTATAATTTTACACAAGTATTGCCCATTCAAAACTAAAAGACACATTTGAAGAGTAAGTCCTATTTTGTGTTATAAATATGGATGGCCAACATAGATACAACTATTTTGTGTTAGGGAGGAATAAATCCTACTTTGTAAAAAATCTCTTTGATTCAAACAACAACTTTTTGAAATCTGACAATATATTTGATTTTTTGGAGGACGGTCGTGTTTTCTAACAAAAAATCGACATTCCAATGAGAAAACTATGTCCCGCTTCTTGCCGTTTTGTTCCTTTATTCACATGAGGCTGACCTTATACCGGAACTTTCTTTTCGTAATATAATTGATGTTATCTCATTAAATAATTCCAAAATTGGTGACGTATGGACACATCAATACCATCAACTGAGGTAAAAGATACAATAAATACAGTTAAGTCTACCTCATATATTGACTTAATCTAGAAATCGACAAGATGGTCGGTTGAAAACAAAAGTTTCCGACAAAAGAAATGATTTCCGGTTCCAAATTGTGAATTTTACGGGTCTATATAGCAACATTCGAGCAGAGCTTTCATACGTTTTATATATCTCCCAGTTGATCCGTCATGGAAGGACTTGTATCTTCTAACATAATTTCCTTAATAGACAAGGGGTACAATCAAAATCACGTGATGGATATACACACACCGGAAGTAACAATCGAGCAGACCGCTTGAAAGGTAAGTAGTCGTATTTACTTGTTTATATCAATAAAATGTAATAAATAAGGTAGTGCACCGAATGTCGGATACTATCTAGTTTTGAAATACACAATTATTTTTGCTGGAAAGCGTGCAGTTAATGCTAACACTTCGACACAGTTCAAAAATTTCACCAGATAACTGTGTCGAAGTGTTTGCAATAACTGCACGCTTTCTAGCAAAAACAATTGTGTATTTTAAAACTACATACTATCCGACATTCGGTGTGCCAACTTATTAATCAAAATTTAATTGATATAAACAAGAAAATGCATTTACTAACCTTTCAAGCGGCGAGTTCGACTGTAACTTCCGGTGTGTGTATAGCCATCACGTGATTTTGATTGTACCCCTTGATAGAGGGTGCTCACAAAGAATCTATTGCATCAAGAATTTCAAGCAATGAAATTGAAATCATCCTTTTAAAGGACACCATCACAGTCTTTAGTTTTATATGTTTTGTATTGCTTACTGTATGTAGACATTCAAATCAAGTTCTTAGTGTATTACGTTGAAAACAAAAATGTTATTGTGTTTACGTATAATTTCAAGGATCCTATATAGGTTATAAAAATATGAACACAACAAACAATAGCGAGAAAGGAAACTGTCTATTAAGGTCGACATATATATATATATATATATATATATATATATATATATATATATATATATGTATATATCTATAGATTCCGGTATCAATAAAATTGAAAATATTTTGTACTCCTAATAACACGGAACTGCAAAACAATTGATCACAGGAAATATGAACATACTCGACAAACCAATAGCACCGGTATTCCATCTGGCGTTGCCCACATGTTTTTAGGTTCAGTGACTTGTTAATGTAGCAAGAGAAATGAAGCTGTTTACTGCAAGAGGACTAGTTTGTACATGTATGTGTATCATATTGTTTCTTATCGGATCTTATACGTCTGGTAAGTCTTGTATCTTGTTGTTTTAATTTGCAAGTTATTGGATCAGTATATTTAAAATATGATCCATAACCAGTGAGTAATGTATCTAATTTTTTTACAAAACAAACTAATACTAATAATCAAAATATGTTTTTATGAAATTAATGATTATATTATTGCAGCATGGTTTATGAAAAGGGCATTTCAAAAGAATGATATTGTAAGTCAGATTAAAAGATATCAAACAGACAGTCAATTTGTGGACGATTTATATTTTGGTGTTTTTTTGTAATTTTTTTTTGTAAAAATACCAATAAGGAGCAATCGGAAATTGTAAATCTTGAAAAAAAAATGTATTGAAAACAACAAAAAATATAAAGAAACAAACAACAACAGCAAAACCTTTTACGGAAGATGAATGATTGGGCAATACGAACCCCGATAATATCTAGGGGATCTCATTTGCTCTCGAATGGTAAGCAATTTCTTCTCTACATTTGTCACACGTCGTGTTGCCAAGCAAGTGAAAGTCACATTTGTTTATGTCACACTAGAGGGAAGAGGACAGGAAATATGTGATTAGAAGAATAACTATAAAAGGTCCTTTATTACATGTCTTTTCTTGGTGGAATTTTAGCTTCATCTTTTTTAATCCCGTGTCTTTCTCCTGTTATTAAAATTCAGTGTTTGAAATATAACGTAATAAAGATGCAAATGGAACATCATTTTATTTTTCTTGTTTTGTTTATATTTTGCACAGAGACAAGGAAAGACGTTAAATATATAAGATTTGGGACAGATTTAACTTTCAACTGTCCTTTGAAGTCAGGCTCGGAACCAGTAATTTGGAGAGGTCCACCAGACCTTATCATTTACAGTATAAATAGTATTGCCAATAAAAACATTTATGAAAAACATCAATTCAATGTTATTGAGGATTCTGTTAAAGGACAATACAGTCTTCGAATTATAAACTGTTCAAAAGACTGCATCGGTATATTTCGATGTGATACTGTCATCAATGGATCAAGTGTTGGTAAAGACTTCTATGCAGCATTAAGGGGTACGTTTTGTTAATAAATTAAAGATTGACGGCATATTGGCTCGGTTTATGTGTGTATCCGACCAGGTTATGTAGTGAAAAAAAGAATTATTAGTTTAGTCAAAACGTTTCCATAAAAGAAAATAATGTTTATATGTTTCTGTTTTTGTAGTTTTTCAGAACTTAATTTTTAAAGTTTTGCTTGTTTATATCAAGAAACTGTATCGGACATATCAATAAGAACCTAAGCATTAAAGGAACAAATCAAATTGTGTATTGCTATCGTCTATCTTTGTTTCACATTATATTGTGTAAGGTTTATAGACTTTTGTAATATTCATTCCAATGTATTATTTTGAAATATTTTTAGTTTCACCTACTAACATGCAGATAACCACGTCGAATTTCTCCAGTTATATCTATGCAGACGAAGGCTCAGAAATTGAAATAGAATGTGAAGTTGAGTGTGGTAATCCAGCAGGGACATTAGCCTGGGTGCAAGATGAATATAGAGTATTACAAACTGAGACATGCCACAATACAACTTTCATATCTATGGTGATAAACAGCAGCCGGTCCGATCACATGACAACTCTAACTTGTATAGCAGAGAATAGCTATGATCAGCTTGAGATGAATAAAACAATTTATTTGAACTGTACGTACTTTTTTTTCGTATTTCAATTAATGTCATATTATAACAGATAATGACATAATATTAAAAAAAATGTGTATGTCCATATTTGAGATATGTAAACACCATAAGACGAAACAAATGTTATGTTACTGCTGAGAAATGGGAAATTGATCATTGGAAAGTTAAAACTGTCCCGCTACCAATGTTCCCTTATTAGGCAGGGGTTCAGAAGAACGTCACTACAAATGTGCGAAATTCAAAGTCTTACAAAATAAGATTTTTTTTTGTAAATATAGATGAACAAGTACTTATTTCTTGTGAAAAAAACCTTTTGTTATACTAGACCCGTTTTTTTAAATCTAATATGTTGTCCAAATGTCATCAGCTTTTGTTGAGTGGTATTCACGTATGCACGTAGATTATAGACTCGAATTATGGTGAATTTAGTTTAATAATGATTTTTGCCTTGAAAACATAACATATCTATCAATACAATTGTTTTTATTTCTTAATATCAGTGTTGCCTCTGGTACATATGAGAGCTGAACCTTCGTCGGTGTTAGAGGAAGATTCGAGTCTTACTTTATTTTGTATTACTGAAACAAATACATACCCTGTAAACATACAATGGTTATTTGAAGGAAATATACTTCAAGAAGAGGACAGTGATGCACTATATATCGTTATGGTAAACAGGAATCAATTTGGAGAATACAGTTGCCGAGCAACTAATCGAGTTGGAGCCGGCCAAGCAAACATTAACATCACAGTGAGATGTAAGAAATATTCAAGTTTGATGGAAATCGGTTTTATACAAAAGATAAAAATAATCTATATGATAAAGTTACAAAAGAAATTTATATATTTCAACACATTCGTTTAAAGGCAGAATGGCCTTGCACCTCTTCTCCTATGAACATTATTTAGAAAAAAAATTCCATGTGTTTGTTTGCAAATGTAATGTTTAGTTTCAGTAACTATAGACTGAATCTTTACAATCGATAGAAATAATTAGAAGATAATTTCCTGAAAACCTATCTGTACTTTGAACTATTAAATTTACTTTGTACAAATTGTGACATGCTTGGAGAGTTGTCTCATTGGAACTCATACCACATATAAAATCCTGTTTGCATTTTCATTGAACTAGTTTTCATTATAAGGCAATATACCATATCAATTAAAAAAAATACTTTCAACTTTCAACTTGTTTCTGAATGAGGACCATATAGTCGTACATAGAACGCATCCTTGTCTTAAGCAAGAAGCTGAAATGGACGCATGACAAAATCTCGTCAAAAAGTGTGAGAGATACCATAAGGGCAACGGTATTTGTAAATAAAAAAAAATCAGAAATTAACACGAACCGTGCATAAAATCGGGTTCTGATGATTGGCTAGTTTTCCTAGCATTTAATAGCATCCGCCTAGTTACTCATGTTAATGTACGTTGGTTTTATTGCTGGTCTTTATCTTAGAGTCACAAAATATGCCAATACAATCTAACAAAAACCCTCGACTAATTGAAGTGTTAAATGACTCGTTTCTAATATCGAACATTGTTATAGTCATTAACAAATGGTCATCTGTAAAGGCATTTTGAATGTAAGTGTTTGGTGCATGCCCTTTAATATATTCTGTTAAAGGAAAATAGAAATTATGTATACTTGTCTTATTTTTTGAAATATTCAGATATAAGATACAGGTGTCTGACGAAGGGATTATTGTAGCAACACAACTTGTGAAAACATGTGGTCTTAATGAAATATCATGTCTTTGGTCACGCTTTGTCTGATATTGAAATTCATTAAAAGCTGAATCTAAAGCTACGATTCTTTTTTATCAGATACTCGTATCAAATAAGAAGCAAGAGACAACTACATTTGTACCATGCAAGATAACAAGAGTCTTCTATTTTTACTTGTGTTCGTTGAACTCATTTGATAGTTTTTTTTTTGTGTAGAATTTTTTGTGGATATTTTTTTTTCTTTTACCTTTTGATATGGTAAAATAGTTATCAAAGGTACGACGATAATCTGTCCTTTCATCTATGGTTTTGTGTTTCTTTTGGATCATTAATTTGTTCTTTTTCTTATATTTCCATGTTTTATTGCCTTGATGGCCTTATTTACAAATAAAACATAAATTTGTTTTACATGATTGGAAAATATTATCTACTTATTATACCTCTTGTATGTTATTTATCTCCGATATAAATTATCTATCAAAGTTAGAATGTATCTCTTTTTAAACACTTACAGATAAACCTTATCTACAGGATTTTGAAAGCCACCCTCAATCTTTTGAAGCCGTTATCAATCATCCTACCCCTGTAGAGATAATGCTTCAAAGCTTTCCTATACCTGAATGCGCTTGGACAAGAACTAATGGTGGAAAGCTTGCCAACATAAAAGTTACCGAAATCAGGCCAGATCTTTTTGCAATTTCATCAACAGTTATGCTCCAAAGGGAAAGTCAGTTTGGATTGTATGAGATTAGAGCAAGAAATCCATATGGTAGTTTAGATATCAAAATAAACCTTGTCTGTAAGTCGGGTTTCCATGTTTTGATCTATAATAATTGATTTCCATGCATAGACTGGGTTAATATCAAAAGATTAGTAATATCAAGTGAGAATGATATCATAAATCTAGTTTGGCATTACAGAGTTTTGTTTTGTAGATTTTTCAGTGTTTGATATTTAAAGGTTTAAACATCTTTTAATCAATTCCTTTCTTAGGTCTTTCATGAAAAGAAATGGCTTTGCAAGATACAAAATAGAAATTATGTTTTCATGCATTTGTCAAAATAATACTTTTGCCTTTATTATTAGCAACACCACATCTAATTATATTATTTTAGCTCGGGTTGTCAGCATCCGTCCATTAAATATCCACTGCAATGTTTCGTCTACGATAGAACTGCAATGTTTTTTAAATCTAAATGATTCTTCCAATTGGACAAGTATGTGGCTACATTCGATTAAAGGCAACAAGCTAGAAGAACGAACTGGAATAACACTGGGAAACAAATCAACGTTGACAATAGCTTTCTGTGATTATCGAGACATTGGGGATTATACCTGTACCTGGAGCTCAAAATATAAGATTTATTCATCAACACACCCAGCAACCGTTGCTGTTTTTGGTAAAACAAATATTTCGACGTATTCAACGTCACCATCTTTGTCAAATTTAGTACTTCCTTCTTCTACATATGTATTTGTTATGGTCTTTGTTAGATATTTTTGTATACATGTGGTTTTCATTATTCTAGGTAGTTGTATATATTGTCTGTGGTACATGTTTACACATTTTTAGCTGATGACTCTCAACTACTCTCACATTAACCTTTTATGTCTTTTTCAGTTGCTAACCAAACTTGAATGATAGCGGGGTTTTTTTCTCAGTTTTTTTATGGACTTCCATTAACTGTAATAATAAGAAAACATATACGTTCACGTAAACTTGTATCTCTCGAAAATCAATGATATTATCCAAAAATTTTGCATACTTTCTATATTAAAAGCTGGTATGGTTGATTTGTAGAATAACAACAAACTCAACTTTTATAATTTGTTTATCAAAATTTCTGACAGTATTACTGTTTGCCAGTTGGTTGTGTTAAGTCTAAATATGCATATACAAAGTCAAGGTTTCAAATATGAAGCTGATATTTCAAATCCAATACATTCGTGAAAAGCTAACAATGTCGACGCACTAATTAAAAAGGTGACAATGGTGTCTTCAATGTAAAAATATATATCTCTGAAATTTTGAACAACATTATCCGAACATCACATTACTAAAAAATCACCTATCTATGGAAATAAGTTTCCCCAATATAGTATAACTATAAAATGATATTGTCTGCAATCATTGATTATTTTAAAAAAGTATATCAACTAATCTACAAGAATATTGCGTGTCCTCACTGATTGTTATAGATTTCTGTTATTCTTTGCTACAGGATCTCCTATACTTGCATCTCAGAATGTGGACCTTCAGAGAGGCGACAGTGTATTGCTGAGTGTTAAGTTTTATTCAGTGCCAAAACCCATTTCCATACTTTGGCTTGAAAACGATAAACGTCTCCATCTTAATAGAAGTTCCTTCATGAGGACAATCATTATTCTTATAATATCCGACACAGAAGTAAACGTGGATGGATATTCCAGCAATCTAATACTAGAAGAACCAATATCATATAGAAATCAGTTTAGTTGTGTAGTTACAAATGAGTATGGATATATGGATGTTCTATTTGACAAACATATGGTTATAGATTCAATTAAAGACGGTAACACCATCCCCAAAACAATTCAGACGCCAACCATATCAAAGAATAACACGAGTTCACCTACACTTGCTGGATATACAGACGAACCTAAGCATACAGCAACTGGTAACGTTATGATAAGAAACTCAATCGAGTGTTTTGTTCTACAATGTACAAGTTATCTGTTTTACCATAATATATACTTCCCTTCATAATATTAATATGTAAAGTCATAAGAAACTTCAAATAAAAACAATGATGCATATTTTTTGATAACTAAATGACTAGATTTTATTATAAAACTTATGTACATATACCTTTCACATGAAAATTCTAAAATTTGTTCAAATTAAGAAGAATTTTACTTTTTTTATTTGCTTGCTTCCAGTGAACAATTCGCCGATATGTTTTCTGTATGCAGCGAACTGAGCGTAACCTTTCTTGTAAAAATACAGTGATCGCAATACGTTATTGAAATTAACTTTTATTTATTGTACATGATATAATTATACACAAAGTCATCCTCATTGACAATAGCCATGCTACTTTGATGACTGTTTATTAAGATGACAATCGGTGGACTACGGCTTTAAAACACGAAAATTAATAAGCCGTCGTATTTTCACATCATAACAGACCGAGATTTATGTTATATTATTGTACGATATAGATGCGTAAAAATGATAAATCGTTCACAGAAGACCAAGTTTATGATATATAAATGCATTGGTTCAAAAATTGGATAAACATTATTTTTCAATAGTCACTCGTTACATTTGACTTTAATATTTCATATTTCTGAATAAAAGAAAGTTCGTTTAATATTTTTGAGCATTTGATTTTGACATTTGATTAGGTAATTTGCGTTTTGAATTTTCCTCTGAGTTTAATTTTAGGTACTTTTGTTATTTAACATTTTGCAATTCAAATCATAATTTGTTAAGTATTATTTTCACGTAAAAATACTATGTATGGAGCTATTAAACGACGGATGTAAACATGTGATGACGAATCCGTTTACTTTTCTGGAGGACATGAGATCACCTTATTCTCTTTTTAATTTCAAGGAATGCTGACCAATGACCAGATTTACATTATGATTTGCGGTGTTGTTCTCGTAATTCTTTTTATTGTGATGACAGTCTTCATAAAAAAACAAATTCGAATTAATCAGGTCCACAAGAGAACAGGTAACATATATTGTTTTTATACTATTATATTAAATTACAAATATACAACCTATGTTTATACTTTTGTGTTAGGGCTTCTTCCAAAATTTTGGCAACCTTTTATCGGTCTGTGTACGGGACATCTCACACATTAGTATATGATCTGCATAAGTGTTAGTAGATTTCTGGCACAAAGCCATCTGTATACAGATATAAACCACACTCAACAATTGTTTTTGTTTTGTCTTGTAAATAGTTATATCTCTTTTGGTCCATATTATTATAGTTTATATATTAGATGAAGTGGTCTTATTTTCGAAAAATATGGCATCTATATCAATACATTTTTAAAAGGCACATGAAACACATAGTATTACCTTCTGTCACCTAGATATTTAGGATAAAATCAACAATCAATATATTCATCTTAGACAGCTTGAAGGACACCGTTTTTTTTAAACAATTATCAAAACAATATACACGAATACACTCATTAGCATAAGCATATATACATAAAACCATCCTTACAAATTTATATTAAGATCATAGTAGACCACTTCAACTAATATATAAACTTTATAGATATGGACAAAAATAAATGATGTAATGATAAAACGCTATATTTCAAGTTGAATAACAAATATTGACAAAATCTCTGTCATCGACGATCCAATCTGATTAAAAAAGTTTTCCAAATATATCGTGCTCATATATATAACGAAACCAGAAAACTATATTTTATTTGGATTGATGGGCGATTCCGCCGGCCAGGAACTTCCAAATAAATCAAGTTAACTCGGTTAAAAGTGTGGAAACATGTGCACAAAAACCAAATCTCAGAAGACCGTCTTATGTGGTTTAATTTGAACAGTAAAACAAAAAAAGGATTATAATAATTATTAAGATAAAAAAAAACGCATGATGATATTTTGAAAAACTTATTATTTACGTGTTCCTCCAATAAGTAGAAACTTGGCACTACGACTGATGGGTAGAAAGCGAAGGCATTCAAATATTTTCCACGTTTGAAAATTTGCACATAAGTAAATCAGAAAATTTATTTAAGCATCGTTGATTTGTTTTGTTTTATTTTGATCGTTATCAGTTATATTAATATTTAGCTGACAAAATATATCATAATTACAACGTATGAGTTTATCCAATTTGAGTATTTGACACTGGGGTTATTTATCTATTTTGACAATTTCTAGTGGTTTTTAATTTTTGTATCATTGATATTGCCTTTTTTGTTTGGAGAATTGTCTTATTGGCAATCATACAACATCTTTTTAATGATATATGATGTATATTATTTCATGGTAAATTTAATACAGCCAAAAGCAGAGTTTTGATTTGGCACTTTTTCTGTTTATGGACTATATTTCAGAAGCAGGTGAGCCACAACATTATCTTAAAATGGTATGGAAGTTAATATACCCTGCTATCATAAGATTCTCAAATTGCCCGTTATTACTATATAGTTCTTTCATATGTAGATATAACACTTTATAAATTAGCGCCAAAATATATGGTTTTTCTTTATTCGAAGATCAACAACCAGTGGTGCCATTGGTAGCATTAAATTATCAAGAACGTGAAAGGTAATAGAAAAGACTTAAAATTATAATAAGACAAATCTGCTAATACTTTCTTTGTAGAAATCAAGTAGTAAATCTATAATGTACATTATCTTGTGTATCTTACTTTTCAAGTTCGATAGGATTTTTAGTTTCAATTTTAATCATACGTACCAATACAGTTATGCCTAAAAATCAACAATAGCAAGTGTTTTTTTTAAAAGCCTCATTTAGCTATGGATTTCGATGAGAGGAAACAAAAAACATTCGTCATTTTGGTTTTGCAAATTGTATTGATGTTTTATTAGAGTCCAGTTTAAGAAATGAACATTAAGTTGACACCGGAGTCGGATTCTTGTTTTTTTTTTTTATTATTGAATCATCCAAATATGTTTGAATTGCAGTTTGCACTTCTAAAAAGCTCTAATGTTAACAGTTTTATTTTATATACATTAATAGTGTTGCTTAAATAGCCACTTTATAAACTGGTATCAATTGTATACAGGTCTTCCGATGTATCAAACTTACCTCAGCGAAACATTGAAAATCCAGAATATGAGGAAATCCAAATCGTTCCCTTCGAAGTAGAGACAGAAGACTATTTAACACCAGAACACGATAGCAGTAAAAGTGGCAGTGACTCGAGCATAGAAAGGCAATATTTAGAATTAGATCCACCACATACGTATGAAGACATAAGTTTGTCAAGAAGAGAACTACAAGTTTATAGTACGTGTGATGATATATTAGAGTAAACGCAATACATGTATATTTATGTTAGTGATGAGACGATGTTTTTTTGTGTGTGAAAAAGTGTGAAATTGTAAATGTTTTGAAATGTATATAAACCTGTCAACATAAACACATGTTTTGATATTCAATGATACAAATATCCACCAAATACTACAACGTTGATGTAAGCATTTCACAGATTCTAAAACCTAGCATAAAACCAATTACAGCAAATAGATAAAAAATGTTTTCCGAGACTTATGTGTCAATCAGTAACCGTTCAACGGATTAAGTGTAATGATAGTAAATAAAAGACATCAGGATCGGCAGGATTTAGGACCATTACTGACATCAGGGATTATAACTGTACAGTAATGTTATTGTTGTTTTCTATTGTGAATCTTTTGGATTTCAAATGAACGAGTTTTAGATAGAGGGCAAGTTGATTACTAGAAAACCAAATTACCAAAACCTTGTCCCAAACAACAGGAACTACGTCAGTAAAAGAATGGTGAAAGTTACCGAAGGAATATTCAAACTTATTATTCGACAAAAATGTGTCCCCAGTACACCAGCCCTATCTGCACTATCATTTTATATGTTCAATGGACTTTGAAAAAGGGGGAATTATAATAAGTTATAAACTCTGCTGATACTTTCTTTGTAGAAAACAAGTAGTAGATTTACAATGTATATTACTTTTCAAGTTCGTAGTGTTTTTTAGTCTCAATTTTTATCATACGTACCAATACAGTTATGCCTAAAAATCAACAATAACAAGTGTTTTTAAAAGCTTCATTTAGCTATTTTTTTTAATGCAAAATTAGAAAGATCATATCATAGGAAACATGTGCAATAAGTTTCAAGTTGTTTGGAATTAAATTTAATCCAAAACCACCTCGACCAAAAACTTTATACTTGAAGCGGGATAGACGGACGAACGAACGGACGGACGCATAGACCAGAAAACATAATGCCCATAATTTGGGTATCAAAATAAACTGACAACGTCAATGCCATTGCAAAAAAAAGAGGAAAAGACAAAAAACTAACAACAGGACATACAACAAAATACAGAAAATGTAAACACAGAGCAACACGAGTTTCACAAAAAACCTGGGGTATCTCAGGTTCTCCGAAAGAGTAAACAGATTCTGTTCCAAATGTTGCACCCTCAGTGTTGCTATGAAAATACACACCCGGTGATATAAAGTCTTATTAAGGGGTAGGACAAAATCTAAAACAAATGTGTATAGGATATTTATATTTTATAAAAAAAAAATTATGCTTGATTAAGATTAAAATATGCAACTTTAATTTTAAACGATATATAGATTTTACCGTACTACCTCGTTGATGATGAATATATTTATCTAGCCAAGATAGCTTATTTTTCACGAGCGAGGCTTACACTTTCTTTAAATCGGAGACTTGCCTGCATAAAAATAAGTTTCACTCTATAAATATAAGCAGTATTATGTGCAAAATGCGCCAAAAATTAAACTACTTTTAATGTACTTCAATATTCATATTTTGAAAATTGTCAGTGATGAATAAAATTATATACAAACTCTTTGTTTTTCTCTCTTTCATGTTTTTGTTTGGATATTTGAAAATTTACGAACTCTTGTCACGGGTTGCATTCGAAAATGCAAATTCGGAACAAGTAAGGTTATCGTTTACTCAGATTCTTATTTTTGCCGGATTTGTATTGTTGGATTACTAAATATATATATATATATTTTTAATTCAAACATTTCTAAATACATACATTATGTACCTTCACTATTTACTTTCAAAGATTATTAGCTGTTGTACTATGCTTACAGAATATAGCGATCAGGAAACCGGATTACCCACAAAAAATTGTTAAAAGTCACAGGCACTTGTCTCAGAGTATATAGGATTTTTTTTCCTGAGACAAGTGCCTGCGTTAAAAGTCCACCAATAAATTACCTAGTATGCCTACATTTAATTAAATGAAAATGTTCTTACCATTATTATCCAGATGAATATCCAAAATGGGAAAAATAAGGTTATAACGCAGTTCAGACAGATTTGATCGGAAAATCTACAACAGAAGCAAAAACAATGTTTTGGTATATGAACTCACATTTGCTGTACATTGACTTTAGTATTAGCAGTATACAGGAATCAATAATCGAAATGATATATATTGGTTATAGAAAACTCTTCAATTTAATGTGTAGGTACCCAAATACACAACTTCATCGTTCAGGGACAGAAAGCAATGTCGGATGTCTATATTTATAAAAAAGACACTCCATATCTTCCAATTTTCGGAGAAGTCCGTAATTTATCTTAATTTGCTTTAAATTAAATGTTTTATAACGTTTTCTTGTTTAACCCTTACAAAAGTGTGTTAATACCTCATGATCCTTCAGATCGAACAATGTTCCAGAACTTATATAACATAATTATCGCATACTTGTTTTTTCTTGTCCTGAATTTATGAGCTGTGAAATATTAAAATTCTATTACATCGTAAGTTAACTTAAGTTCTTGTGAATACTTCAACCGAATATGAAATATCAATTATTTTATTTATAATCAAACAATAAATTTTCTGAAATGGTTTGAAAGTAAGAATTGATTTAATAACTAAACTAAAGCGGTACTTTTCTTATATAAAGCTTTAAGGAAATCCATCAAAAAAAGAACTATCCGTTATATATTGCCTACTTTTCTTTCCTGGCCTGATGTATAACAGTATGGGATGGACCTCCAGCCATCACTACTGTTGTTTGTTGTTGTTGTTGCTGCTGCATAGGAGGAGGACCTGAAATCATAATCAGTTAAATCATACATTTATATATTTATGCTTTCCTCCTTCAACCCAAACAAACAACGAGAGGTTTACCTTTCACTTGAATGAATCGGCGAGTATCTCATGTATTTAACATTTATTGGACCATTTGGGCAATGCATAAATGAAAAGAGAAACAAGAAGTTGAATTGCAATATTTTTACTTATTCAGAGTAAAAATGTTTCTCATACAAAAATAAACAATATATAATATATACATATACATTTTCCAACAAGATAATAACAGAGACATATAATGTAGTATATGTCTCTGATAATAATGAATGCAAAACATAAAACGATAATAAAATAATACAGAATACAATAGCTTGGCCTAGGAAGGGGTCAACTAAGCCAAGCCATATAAAGATATAAAATGATAAATTTAACACATGCTACATAAGCATACAAAAATGAAGCTGGTAGCCAACAAACTTAATAAACTGGCGTTATTACCAAAATACATTTATAATCGACCAAAAATATATATGAACATCTAACCAATATCTTAAATAAAAAGCTAAAGGTGCTGAAAAGGGGAAGGAGGGTGGGAAAGTTTTAAAAATCTCAAAATAAAAATCTTGTTTACAAAACTATCGATCTGTAGATAAGCAAGAAAGTGTAATAAGATACATAGTGAAGAAACTAACCAATGGGCATCCAGTCAAAAGAGCGTAATGCAGGGGTTCCCCAAAGGATTATGAAAATAATCAAAAAGAAATGAATTAATGGTTTTCGTCGTTTGCATAAAATAAGTTATTAAAATAACTTGCCTTTATGCTTTCCTCCTTCAACCCAAACAAACAACGAGAGGTTTACCTTTCACTTGAATGAATCGGCGAGTATCTCATGTATTTAACATTTATTGGACCATTTGGGCAATGCATAAATGAAAAGAGAAACAAGAAGTTGAATTGCAATATTTTTACTTATTCAGAGTAAAAATGTTTCTCATACAAAAATAAACAATATATAATATATACATATACATTTTCCAACAAGATAATAACAGAGACATATAATGTAGTATATGTCTCTGATAATAATGAATGCAAAACATAAAACGATAATAAAATAATACAGAATACAATAGCTTGGCCTAGGAAGGGGTCAACTAAGCCACCAGGAAAGATGCAATGAAATAAATCTTTCCTACCCCACAAAGGCCAAGCACTTGGCAAAATTCAGAACTGTTCGTCATATTTGATGTTTAACAAGTTATTAATGCCTTCACATGATGTTCAATTTCTCATATTAGCTATATTAGTTCAAGCTCAATCTATGTTTGTAACTAACAGTGAAAATACTGAATGTGATTAAGAATATTTGAAAAACCTATAAATAAGTTGCAATACAGTACCAGCCCAAGCAAGTTCTGCAAAATAACAATGAGACAATGTCCTTGTCAACAATCTTTTCAGTGATTATATATATATTACAATATCAAACTTCAATAAAAGACTGTTTTCACCTAAACAAAACAACTAAATGAGCAAGACATATAAGCAAATATCTGAATGAGAGATTAAATCAAGCATTCATTTTGTAATAATGACTTAACGGCCCAAGCAGTTAAGTTTAGTTAAACTAGCATGATATCCTACTGCTATGACACATTCATATTTTGTGCATAAATATAATTTTTATGAAAGGCTTACTTTAAGTAGAACTTTTGAAAACAAAAACAAAAAGATTTTAAACTAACTACCGGCCCATGCAGGTAATTATATTAGAAATGTCAAAACATTGTCTATTGGAGTCTCTTTTAAAGCATTTTATCATTGCAGCATAACTGTAACTCAGACCAGCATCTCTCAGCTGTACAAATTTTTAAAGCTATATTTCTTATATTTAGATCTATTGTCCATATGAAACATGTATGATCAAATATATGTGTTATGTATATCTGAAAATGAAATTCTACTAACCAAAAATATGGTTTATAAGAAAAGGTTCATTTTAAAAAATGTATGCAAACATCAAATTCTGTTGACCAAATACAGGGTTTATATTGAATGCATAACTGAGCATCAACTTTATTTGACCAAATACATGTTCTATGGTCTAAAAACAACATCTATTGAACAAAATCAACAAATACATGGTTTACAGCAAATGTATATGTACAATGTATATTATTACTATATATCTAAAAATCATTGTATTGATGTTTACATATAAAATATAAATACTATTTAACAAATACAATGTCTACATAAATTGTACACTCTTTAAATAAAAAAAAAAAAAAAAAAAAAAAAAAAAAAAAAAAAAATGGTGTACATAAAATGTATAGATATCTTAAATTCATTTTCTATTAAACAAAACATGATTCACATAAAAAGGTCATGCTTGTATCTAAACATCGTAATATATTGAACAAATGCAATGTCTACCTAAAATGTATATATCTAAAAATCATATTCTAATGAACAATACCAGGTTAAAGTAAACTGGTCATGATTGATTTAAAAAAAAAAATATTCTATACACAGATGTATGGTCACATAAAATTAATATACATTTAATCATATTCTATTGAACAAAAAATACATACACATAATTTATATAACTTAAAATTATATTCTATTGACCAAAATAAGGTCTAAAAGTTATATATATTGACCAAATTAAGGGTCTGTTATTAACTCTATTGACCAAATACATGGTCTTAAAGTAATATACATGATATATATTGACCAAAATCATGGTTTGTTACCAACAGCTTTTGACCAAATACATGGTCTGTAAATAATATATAAACCAAATACATGATCTGTTATCAACATCTGTTAACCAAATACATGATCTCTGTAACACATACTTAATGACCAAATACATAGTCTTTTACAAATATCTTATGACCAAAACCATGGTCGTATGTGACATATAATGACCTAAATCATGGTTTGTTACATCATTCAAATGACCAAAAGCATGGTCTGTACATAACATATAATGACCAAATACATTGTCTGTTCTAAAATTTATTGACCAAAACCATGTTCTACGTAACATATAATGACCAAAACCATGGTCTGTTCCTATAATATATAATATAAATGACCAAAACCATGGTCTAAACTAAAAAATTAATGACCAAAACCATGGTCTGTTACTAATATCTATTGACCAAATACATGGTCTAAAAGTAATATCTATTGACAAAATACATGGTCTAAAAGTAATATCTATTTACCAAAACCATGGTCTACGTAATATATAATCACCAAATACATAGTCTGTTACTATAATAATATCAAACGACCAAAACCATGGTCTCTACGTAACATATAATGACCAAATACATGGTCTGTTACTATAATAATATCAAATGACCAAAACCATGGTCTATGTAACATATAATGACCAAATACATGGTCTGTTACTATAATAATATCAAATGACCAAAACCATGGTCTACGTAACATATAATGACCAAATACATGGTCTGTTACTATAATATATAATATAAAACGACCAAAACCATGGTCTACGTAACATATAATGACCAAATACATGGTCTGTTACTATAATAATATCAAATGACCAAAACCATGGTCTACGTAACATATAATGACCAAATACATGGTCTGTTACTATAATAATATCAAATGACCAAAACCATGGTCTACGTAACATATAATGACCAAATACATGGTCTGTTACTATAATAATATCAAATGACCAAAACCATGGTCTACGTAACATATAATGACCAAATACATGGTCTGTTACTATAATAATATCAAATGACCAAAACCATGGTCTACGTAACATATAATGACCAAATACATGGTCTGTTACTATAATATATAATACCAATTGACCAAAACCATGGTCTATATGTAGCATATAATGACAAAAATAAAAAACATGGTCTGTTACTATAATAATATCAAACGACCAAAACCATGGTCTCTAAGTAACCTATAATGACCAAATACATGGTCTGTTACAATAATATATAATATCAAACGACCAAAACCATAATCTCTACATAACATATAATATACATGTATAATATCAAACGACCAAAACCATGGTCTCACGTAACATATAATGACCAATTACATGGTCTGTTACTATAATAATATCAAACGACCAAAACCATGTCTATGTAACATATAATGATAAAAACTATGGTCTTTTACTAATATCTTTTGACCAAAACTATGGTCTATGTAACATATAATGACCATATACATGGTCTTTTACTATAATATACAATGTATACTATAAAATGACCAAAAACGAAACATACATGTATAATAACAAAATTAAAACACACACAGTATTAAATGTATGTATCAAATAAACAAAAAACAAAAACAAAAAATAAAATAAATTCTATTTAATAAAAATAGATTCTGTTCATAAAAAGTACATATCTTTATAAATCAATTCATATTCTTTTGAACAAATACATATCATACATAACAATCTTATTCTATTAAACAAAACATAGTCGGTTACCAACCTCATGGACCTAATACATGGTTAATATACTGTATTATAATATACATATACATGTATTGACCAAAACCGTGGTCTGTTACTAACATCTATTGACCAAATACAGGGTTTTAAAGTAATATAAATTGGTCTTTTACCAACATGCAACATTGTATTTAGTTTACATAAATTGTATGTATCTAGAAATCTAATTTTAATGAACAAATACATGTATAATGTGTACATCAAATGTATATATCTCTAATAATAAATAAAATTCATATTCTATTGAATGAATAAATGATATAAATAAAAAGTATATACATATTGTATTTATAAAAAATGTTCTTTGAGAATAAATACATTAAATTAAATTGAATAAAATGTATAAATATAAAAATCACATTCTATTGCAAATAAACAAGTTTAACCTAATCTACAATGTATATACATTATATATATCTAACATGCAAAACTAGAATATTCTATTGACATTGTAGTACATGTAAATAGAAAATTGAGTATATCTAAAAATTCTATTCCATCTAGCGATATGTACATGTACATGTATATTACCAACAGTGGGATGAAACACCTATCAATCAATCTTTTATGAACATCAATTTACAAATACAGTGTACATACGCTATATAAATCTATTATGTCTATGGAACAAGTATCATGAGTATATAATATTTAACCAACAAATATTGAACAAGTGCATGCACATGCAGCTTTAATTACTATACAATGTTTAACTAAATTAAATATATATGCCAATTTATGTTCTATAAAGGAATATATATATATGAACATGATGAACATGGTCTAAATAGATACAGTGTTTAATTAAACATCAACTGATTAACTAAATATTTTGTTTTTAAAAAATTATGTTTTTTAAGTTTTTTTTTTTTTTTTTTTTTTTTTTTAAATTCAAATATATAAACCTTATTAAACAAATACATTTAACATGTTTAACATAACAACACATGTATGAACCATTGATGCTTCTTCAATAAAATAACCCAAATATACAGTAAGTGTCCCTATAGTTTTATTCATTCTTTTAACCAAATATATTGTATGACAATACATGTACATGTATATGCATTTTGTAAAGTTAAATTGTATTCTTTTCTCTCTGACTTTTCAATCTGTACTGAATCAGGGTTGTTCATGAAAATAGTTTTCACACAAACAAAATTTACAAAATTATAATTTATTTTATAAATCTCACATCAAATCTACATGCTTATGCATGTATGAGGTTTTAAGATTGCATCGCATATGCCATTACTTTTATTTTCAAATTGATCACTGATGGTTTAAACTGTATAATGTAGGCTGCATTATTTTGCAACTTGTCCACTGTGCCTCCACCAATACCATTACATTCCCACTAAGTTGCACTGAATTAAAGCCAGGTTTAACATTCAATTATTGGTTAAAGCTTGATGATGAGAACGAACAAACGAAACGTCCTCTGGATAAAGTTTGTACATGTTTAAAATCTACCAATGTCATTACACACGCATCTACATGTACATGTATGTGACGCATAATTCCGGTTAGGTTGTAACTTCAAGTCATTTGTTAAAGCTTAAGTGAGACAGGTAATAAAGCTGTTATTTAGTATCAATACATTTGATAAAACGCCAATTTATAGGACGATGAGAAACGAACAGACAACACTCTTTCAAAATATAGTTGGAATAAATCCACCAATGCCATTTCACACTATATATCTACCACTACGTTGTGCTGTATTAAAGCAAATGTTGTAGCTTTGGGTAATTTGTTAAAGCTTTAGTGAGACGTAAAATCATATTTTTTGTTTCTTGTATTATCAATACCTTACAAAAAATGTCGGTTAATAGAACGACTGCTGTAGAGCGAACCAACGAAACATCTTCTGAATACAGTTTGTATAAAATCCACCAATGCCATTTCATATTATAGCTACATGACGCGTAATTAAACACAGGTTGTAACTTTGGTTCATTTGAAAAAGCTTGAGTGAGACGTGAAATAAAACTGTGTATTAGTATCAAAACATTAGGTACGATGTCAATATTTAGGACGACGAGAACGAACATACAAATCAACTTCCGCATAAAGCTTGAATAAATTCCGACTTACAACCATAGTGGTAAAAGTTCAAAAACTCAAGTGCTTAAAAGATTTATCGTATATATCATCATGATCATTGTTGTGGAATACACTATTACATAATGTTCCTATAATGTGTACGATATGTTTACATATTCATAATCTATGTTCGTGCATATAAAATATCCAAGATGGCGATCGAGAGAGCTGCATCATCACTACATTCGTGCCTTCATCAGTTCAAACGGAATAATATGCACGAACGAATGCTTAAATAAAATTTACCTCCTTGCTTACACATAACAAACACTGTGTCGGTATAAAAGTCCAAAGTTTATAAAATCTCAAAATAAAAATCTTGTTTACAAAACTATCGATCTGTAGATAAGCAAGAAAGTGTAATAAGATACATAGTGAAGAAACTAACCAATGGGCATCCAGTCAAAAGAGCGTAATGCAGGGGTTCCCCAAAGGATTATGAAAATAATCAAAAAGAAATGAATTAATGGTTTTCGTCGTTTGCATAAAATAAGTTATTAAAATAACTTGCCTATAAAGTATAGAAAATAACGTTTGGAAATAACTGTTGTGTAGAAAAAACTGTGTTTAAACAAAAAGATAAAATAGATCTGAGTTATAAAATTAATATACTATATAGTATACTGTAATAGCTCACTACAAGGTGTACAGTATGTATTGGTTGATTACTAAGACGTTCTCTGGAATATTAGTGTACAGATGCTTCTCCTGAGGATTAAAATCTCCAATCAAATCTTCGGATTTCTCCTTTGAATTACATTTCTATTCAAAGTAAAAGTATTTAGTAATTTTATTTGTTTTTAGGCAATAATTGTGAATGATCCGGGATTTAAAATTAACATTCAAACTTATATCTAAACTTTAATGAAAATGTTACCTACCTCCATATCCATATCCGGGTCCCGGATGTCCATATCCTGGAGGAGGAGGTCCATATCCCCCTTGTGGTGGACCGTATCCTCCTGGTGGTGGTGGACCATATCCACCGGGTGGATGTCCAGGTGGAGGTGGATATGGTCCTACAGGTGGTGGACCATGTTCACCAGGAGGTTGGCCATAGGGTGGTGGTTGCTATAATTCAAAAGATGTATTGATTTCTTATTTGTTCACTCCTAATATGCATGTGTTTAGTTTACATCTTATTATAAAAAAACATTTATTTTGAACAAAATACCGTTCATATTCTTTGAAATTTATATTTTCAGATATTATGAAACATTTAAATTAAGGTAAATTCTATGTGATAAGGTATTCTTCAAGGTTTTCACTATTTACTAAAATGTCAAAATACATGAACTAATTTTAACTCTATAATCATTGACGAAGGAACAAAATGACAAATACATTGTTGGTGTTGGTTTTTTCCTCTTTATAAAGCCTGCTATAAACAAAGGTTGACTACATTTTTTCCAAGAAAGAGTACCAAACAATTAAAATACAATGAAAAGGTAAAGCAGCGAAAAGCTTATCTTGGCATTGCACAAGATAATGTTTTCTTCTCTGACTGTGAATGGCGTCCTTAAACTAAAACCATTGGATGCAGGAATACAACTGATTGATACTTAAGTTTTACATGTATAACTTTTTTTATTAGTTGACATCGGCTTTGAACTAGCTGTCAGCAACTGTGCGTACTTTCAGATGTGTACTTAGAATCCTTTTGTTGTGAGAATGTGAAAGTATCATACCACGCCCACTCTGTTTTGAATTCATATGATGAGTTAAGGGGCTCGCGGGTATAAATCAAATTTTGTAATTTATATAAGATTTCGCTTTATTTTTCTATAAATGAATTTTATCATATACTTAATAAAAAAATGAAATAAAAAATGGAGTCACCGTTCATTAAAGCTCACAATCTGCCTCCGAAAGATGCATACAAATTTGTTAATGTCCATTTTTTCTGTTGGACTAATGGGAGAAATAGAGGTAATATCGAAATAAAAAAAGAACTAAATTACATAAATCGTTTAATTTTTCAATTATTCAGTTTATGTACAGCTTATTTGAAAACAATAATAAAAAATATATGTCACCGATGAGTTAAAATAAGATATTTCAATTTTAATTCCAAAAAATGGCATTTTTGCACCAAAAGGAGATAATTTGGAGCTTTTTCAATGATATTAACGTTCTTCAACTCATCTGGTGTCAAACCCAATCAATATTTTTTTAACATAAAGTTATAACTTATAATGTAAAAATAAAATTTGTGATCAAAAACGAATGTTCATTTTTTTGCTGAAATTTTTGTACCCGCGAGCATCCTTAAGAACTTATAACTTATTTTCATAGGTTCACCTTTTGTTGTACTGTTAAACCAATTTTCCTGTAAAGAAAGGGGGGGGGCGGAGTTGCGCACCTTCTTAGTTTAACTTTAAAACTAGTTATAAGAGATAACACATGTTAAAAATAATATATATTTATTGGCGAAGTAAGATCACGGCTTCTGTCGGTTACCAACCCATGAACAAAGGGTCTTTGGGTAACCGTAAATTAAAATTATAAATCAAATCTTCAAAATATAATAGATAATTAAAATTGAAATAAAACTAAAATGTAATGAAATTATGAATTAATAGTGAGCTGAATTGAACCCTGGCAACAGATGTCCAAAATCAACATGAAAAACTACGTTTGAAGTGTAAATGAAGAAATGGATTAATGTTCTAAATTAAATAATAATAAATCAAGTTTATCGGTACTGGTGCAGCCTATAAAGTCCGCCACTAAACAAATTCGAAATTTTCTGTCATAACAGAATGTTTCGAAAATTGTTACCGCCAACCAGTACTATGAAGGTGATTTATTTGAAAATAAAAAACCTGTATGTTAAAGAATCTGACCGCCGTGACTACAAGCTAACAGATTCCCGAAGCCATGGACCTACTTCGCCGTTTTGTGGACAAATTGTATGTGAAAATTTTATAATGTCAAATAAACCTTGCTGTAACCTATACAAAAACAAATTATTTCCGATATCTGATAAATGAACACCGTCTAAAAATAAATCTGGGTTGTCTTCAGATATTTCTGGATATCTAATATAAGCACCGCCATGTTTGATGATATATGTAGCTACTAAACTATTTAATCTAACTCTAGTTCTGTTCAAAGATCTATGTACAATCTCATTCCTGTATTTCAATCTGGGTAAAATTTGAGACCAAACAAATTTTGACTTTGGTAGTAAGACCCGAAGGCAATCAATTACTTTTAAAATATCGTGTCCTAATACACATGACACTTTTTGTCCGATATCATTTCCACCACAGTGAAATACTAATACTTGCGGGGGTTCTTCAAGTGTAAGCAAATGTTTGACTTTGGGTATTATCTCACAAATCCTCATTCCACTTTTTCCTTGCCACCATATTGTAGATTTTATTCGTTCCAAACCTAAATTTACACCATCGACAGACTTTCTAGCATGTACAAATGCATGTTTGATGATTGAAGAACCCACCAACCAAACACTCTTTTGTTGACCTGAAAGACCAGACTCAAGCTAGCGACCAATCCTAGCGACCAATCAAGCTAGCGACCACTGAAGAACACAATGAGAATCAACTTGTCAAAGAATCATAATGTGGTATATGAGAAAACCACAAAACGACATAATGAAACAACGTTCCGTTAAAAATAAAATATGGCTACCAATACGGTTTATATTGTTTTTTTTATCTTTAAATAACTAGAGATATCCACCATATCAAGTCAGAAGATACACTACAACATCAATGTTGTCTGTAGCCTAATGTACTGACTAGTTTGCTTGCTAAATGTCTGCATCAATATAAATAAGTAAAGGGAGAACGTCCCAGAAAATCGTAAAACCTCAAAATATCGTAATACAATAGAACAACAAAGGAGATAGGGTATCTTTAATCAGCAAATGCACAGCGAAAAATACACAAAAAGCAAAGGAACAATCTTTTTTAGCGAACGATTTTTATTCCCCTACATAAACACATACTTTATGTTATTATATATGTATTTATAGAATGGAAAGTGCGCTCCTCTACGTATTTTACTCTATAGAGAAGGGCATATACTATATTTTGAGGTCTTCTTTACGTTTTCTCGGTTTTCCAAACTATTAACCTAGATGGTAAACAAAAATCAAGGATTGCAAATAAACTATTAAAAACGGATCGTATATGCCCCATCACATAATAGTTATTTAGTAATTTACGGATACGAAATGAGAATAAAAAGTAAACGAATTGAATTAGAAAAAAAAACCAACAGTGTTTGTCTATGATAATTTGCTCACACAGTTATTTTCCATATTCAGAGAACCGTAAATAATTTTAAAAAGAACATATTTTGATAAACATGTGTACCTAGTTTCAACTTGATCTGACTACAATGTCGTCTTAGATTCAATCTAATACAGTTTAAATGGATGGATACACGGAAAAACGAACGGACAAACAAACCTACAGATCAGATAACATTACGGTCTTTACTGTTGTAGGCGTAGCATAGAATAACTATTTAATGTGAGTTGACTTAGACTCGTTCCTGTGTACAATGTATAAGCTTTCAAATAAGCGAGATAAAAAATATCTTATGTTCGAAAGAATTACTATATACTGGCTTTCTATACATTCGGCCGCCTCAAATGGTCCGAGTACGATACACAGTTATCGTCCTTTGATTTTTCGTTGTCCGAATATAGTCCTTAGTGTGGACAGTGTGTTACTTGTCATTTTTTTTTATACCCCTTCCAAATGTATTTCTTCATGTTCTATGCCTCAAACAGCAAGTAAGGGGGGTTAAAGCGTACTGTAAAAAAAAAATTGGGTCATCAATTTTAAAGTATTACTAATTTAAAAGTAGTGATTTGGTCCGATTAATTAGAAAAGGTTAAAAATTAGCACATCGGAAGCTTTCAAAAGATTTCAGGACCCCTTAACATAAAATTGTTCATATTTGGAGTTAGAGCCAAGAAATTCTTCTTTAATATTTGGATGTTATTGAGAAAGTGTAGGTGGGATTCAATTCACAAAAGGTTTAAACCCCCAAAAACTCATTTCAGTGGGCCCTGCTCTGATTTATTACCTTTCATTTGAGCCCTATCCGGTGGCAAACTTTACCGTATGGAGCTTGCGAAGCTTGCCTAAAGAATGTACGTTGGACACGAAAAAAAAACCAACATCGCTACGTGTGGTAAAAAACTTTGCCGTAGGGAACTGTACAGAAAGACTGAAAAATGAGCCCATACCCATAACTGTATAGGTACCTCAGACTTTGGATGGCCAGTGAAATCTTCAGGTGCACTTTCCCACCCAGGGATTGATACGAGTTGAAGATATGGATAATAGCTTTCAATCTAACAACCTGCGGTCAAGAACTTTGCCGTAGGGGATGGGAGTAAAGCGACTGCTGCCACCACCCAGAATGGACCAAAATGAGAAATTGAGTATGTTGTTTGTCAGCTTCCGGTGCACTTTCCCACTTGGGCATTTTCATGAATAAAAGGGTCTGGACAAGCTTTCAATCCCACTAGGTGTGGTAAAAAACTTTGCCGTAGGAACTGTACAGAAAGACTGAAAAATGAGCCCATACCCATAACTGTATAGGTACCTCAGACTTTTGATGGCCAGTGAAATCTTCAGTGACTTTCCACCATGGGATTGATACTGCTTGAAGATATGATAATAGCTTTCATCTAACACACCTGCGGTCAAGAACTTTCAGCCTAAGGGGGATGGGAGTAAAGCGACTAGCTGCCACCACCCCAAATGGACCAAAATGAAAATTGAGTATGTTGTTGTCAGCTTCGGTTCACTTTCCCACTTGGCATTTTCATGAATAAAGGGTCTGGGACAAGCTTTCAATCCACTTAGGTGTGGTAAAAACTTTGCCGTGGGAACTGTCACCGAAAGACGACAAATGATCCCATACCCATAACTGATGGTACCTCAGTAATTGGTATGGCCATTGAAATACTTTCAGTGACACTTCCCACCCAGGGATTGATTACAGTGAAGATATGGATTAATAGCTTTCATCTAGACACCTGCTGTCAAAACTTGCCCGTAGGGGTGGGAGTAAAGCGACCGCTGCCACCACCCAAATGGACCAAATGAGAATTGAGTTTTTTTGTCACTTCGGTGCACTTTGCCACTTGGGCATTTTCATGATACAAAGCGTCCTGGACAATTTCAATGCCGCTAGGTGGTAAAACTTGCCTAGGAACTGTACACATAGACTGAAATAGCTCATACCCATTAACTGTATAGGTACCTAAACGTCACTTCATAAGTTGATGTAGCCATACGTAATGGTCATGGCTCATTTTTTCACTCCAGCAGTTCCCTACGCAAAGTTTTTACCCACGACTATGGATGAAAGCTTGATCCCAACACCTTTTGATCAGGAAACTGCCGTGGGGAATAGAGCAACCAAAGCTGACACCCCATACCAAATGTTTCATTTTTGTCCATTACGGTGGCTTGCACGTGGCTTTTACATGCCAACTAACCTACGGCAAAGTTCTTACCGCACGGTGGTTAAATGAATAGCTTTATCCTAATCTGTCAACTAGTACAATTCAATGGAGTACCTAACGTGTTCATCCTGAAGACGTCACTGTCCATCCAAAGTTATTACCTATACTATTACCCACCCAGTTCCTACGAAGTTTTGTGGATTGAAAGCTTGTCCAGACCCTTTTATCAGGAAAATGCCGGGTGGGAAAGTGCAACCAGAAGCTGACAACCCATACCAAATTTTTCATTTTTGTCCAGTACGGTGTGGTGGCAGCAGTGGCTTACTGCCACCCTCCTACGGCAAAGTTCTTGACCGCAGGTGGTTAGATTGATAGCTTTATCCATATCTTCAACTCGTATCAATTCCAGGGTGGAAAGTGCACCTGAAGACGTCACTGTCCATCCAAAGTCTGATGTACCAATACTAGTAATGGGTATGGGCTCATTTTTTCACTCTTCTGTACAGTTCCCTACGGCAAAGTTTTTACCCACACCTAGTGGGATTGAAAGCTTGTCCCAGACCCTTTTATTCAGGAAAATGCCCGGGTGGGAAAGTGCACCAGAAGCTGACAACCCCATACCAAATTTTCATTTTTGTCCATTACGGGTGGTGGCAGCAGTGGCTTTACTGCCACCCTCCTACGGCAAAGTTCTTGACCGCAGGTGGTTAGATTGATAGCTTTTATCCATATCTTCAACTCGTATCAATTCCAGGGTGGGAAAGTGCACCTGAAGACGTCACTGTCCATCCAAAGTCTGATGTACCTATACAGTAATGGTATGGGCTCATTTTTCACTCTTTCTGTACAGTTCCCTACGGCAAAGTTTTTACCCACCACTTAGTGGGATTGAAAGCTTGTCCCAGACCCTTTTATTCAGGAAAATGCCCGGGTGGGAAAGTGCACCAGAAGCTGACAACCCCATACCAAATTTTTCATTTTTGTCCATTACGGGTGGTGTCAGCAGTGGCTTTACTGCCACCCTCCATACGGCAAAGTTCTTGACCGCAGGTGGTTAGATTGTAGCTTTTATCCATACTCAATCGTATCAATTCCAGGGTGGGAAAGTGACCTGAGACGTCATGTCCATCAAGTCTGATGTACCTATCAGTAATGGTATGGCCATTTTCACCTTTCTTACAGTCCCTACGGCAAGTTTTACCCACATATGAGGATTGAAAGCTTTCCCCAGACCCTTTTTCAGAAATGCCCGGGTGGGAAAGTGACCGAGCTGACAACCCCATACCAAATTTTCATTTTTGTCCATTACGGTGGTGCAGCAGTGCTTACTGCCACCTCTACGGCAAAGTTCTTGACCGCAGGGGTTAGATTGATAGCTTTTATCCATATCTTAACTCGTATCAATTCCAGGGTGGAAAGTGCACCTGAAGACGTCACTGTCCATCCAAATCTGATGTACCTAACTTGGTATGGCCATAAATCTTCAGTCACTTTCCCACCAAAGGATTGTACCTAAATATGGATTAAAGCTTGATCTAAAACCTGTCAGAAACTGCCGGGGTGGGAAAGGAGCTGCACCACGAATGGACAACAATACAAATTTCATTTTTGTCCATTCCTGGTGGCATCATTGGCTTTCATGAATAAAAGTCTACGGGCAAAGTTTCAACCGCAGGTTGGTTAATAAACTTTGCCGTAGGGACTGTACAAAAGACTGAAAAATAGCCATACCTATGTATAGGTACCTAGACTTTATGCCGAATCTCAGGTCATTTACCCAATTATAAGTGAGTATGGATAATTTTTCAATCTAACATCCTGCGGTCAAGAACTTTGCCTACGGGGATAGAAAGCGTGCTCCACCACCAGAATGCCATGGGATTGAAGTTGCACCGGTGCACCCCACTTGGCATTTTTGAATAAAGGTTGGCAGCTTTCACCCCTAGGTGGAAAATCTTGCCGTAGGGATGTAAGAAAGACTGAAAATAGCCCATACCCATAACTGTATAGTCCTCAGGGATGGGAAACTTAGGTCACTTCCCACCAGATTGATACTAGTGAAGATATGGTAATTTTCATCTAACATCCTCGGCAAATTTGCCTAGGGGATGGGAAAGCGTGCTCCAACCCAGATAGGAAAAATGGAATGGGTAGTTGCAGCTTCCCATTTCCCATTGTCATTTTTGATAAAGGGTTGGGACAAGCTTTCTCATCCCCTAGGAAAAACTTGCCGAGGGTGTAAGAAGACTGTAAAAATAGCCATACCATAACTGTAAGGACCTAGACTCTGCATGGCGTGTAAATCTAGGTAGGCCTTTTTTTCACCTTTCGTTAAGTCAGGAAAGTTTTCTAACAACCTGGGTAAGTTTAACCTTTATTCAGAAATGGGTGGGAAGTGCACGCTGCAACCCCATACCAAATGATTTATTTTTGTCATTCGGTGGCATCATGGCTTTCTGCATTACGGCAAAGTTTTACCCAGGTGGGTAAAAAATTTTTCCTAACTTCAAACTAAATCAATCCAGGTAAGGACCTGAGACGTCACTGTCACCCAAAGTCTATTCCTACAGTAATTATGGTATTTTATCTTCTTACATCCTACGGCAAGTTTTCCCCCTAGTGGGATTGAAAGCTTGCCCAACCCTTTTATTCAGAAAATGGGTGGAAGTGCAGAAGGTGACTCCCCTTACAAATTTTCATTTGATTAGGGTGTGGAGCAGGGCTTTATCACCTCTAGGAAGTTTGACAGCGGTGGTAGATGATAGCTTTATCAATCTTAACTCGTATCAATTCCAGGGTGGAAAGTGCACCTGAAGACGTCACTGTCCATCCAAGTCTGATGTACTATACAGTAATGGGTATGGGCTCATTTTTTCACTCTTTCTGTACAGTTCCCTACGGCAAAGTTTTTACCCACACCTAGGGATTGAAAGCTTGTCCAGACCCTTTTATCAGGAAAATGCCCGGGTGGGAAAGTGCACCAGAAGCTGACAACCCCATACCAAATTTTTCATTTTGTCCATTACGGGTGGTGGCAGCAGTGCTTTACTGCCACCCTCCTACGGCAAAGTTCTTGACCGCAGGTGGTAGATTGATAGCTTTTATCCATATCTTCAACTCGTATCAATCCAGGGTGGGAAAGTGCACTGAAGACGTCACTGTCCATCCAAGTTGATGTACCTATACAGTAATGGTATGGCTCATTTTTTCACTCTTTCTGTACAGTTCCTACGCAAAGTTTTTACCCACACCTAGTGGGATTGAAAGCTTGTCCCAGACCCTTTTATTCAGGAAATGCCCGGGTGGGAAAGTGCACAGAAGCTGACAACCCCATACCAAATTTTCATTTTGTCCATTACGGGTGGTGGGCAGCAGTGGCTTTACTGCCACCCTCCTACGGCAAAGTTCTTGACCGCAGGTGGTTAGATTGATAGCTTTTATCCATATCTTCAACTCGTATCAATTCCAGGGTGGGAAAGTGCACCTGAAGACGTCACTGTCCATCCAAAGTCTGATGTACCTATACAGTAATGGGTATGGGCTCATTTTTTCACTCTTTCTGTACAGTTCCCTACGGCAAAGTTTTTACCCACACCTAGTGGGATTGAAAGCTTGTCCCAGACCCTTTTATTCAGGAAAATGCCCGGGTGGGAAAGTGCACCAGAAGCTGACAACCCCATACCAAATTTTTCATTTTTGTCCATTACGGGTGGTGGCAGCAGTGGCTTTACTGCCACCCTCCTACGGCAAAGTTCTTGACCGCAGGTGGTTAGATTGATAGCTTTTATCCATATCTTCAACTCGTATCAATTCCAGGGTGGGAAAGTGCACCTGAAGACGTCACTGTCCATCCAAAGTCTGATGTACCTATACAGTAATGGGTATGGGCTCATTTTTTTCACTCTTTCTGTACAGTTCCCTACGGCAAAGTTTTTACCCACACCTAGTGGGATTGAAAGCTTGTCCCAGACCCTTTTATTCAGGAAAATGCCCGGGTGGGAAAGTGCACCAGAAATATTACATTAATATCTGGAACTATGGCTGGTATAGCTATGAAAATACGGAAAGTCAAACAGAAAATAGCCCATTAAACATGTAAAAATAATATTGATGTTTTAATAAACCATCTTTGAAGGCTAAATTAGTAGTCATCTGTCTGAAAATGAATTTTATTGCACAACAACTTTCATATATAAAAAATCCACAGGGGCCAAAATGCGAAACCAAACTCTTAACTGTGTATTGCTGTCTTCTGGTTCCCAGAAATTCCAGAATAAAAAACCGGTACTAAGCCAACTATACAACGGGGGAAATTTGCCCTGTTTTTTATTAATTTTTTTCTGATTATTATTCAACACGGATCTTTAGTGATCCTAAGTGAATACGATTTCATTTGATACCAAAATGAACTAAATATTATACTTATTGACAAAGATTTATAAATATGCATAGTAACTATTTTGTTTGATATAATGTACTACTTTGTATGTTCACTTGATCGGGCCGATATTATAGTAATTTTTATAAATGTAATAGGACTAGATTGTTTCCCTTTACAGTTATCAATTATTTTCGACTGGTTTTTTTTATTTGCTTATCATATTATATTTTCATTTTATTCATTCTAATTGATATTTAATAATTGAAAAAGACTGACATTCCAGCTCCTTTATTTATTTGACGTTTGTTATAATTTTGTTATGTTATTTACGTTTGCTTACAATTTTTCTAATACTTATTTAGATGAAATAAAAATAATATTTCAATGTAACTGTTAAATACTGATTTGTATACTGAAATATTGCAGATAAAAAAAATTGTTGATGTAACAGTATCGTTTTGCGTAATATATAATAATTTTATTATGAATATATATGTAGAATGATTGAATAAAGGTAAAATAAAAACAAGTTGATGCACAAAATCAACGAGATATATTTGAAACTTACTCTGATTACATTTGAGAAGATAAGAAAGAATATTCACACAACATAAGTTTTTGTCATTAAATCAGTATTTTTTCTTGACATTGCATTGTGTGAATACGAATAATTTATCTAAAAAGAATGTATTGAATAAGGAATAATGTATAAAATGTTATCTGTTAGACAACTTATTACCCTTTTGTCTTTATCGGTCACTTTATTAATAACATGCTACATAATGTCTGAATAAAGGTTGAAACGAGAGAAAAAAATGAAAGTTGTATCTTCACAGAAGGAATTTACTTAAGAGTTTAAACAGTAAAGTTGACCTTATACAGTATAAAACATTATATGACTATTCTGTATGAATACTTGTGTGATGCAAGATTTATAAGAAATATTTTTGAGAAACACTTTTTAAAGAACAACATTGTTGTACTAGAAACCGAAGGATTCATAACATTCATTTTCTAATTTTCGTGTTGATTATTTATGTCATTATACTTAAAACATTCTTGTGATATTTTTAAGTAATATGTAATATGTCTGTTGTATATAAATGTTGAATTAAAGATTTAAAAAAAATGCATCTGGCTGAACGTAGTTTAAATGTTTTGACTTGATGAATGTTGCATTGAATAAATTTTGTTTTGTCTTTCTTATTATATTTTTATTTGTTTTACTGCTTTCAGTATTATCTGAAGTGCCTTGGACTATACCCTATATATACTGTTTCGAGAACCACTCCCCTCAAACCTAAACGGTTTTGAGGAAATACTCGATATTTGACAATGCCGCGGATATAGAAACCCTTACATGATTATTCTAGTTCATTGTTCACTTAAACATTTTATTTATCTCACCGTAAGTTGACATTTGAACGGCTGTACTTAGATTTGCTATAGTCTGTTTTACAATACTTGCGAATATGTTCCGAACCATATCAATATTTGGACCATATGCGTGCGGTCATGACCATATGCATATACTCATATGGTCTGACCGTAGGCGTATGATTGGACCATATCAGTATTATACTCGTTTTATTAAAAACGGGCCGGACCATATGAGGTATTTGGACCATAAGGGTTTTTTTAAATATCCAATCTTGAAACAGTAGATCTAGTTAAAACAAAAATCTCGATTTGAAATAAATGTATAATAATACCATGTAATATAAAGTCTTCAAAAACTGAATAACTGATTTAGATTATTAGACTCCAGCAAGCAAGCACGCTACTCATGTTTATTTGTTGGAATCCAAAATTAATATCAATAGCGATACATCATGTATTAAATATTAGTAGAACGTTGTAGTATAATGTCATTTTGTGATTTTCAGACATATCTCGAAATGGTTCTGTTACGTGTTTATGCTAAGTGTTAACTTAAGTGGTCGATGGAATTGGTCGCTAGCTTGATTGGTCGATAGAATTGGTCGCTAGCTTGAGTCTGGTTACGAGTGGATTATCGGATTTATCAATTATCAATTTTAAAGCGAGGCTCGGACTATATTATATAATTTAACTTTCGAGATTGGATAAATCCGATAATCCACGAGAAACTATGTAAGAATCTGTTTCTCTAATGATTAAAAAATAAATTTTCTTTTTTTGTTAACCGAAAATCCCCTTCGAGTGTCTTTCACATTCCACGAAGTTGTCAATTTCATTAACACCTGTTACCAGCATATATTGATTCATTTAGTTAGCTAAAGGTGTTATGACCCTAAAAATCATCCAATGATTTTTTTAGATCACCGGCAACCACACGTTGATTATTTTTTTTTATGCAATGGGTTCGGAAAGGGATAAATTTCCATAGAATTAGAGAAACTCATTTATCACTGAGGAGACATGTTTTGTCGAAATGCGCATCTGGTGCAACAAAATTGGTACCGTTGGTTTTATTACTACCACTGGGTCGATGCCTCTGCTGGTGGACTATTAGTCCCCGAGGGTATCACCAGCCCAGTAGCCAGTACTTCGGTACTGGCATGAAAATACGGATTGTTTGTGTTATTTAAATTTTCTGTTAAAAAGTATTAAAAATTATTATAAATTAAGGAATGTATCTCCCTCATGCAAAGCTCTGATTCTTTTCACGAATTTGGCTATACTTTTTGGAACTTTTGGATTATAGCTCTTCATCTTTTAAATAAGCTTTGGACTTCAAATATTTTTGGCCACGAGCATCACTGAAGAGACATGTTTTGTCGAAATGCGCATCTGGTGCAACAAAATTGGTACCGTTGATTTTATTATCCTGTTAAACATAAACAAATTCGTATCAGAGTCGGCTAAGAGAATTATATTGTACTTCTGGGATTTCTGAAATAATACACGATGGTCTTGAAGGATAGATTCTGGATACTGATGTTGTTTATCATCTTAATAACGTGTTATAGTATTCTTTTATTTGTCTTTATGAATATTCCTTTTACTGTTTTAAGAGATATTCATTTGACGCGACTCTGTATCTTATATATACATCCCGTCATTGGGTAATTGTTCTGTGACAATTTTTATATTCTTGTCTTTGATGTTTGCTAATGTGCTTTATCTATATGCCTTTTCGTGTTTCTTTGATACATATGTGTTTGTTTTTATAGTGATTAAGATTATTACACAATGTTGACTGCTGAATCCCTTTTTGTGATATTTTTAGTTTTTTACCTATTATTTCTGTTTGTGTTGTTCATACATCGTCAATATCGTGGAATTGTACGCGACAGTCATACAAGTGAGAGGTTTAGCTTGCTATAAAAATCAAAATCAAATATATTTTATTGTCAATTAAAGACGCCCATTACAGGCAGAATAATCACAAGTTAAATTTGGTACAATGATTACAAAATGATTACAATTATTTGAGTACAATTAAATCAATGATTACAACGAAGAAAAAGAAAGACACACTAATGTATATTTATAAAATGTATCATGTTTCAACTTTGACAAATACAGTGATCCTAAAAAATATAGAAGACTGAATTTAAATATTCTGGTTTTTCCCCTGGTGCTTTTATTATCCTACAATAAGAAACTGTACAGATATCTAAATTATGCCTCTGTCTTTTTACAGTAAAATATATAAACTCACTAAGTTTCTAATAGTTGTTTTCGAACAACATTTAAATTATTAATTAAATTGCTCACTTGATTAAAAATGTGACTATCTTCATTGGACATTAGCCAAATAAATTGCGATTGATAATCTAAATTGTGAAAGTTTTTGTAACTTTTAACTATGTTGGAAATAATGGAAACTCTTTCACTTTCCAAAGATGAACATTTAAGTAAAAAATGGAGTTCATCTTCCACTTCTTTTTTACAAAGATTACAAGTTCTATCCATTGCCTGAAGTCCCCTGTATCTACCTCTCTCTATTTCTAAATCATGATTACTAATTCTGAATTTTGTCATCTGAATTCTCAGATTCCTATTACCTATAGCCAAATAAGGTTCAAAATATATATTTCTCTTAAAAAGTCTGTATGTTCTAAGTTTATTTCCAAATGACATATTTTTTCTGTCATTGTTTATAAAGATGAATACCATAACTTATTATACTTTAATTTAAGTTTGTTTAAAATAAATCTTTTCAAGTTTGATTTTATATTAAAAACTTGTGATAAATCTATGTCTAAGTATTGAAGATCAGGTTCAATCCACCATTTTCTACATCGAAAAAATGCCTTAACCTAGTCAGGAATATGACAGTTGTTGTATATTCGTCTGATGTGTTTGAGCTTTTTGATTAGGGACTTTCCGTTTTGAATTTTCCTCGGAGTTCATTATATATATATGTGTGATTTTTACCTTTAGATACATAACTCGAAACATTTACAGCGGCAAATCATATTTTGTATTAGCATTGTACAGTTCAATTTACAACGAGCTGTGAATGTCGGATTGTATGTGCAAGTCGAGGTATGCAGCATTATCGTGTTGTATTTATGGGATGTAAGTCGTGTTCAGGGACATGTCAGAGATGATCTACATATTTACGAAATGATTGATTTCTTTTGTTAAAAGTATATCGCTTTGGAGGATTGTGATCAGATTATATATACAGCCTTTGAAAAGGACTGGTTTGTGGGGGAAAACGATACACAGCGTTAAATGTTATGCAAAGGGCCACGGTAAAGAACCTCGATACTTTCAGAGATAGTGCATGCGTCACATTATGTTTTACCTTGTCTGTTTAAAAAGCGCCGCTGGTATAACTTATCTGAATGGGTTCCTACAGGTTGTGTGACCTTCTAAAAAACTAGTTACATCATATTATCAATAAATCGTTGTCATAGTTCCCTAAAGAAAGCCATCTCAAAATGTGTCATATAGTTATAATTACATAATTGTTTGTTGGAATTATCAATACATGACATTACATTATATGCAAATGGCCACAGTAAAGAACCTCAGTACTTTCAGAGATAGCGGTGGATGGCTCACATTATCTTTTCCCAGACTGTTGAAAAAGGGCCGTTTGTATAACTTATCAAACTAAAACAAAACCGAAACCGGAGATACTATATTTTCCTGGGATTCCTAGGAACAAATCCAACTCAAAGAGCACACGACATATATATGTTACAGTGAATTTGTTTAATCAGAGATTATGTAGAATTCCTATTTTTTCAGGGAATATGTAGAATCACTAAAATCATTAGTTATTATATATAATCCCTGAAAATGACCAGTGATGTTACATAATTACTGAACATTTTAATAATTATTCTACAAATTCCCTAATATGATTTCAGGGATTATCAATTATTTAAGGATCCTTTGTTTGATAATTTTATTTATAATAAACAAGTTTTCATTTTTTTCTTTCATATTCCTTGCCAGATGAAATAATTTTTCTTTTAAACACAGAGGATGATTTAAAAGATATAAACAACACAGGGTTTCGAGATACAGTTGAATTAATTATATTAACATTCTCTTTATAGAGATAACTTTACATGTATTGTTTGTTTCTTAAAAGCCAGCGACATATGGATATGCATTTTCTATTTGTAAATCCACAGAGCATAGAAAAACAGGCAGAACTAAAGATTGACAAATAGAACAAAAATTTAGAGGAAGCTGGCATTTGGTGTAATATTCTCATAGCAATTTCATAGAGTAAAAAAGGAAAGGGAAACCCAAAAAAACATAATGGCAATTGTTCTGTGCCTGGCCACAAAACATGATATCTTGCTGAAACCAGTTTGGGGTTGCTTATTCCCCCCCCCTTTTTTTGGGGGGGGGGGGGGGGGGGGTACCTTCAGGTGTTTATAATGAACACTTTAGTTCTCTTAGGGATGTCGTAAAACCTGATTGGATATGTGAAGGAAAATGTTTTCTAAAGTGGGTATATTGCTGTAAAAACAGATGTGAAGCATATCATTTTAACATATTTGTTGAGTTTGGAGGTAGACTTTTCCAACAAATTGTCGGCATTCCTATGGGAACAAACTGTGCGCCTCTTCTTGGCGACCTCTTCTTATTTTCATATGAATCGGAGTTCCTCCAGACACTTGTAAAAAACAAGAGAATCAAAGAAGCCAGATTATTTAATTTCACTTTCAGATATATTGATGATGTTCTTTCCATAAACAATCCGAACTTTTCTGATTGGGTTCCATTAATATATCCCCCAGAACTAGAGATTAAAGAAACAACAGACACGGCTTCCTCCACCTCATTTTTAGACTTATATCTCGAATTTGACTTACACAGTCATCTCAGTACCAGAATCTATGACAAACGAGACGATTTTAATTTTGAAATTATAAAATTCCCCCACCTTAGTAGCAATATACCAACTTCACCTGCATATGGGATATATATTTCCCAAGTTATTCGATATTCAAGAGCTTGCAGCTCCTACTCAGACTTTGTAAAACGTCATCAGTGTCTGAGTAGTAAGTTGATGAAACAGGGGTATGTCAAAGAACGTGTCGTTCTTTTTCTAAAAAAGTTCATCGGAAGGTACCAAGACCTTGTTGATAAATATTCCGTATCAACTTCTCAAATAATACACGATGGTCTTGATGTATAGATTCTGCGTACTGATGTTGTTTATCATCTTAACAACGTGTTTTATAGTTCTTTCATTTGTCTTTGTTCTATTATTAATATTACTTTTACTGTTGAATGGTTTCATGTGATATCCGTTTCACGTGGCTCGGTACTTCTACATCTCGTCAATGTGTTTGTATTGGCTTTCATTTTTTTGTGGTTTGTTTTGTATTTGCGACTTGTTGTATTTCTTTTGTTCTTATAACGTGACTCTGTACTTTAAAAGATCCAGTCAATATGATGTTGTTCTATTATATGTCATTATGATATATTTCTATTATGAATTACTATATACGTTGAACCACAAACGTCAAAATCATTCAATCGCGTAGTGGAATTAACTATTTTTGGATTCTTATAAATTCTATATAACTTTTGGACTAGTTTAAATCTCGGTCTATTTCTTAAATTTATTCTTACATACTTTTGATTTTTTAACCCTGTATGCTAACATTCCCATGAAAATTTTTAAATTGTTTGTACGCACATTGAACGACAAAATTATGTGACGTATAAAATTTTCTGACGTCAGACACTCAAATCAATAAATGTGTTCGTAGATAGTAGATGTTTTTGTGTTCTGTTAAATTGTTCCTTTTAAAATTGTTAAACGATGATGACTGATGTACCCATATTTTGACTATTTTATTTATTGTGTCTGTTTATTTAACGCATCAATGTAAAAATATCGGAAATTGATGAGACTGTCATTAAAGTGAGAGGGTTAGCGCTATAGAACCAGGTTTAATCCACCATTTTCTACATTTGAAAAGGCCTGTACCAAGTCAGGAATATGACAGTTCTTGTCCATTCGTTTTTGATGCGTTTTGTTTGATTTTGCCATGTGATTATGGACTTTCCCAATTGATCTTCCTCTAAGTTCAGTATTTTTGTGATTTTACTTTTAAATATATTTTGTGTCTAAAATTTGAAAAATTTGGGTTATCATTTTGATATATTGTGCTTAACATTTTACTATTAATGTTTATAATGATGTTTTATTGTGATTTTATAGAATCAATTATTTGACTTTTATTCATTTTCTTTATAAATAAAACTATTTCTTCATTTCAGTTATTATATATAATACCTGACGTTTTTTCTAGGGATTATACATAATCCCTGAAAATTTTAGTGATTATATAGAATCTCTAAACTAGCAAGTGATTTTACATAATCCCTCTGAATTTCAGTGATTCTACATAATTAATGATTATACCAATTCACTGTAACATATGTATTATTTTGTTTAATTTTATGTGATTGCAATTTTGTCATAGTTAGGGTACATAATTTGTTGTTAGTTAATCAAGTTATCTTTGTCAAACGCTCTTTCTGACAAACGACAAAATTATTTTACTCGGGTAGTGGTATCAACCATATGTGGGTTCTTAAAACTTCTATAGAACTTCTGGATAAATATAAAACTCTCTCTGTTTCTGTAGTTAGTTCTAACATACCTTTTGATTTTTTAACCCTGTATACCACCATTCCCAATGTGAAATTATATTTTTTTTGAAAATACTTTAAACGACAAAATTCTTCCTATGTGACGTTTAAATTTTCTAACGTCAAACACGCGAAGCAATGAATATGGTTTTTTAAATTTGATAGAGGCTTTTGTGCTTTTTTGTTAAATATTTGTGTGTTTTAGATTGTGACACTGTGATGACTGCTGTACCAATATTTTGACTACTTTACCTATTATTATGTTTTGTTCACGCATCGTTATAAATATAACGGAATTTAATGCGACTGTCATACAAGTGAGAGGTTTAGCGCTATAAGACCAGTTTCAATCCACCATTTTCTACATTTGAAAATGCCTGTACCAAATCAGGAATATGACAGTTGTTGTTCATTCGTTTGATGTGTTTTATCATTAGATTTTGACATTTGATTAGGGACTTTCCGTTTTGAATTTTCCGCGGAGTTCAGTATTTTTATGATTTTACTTTTTTCTGTTTACAATAAAACTACATGCAAACTTTCGATCATCATATCATTTGCATAACACTGCTCTTAGGCGAGTGACATATTTTAAAAAGACGCTTAGTTAACGACTTTAATGCATCCACCTAACACACGGCTGTATTATATATCATTCGAAAGCTAATAATCTGTACTTTCTGTTTTGCCTGGTCGTAAAAAAATCGTACGGTGCATTTTCTGTTAAATCAAGGTCAAAGGTCACGAATAAACGTTCCAATTTTTGCGATTACTAAACAAAAAGCCCTTTTTCTAATTCTTGTACCATAAAATTTTCCAAAAGATTATATGGACTTTATATTACATGATACATCATTTCCAAAGCAAACAAAAAGTAAGAGGTTAGATGCGCAATATTTCCCGAAAATTGAAATTCATCACAAACCCTCAAAATTAAAAAATTGTTTCAAAAGCAAAAAATATATCTTAGGGGATCAATATTTGTATTCTAAAAAAATAGATAAATGTATATGTTTTAGGTCAAGAAATATTTGTTTTGTAATTTTAAGATGCAATTATTAATTATTGTTCATAGAACAGCCTTCTATTGAAGTGTTTGCAGTTGCCAAAAAATCTGCCATCTGCATATAGCGATCATTTTGTCATTATATGTTAAGATAGCACATAGCTAATTGTCAATATCAGGGAGGAGAATGATTTTCCATAATAAAAGAAGGGATACTTATAGTTCGAAAAGAAAATATACGAGCTAATTGAGGTAAAAATATGTTTTTTTACGAAGTAAAACTTATCAACTTTTTGTAATCATGTTTAAATGCAATCATGACTTTGCGACTAAATCGTAGGCAACATTGAAACACGTAACTTTGTTTAGAAATACTTGGTTGTCTAAAAGCGGTATGTAAACGAACTAAATATAATGCTGCTGCTTCTTATTTAGTTTAAAATAGTGTTCGACATATTAAATGTGTTATGACGTTTAATCTTTTTAATTATTTGAATAAAAGATGCTTTAAGTATTCTCAACATAAGCTTTTAAAATACAAATGCAGGCCATTGTGTATGTAACAGAGGGACGAAAGATACCAGAGGGACAGTCAAACTCATAAATCGAAAATAAACTGACAACGCCATGGCTAAAAATGAAAAAGACCAACTGACAAACAATAGTACACATGACATAACATAGAAAACTAAAAAATAGGCAAAACACGAACCACAAAAACACTATAAGCAGTTGTGAAATAAAAAATGAAAAAGTTGAATACCCTTCCTGACCTCATAAGATCATTCGTTGTTTTATGCAGTGATCGTTTTCATGGTGTGGTGTGTTTTGTGGACTGTTGTTCTTGTCTTGGACTTTAATTTTATTTTGTTACTGCATGGTTTAAATTAAGTTTATTTGATTCATGGTTAGAGATGTTGATTGTCCCTTTGGTATTTTTTACTTTAAAGGCGTTAGCTTGCAGTAATGAAAATCGGCAAAAAGATTGCCTAAAAGTAAAGTGAAAAAGATTAACTCAATAAGACAAACATCCGCGAAAATAACTTAATATGCTCACGGTGATATATATATAGAACCAAATCGTTTTCATGTTACATTTGACTACAATGATCTTCAATTTTTAAAACATTTACTACTTTTAAAGAGTGACAAAGTGGGCAAAAAACGAACAAGAAAAGCAACAGCATACAAAACACACCATATAAAACTACAGTTTGAGTAACACCCCCCCCCCCCCAAAAAAAAAATAATATTTGGGGTGAACTCAGGGGCTCCCAAAGGGTGTGAAGATCATATTCCATATGTGAGACCCGTCTTGTGGCTCATGTAATTCCTAACTCGGTGCCAAGCCTTTTTCGGTAGATGACATTCAAGGCAGAGATGACGGTATTTTGGTTACGTCGATTGGAACTTATCAGTCGTCATCTAGCGAAAGAGATATTTCATAATTGTCAAGCAACTCGTAGTGGCGTCCATGACATTTTCAAAGGGATGATTTCAACTTTGCATTTGAACTCTGGTTTAAAACCATGTTCAAACCACCATTTTTCTTCAAATGTCAGACATATGGCAGTTGGTATCGAATAATCTGTTTCTTTGTATGTTGGCGTTTGTTTTTGTAGCAGTTCGGTGTTTCTGTTATTCTGTTGTGTTCCTCTTATAGTTGATGCGATTTCCTAGGTTTTGGTTTGTTACCCGGATTTGTTTCAGTTAATAGTAAATCGATTGATGACTTATAAATAGCGGTATACTATAGTTGCCTTTATTTGATATCTTCATTGTGAGCAGTTACGCACTATCAAATCGTGATAGTAAATTTAATATTGTATCAACTTCAGTGGAGATATATACTCTACAAGAAGATGCCGCGAAATCGCGATACAATTGGGCAAGTGTTTATATAAAGAGTTTTATCTAGTTTCGCGGGCAGTACGTCGACTGAGCATGCAAAGAAAAATTTAGGAAATACAAAACCCTACATTTTAACGTCATATCATAAATATTTCCGACTCGTTATTGTTTCAGAGGAGGTGAGGCTCAATGAAATCGATCTCCTCCTTTAGCAGTATAGATATGCATGCGTTGCTATAATGCTGCTACATAGAAATGAAGAATTTATAATTGGGTAGTAAGGAGTGTTTTATGGGTTGATTATGCTCATCTCTTTTGTCGTAAAACTTGTTCTCAACCAACTCTCATCGTCAATTTCAAGATACGTGATAGAGTAAACTTTATCTGTTGAGTCTTTTATTTTCAATTTCAATGGAAAATACGAGTCCAACATTGTCACAAATGTGGCACTATTCAGTTAGATGACATCATCTATATAGTGGAAAGGGAAGTTTCAAGATAATGGTAGCTTCTTTTCAGTCGGCATCAGAAGCTCTTGCATGAAGTCATCCTCGTATGAAAAATGAACTAGTCATTCAAGCTATTCAGGAAGTCTAGTTGTAACTAGAATCTTTGCTTTTTAATTGATTTTTTTTTCTTCAAAATTATTGTTATTTAATGAGTTAATGCATTTAAACAATGAACAACGCAATTTAAGCAATCAAGAAGTCAAGTTTTATAATGTGTTTACTGTTGTTTTTTTTTTTAAGTCTTTAAAATTTCAATTTTCATCGATTTTTTTATATTTATTTTTGTCTTAATTTTCAATTTCTTTTAAATGGTTCGTTCACAATAAATAAATAAAAGGTCTTTTCACTACATCAATATTTATAATGAAGCTACAAATCAAACAAGTAGAAAAGTCGAAATATGTTGGGGTTTTTTCAGTCTGGTAGGTATAATGTAGATTGCAATCTCTTAGTTTCGCCCCCTTTATTTCAAGCAATAATATGATTCGCGCACATATTTTTTTAACTTAAATTTTTCAGATTCTTAAGAATTTGTTTATAAAATCTTATATTGACTACATGCAATGCTTAGATAGGAAGAAATGCTTAAAAGCTGTTCTTTCATAGATGGTGGTATTTTGGGCAACTGTATGAGTTGTTATGATTTGCTGTTCGATTAGAAGTAAGCATAATTTTAGGAAATTTATGATGTCAAAAACTTCTTTGATATTTATTTCAGGGTTTTACTTAGTTTTGAGTGATAAGCAGTTGCATCAGAAAGAAAAAAAATGGGTTTTTACACATTTTGTTAACTTTTACTCGAATTTCAGGAAACATGTGCTGTCTATCAAGAACACGCTTTAAATATTTAAAAATGCATTTGATTAATGTTAATCTCTCTGCTAAAAGTTTAAATTGTTTGCATATGTGAATTTAGTATATAAAAGCCATATTATGCAATCAAGCTGGAATCTGGAATCTTAGAAAATATGCACTTATTCGTCCTTGACCTTTGATCTTGATTTGACGGAAATTGCACCGTACGATTTTTTTACGACCGGGTAAAACAAATAGTACAGATGTGTAGCTTTCAAATGATATATATTCTAGCCGTGTGTTAGGTGAGTGCATTAAAAAATTAATTTTATGGTTAAATTAAAGTCACTCGCCTATCTTTTGTTATCATTTTTGTTTTAAAAACAAATATGTATATTTTTATTTTCAATTTGGTGCAATTTTTCTGTTAGGTCATACATTTTTTTTACATATTTTAGATTTTTAGTTTTTACTTTGCTCTATTGCAATATATCTCTATTGCCACATGAATCTAATGGTACGTCTTTAAGTTTGTTAGACTGGAATACAAGCTATTTGACACTCTTTTATGTCCAGGAAATTGTTAGCATTCCCACCGCAGCCACCATATGCAAACATCTCACACGTGTTCGTTTTTGCTCGGAACGAATATCGCGGGAAATATCCCTTACACATCCCTGGAACCGTCGGCAGCATGCAGTCTGAAAGTAATAGAAAATAATTATTAATCAATTTGGCTATTTCTTTACAAGAAGGCAAACAACTATTGCATTTGAATCCAAATAGGCCATATATATCAACACGCAGACATGATATTCAGCAGACAATGGAACAATTGTAATATTTAGAATATCGATTAAGTTTAACTATTTTTGAAGTGGTTAAAATTGTCTTAAGTTCACAGTTGTATTATTGTTTACAAGCAAGCAAATTTTATAGATTTCCTACCATCCACCTCAAAATAAGTCTTGGTGTAAAGTTAATAGGCATGCTCCTTAATCAAATTGTCATATATGCTGTTATTGTTAGTAAATAATATTGTTTCTAAGGGTTCACAATGTTTTCTACGGGCAAGTTTTAGTATCACGTCTTCGAGAATATGGTTTGTGGTATTGGATTGTTTCCAAAATTCTAGATTGTTTTAGCGGCTTCAGAGTGCTAAATACGCTATCAAATATTAATACACCCTTAAATGTATGTCAACACTCGTGAGAACATAATTTTACTTTGCACCATACTTTTAAATCTTATCTTATAAACTTTGTTGTGTTGCCATCTTTCAAAAGTCCGATATGCTTTGTCTATATACCTTTTTGTGTTTCTTTGTTACATATGACGTGGCTCTGTACTTCCCGTCATTGTGATTGTGCCATGGTAAATGTTTGTTTACATTTTTGTTTGTTTTTGTAGTCATGAAGATGATAACACATTGTTGACTGGTGTACCCCTATTTTTGACATTTTATCTTTTATTACTGTTTGTTTTGTTCAAACACCGTTGTCATTTTAATAGAATTTTAGGCGACTGTTATTCAAGTGAAAGTTTTAGCTAGCTATAAAACCAGGTTTAATTCACCATTTTCTACATAAGAATATGACTGTACTAAGTCAGGAATATGACAGTTGTAGTCCATTCGAGCTTTTCATTTTGCCCATTTGATTATGGACTTTCTTTTGAATTTTACTCTGAGTTCAGTATTTTTGTGATTTTACTTTTTATTGAATAGAATTTGCTTTTTTTTCTCTTTGAATTTACCGTATTTACTCTATTAATATATTCTAGTGTTATGAAAAGCTTGTTATTTTGAAACTGAGTAGCGAACTTCCTTAATTGTTTTTAAAATATAAATAAGTTGCAATTGATATGTGATAATTTAATCTCTGACAAATTAATAGAGCCCGTGCACACTAAATGTTTACTTTGTGAAACGTTCGTCAGATTGTTAGTGTTTACCAAATTTCTAATTTCATAGTTTCTTGGCGGGCGAAACATAATTCTGGGCAAACATAATTTCAACAAAGAGGTACGCATGATATTTTACTTATTCAATGAAATTATGCACCCAAATGAAAACGAAAAAATAACAATTTAATTCCCCAAAAACATTTCGACACCAACTTGATATATATAGATTTACCATTATGATGAGGGTCTTTGGTGGCAACTGGTGTCGTTGATCCGTACACTAATGTTACCATTGTCACACAGAAAATACAAATGGCAATAAACAAAGTTTTCATCTTGTAATCTGGAAGTTATAAACTAGTGATGAAACACATATTTCTTAAATAATAATGTAGATTCAAACTCCAAGGGGTGCGTAACTCCGGCATAGGTGAGGTGATAAATGATCAAATCAATTCAGAAACAATGAGAAAAATATTCTTTTCTTTTTTCAAGTCATAACACAAATTTTAAGTTTGACCTCAGAATGAAGTTAATTATGTTACTAGTTTACTAGGAATAAATTTACTAAATGGCGACGTTTGAACTAGGTGAAATGAAAAAACTTATACATAAAGTGACTTTTCATTCTTACACACAAGTCCGTTTCTGACCATTGATTTGTAATGGTACGTTAGTAGTTTTTCGCAAAGACAAATATATAAAAAAAGTATGCAGTTTGCTGAAGCTGAAGCAAGTAGCGAATTGCTTTGTATATCGACCTTAACCCCGGGTACGTCCTAACTAAACATTACATGCCTACCTTTTGATTTGTACCTTTCTCCGTGGTAAGATCTATATGGGAAGTCAACACCTGATCATATCAGTAATCTAACCCTATATAAACGACCTTGTGTACGACTCTACGGTCAAGATTTTACGTCCACATGTCTCTCTGTTGTACGCAGTGGCGGATCCAGAACTTTTCATAAGGGGGGGCCCACTGACTGACCTAAGAGGGGGCCCGCTCCGGTCATGCTTCAGTGATTCCCTATATAATCAACCAAATTTTTCCCACGAAAGGGGGGGCCCGGGCCCCCCCAGGCCCCCCCCCCCTGGATCCGCCTATGGTACGATAAAGGATAAAGGATAAACCGGCATTTGTAAACGATAAAATATTTTTGTTATAGGTAAAAAAGTTATCCCCATCAATAATCGGGAAAAAAATGGACAAAAAATAACTCTCTATGTTAGTAAAGCTATTGGTGAGCGGCGATGTTACCCCAAAATTCATTCCATCAACAGATTTGTCACTTATCTGTTAATTAAATCAAACATCTAGATGCATAGGAAGTACGTACGACAGTTATGTGCATTACAGCTTCAATGCGGAGTTTCGAGTTCAGTTTCAAAATTATTACTGCGTTACAAACCATGCACAAGTCACATAGATGAGGATAAAATCGGATATTTAAAACCAGAGTACGCCAAGCCTGTTCGGCTGTATCTTCTTCCCCAAAAATACACAAGGTTAACAACCCTGATAGTCCAATTGTATTCGCAAACGGTCACCCGACTGAAAAAATTCTCGGAATTCGTAGACTTTCATTTAAGATTTTAAGTAGAAAATCTTCCTCCTCACGTTTAAAACACTACAGATTTCCTTCGTAAAATGGAATCCTTTATCCCTCTTTCTCTGGAAATCCCGTACAGTCAAACTCTGAGAGTAAAGCGGATTAGCTCCTCTATTACGGTTACATGAAGTTCGCGAATTTCTTTACCAAACGAGTTTATAAGAAATAGGACCTATAGATATGGGTTTTGCGCTAACTAACAATAAACGGCCGTAATGATCTATTACATTACAAACAGAAGAGCGCATCAAAACAGTCCCGTTTGTTTTAGTATACAATCCCGCCTTTACTAACCATGCACGATTGATCCGTGCCAACTTGGCAAATTATTACCAAGCATTCAAAACTATACAAGATCTTTCCCAAACCCCCTGTCTTAGCTTATCGGAGACCAGCAAGTCTGAAAGTCTTACTGGTGAGAGCTGATGTCTCCTCTTACAAAAGCTGTTCAACTGCAGGACGGTTCAAGTCTTGCGCTAACAGACGATGTCTGACTTGCCAACACAACTGAATACTCAAACATTTACTTGCCAGTCCACTGGGTCTGTATACACTATATTTTGCAATGTAACTTGCAAAACCCAGAATGTTATATACTTTCTTCAGTGTCGATGTGGCATGCAGTATGCGACAGAATAGACATTCAACAGTCGCATGAATGGTCTACGAAGTGACTACACCTGTAAGCCCGACCTTCTTTTAAGTCGTCATTTGATATCACCTGGGTACGTCCAAGCTGATCGATAGTTTGTCAAGGGCCGACAGACTTGCTTGTAAAAGGTTTTGGTTAAGAAAGCTAAGGACAGTTTCCCAAGAGGGCATGAATGAAAAAAACATAGAATTAGTCACTCATTTTCCATACCATCACTCGTTTCAAGTAACTCAGGCTCCTCCTAAACTTCAATATTGCATTACCTTTGACAACTCATTAAATGAGGGATGTACAAGTACGCAGTCACGTTCAATTTTGTAACCTTAGTGAAAAATTATAATTATTTTTTTAATAATTATCAAGCTGCTATTCATTTGAGATGTTTAAATGCGCAGCCTCTGTGGTCATTAATCTACCGTTGTCGAAATATTATACCAGCTAAGGTTTATTGGCAATCGTTGTTGTAATATCTGTCGTCACCTTAAATTTTTTTAGAGTCGTACCAGTTCACATCGCACATTATTATTCTTATTTGAAGCATTAATCTGCAGTCTCTGTTGTAAATAGTTATAGAACCTACGTCTTTTTTAAAAAAAATTATGTGTTCGGTTTTAACTGTTTTATTGTATAAATTTCAAGATTTAATCAAAATAGATTGATATGATTCATTTTAAATCATAATCATACTGATGAAGGATATTATTTATTCTACATCATAATCGTACTGATGAAGGATATCTGTTATCCGAAATATTTAACAAATGTTCATGATTTTATTATGTTTGGTGATGTTGTACCCTTTAAGCTTGTTAATTCAAGTAACTTTCGCACACTAAGCTTTTTAGACTTGGCAATTCAAAAAGCACAAGTAACTTTTGTACATTAAGCTAACTGTATGCGTTGCAAATAAAAAGATAATGTCTGAAGTTAAATTCTAAGAATATTCATCCACTTGAATTGTATTTACTGTAGCTCCACTTGTCATTTGAAATATACTAATGGTATTCCATCCACTGATAGAGATTTGTTTAAAAACTTATCTGCACATTTTGATAAATTAAGGATTGAAACATACTAGATTTGATTAATGGGATACCTCAAGGAATAGAAACAAGTATGTGATTAAAAAGTTTGACAAATAAAAAACCCAACTATGTTTATTCCACACTCCAATAAACATGATTTAAAGCAAAAAAAAACCCAACAAAATATGTTTAATCACTCCAATAAACACAATTTAACGAAAGAAAAAATGCACACCCTTGAAAACATTGTATGCATTAAAGAACCATAATTCGTCGATACAGTTTAACTTTGGTTGATTGATTCAGACTTGTGATGCGTATATCTTTAGCATGATGCTCATCATTGATTTGCCCTGGACTAGAACCAGTACCTTTTGGGTGTGCATAATTTACTTTCTCACAAGTGCCTCCTTGCACATAATATAGGTAAGTTTGTGTTCGCTGTTGTAAATTCTGTATTAAATTGTCTTCAGATATAAGAAGATGTGTTATGAATGCAAGTGAGACAACTCTCAATATAAGTCACAATTTATAAAAGTACTAAAGTTAACCATTATAGGTCAAAGTACGGTCTTCAACACGAAGCCTTGGCTCACACCGAACAGCAACAATGGTTTAATATAAAGATTTATATGTTATTTTATTAAAAATTAAAAAGAACCATGACGTACTTTGTTCTTACAACTTCATGTAGATAGGCGCCGCGGAGCCGTTGGACTATGGTTTAATCTGATTTTTTTTTATGTTAAACCATGATTGAAACTCCGCCTCGTTGTTACGCCTGATTGACAGTTTAAGTGAATGCACGAGGACAAGGATTTCGTTTGTTTTACAATAGGATTTCTACTTACTGGGACTTCCGTCACTGACTTCATAAATTTCATTCGGGAAAACATTTTTTTTCTAAAGATTTTTTTTATGACAAAGAAGAGCCGGAATATTTTGTTCTAAAAATTCCTAGACCCCGAAAAAAATCAAATGGTATGTGCCTTAGAGGAGCCCGAGTCGTTTAATTCAGAAAAATAACTTTTTGTCATGTCTGATGTGCCGTATTCCCAAATGGATCGATTTGCTCGTGCGCGAGCTAAGCAGTGGGCTAAAACGACACTCCTGGTTTTTTAACAGTTAAAAAAATCATCAGGCCACATTTAAATGATGTTACAAAACATATACACCACGCCTTACTCATTAACATATTTAAACGAACTCATCCTGCGGATTCGTCGTTTAAATATGTTTAACTCGTAAATAGCGTGGTATATATGTTACAGTGAATTTGTATATTCAGTGATTATGTAGAATCCCTGAAATTTTCAGGGATTATGTAGAATCACTGGCTAGTTTAGGGATTATATATAATCACTAAAATTTTCAGGGATTATGTATTATCACTAAAAAAAACGTCAGGGGTTCTACATAATAACTGGAATGAAGAAATAGTTTTATTTATAAAGAAAATGAATAAAAGTAAAATAATTTATCCCGTTAAAATCAAATAAAAACATCAGTATAAAGTAACAGGAATTGTGAAAGATTAAGCACAATATATCAAAATGATAACCCAATTTTTTTTAAATGTTAGGCACTCTATATTAAAATATGAAACACAATATATTAAAATAATATGCTTAACATTTGTTTTTACCACAATATCCACATTTAAAAAAAACTTTTCCTGCACATATCGATTCAGATTTTAACGACACGCCTTAGAGAAATAAAGTATTCAGTAAAAACTTCTGTAAGTCCCCCCCCCCCCCCTAAAAAAACCAAAAAGGGAATATACAGCCTGGAACTGGTTCGAGAAAGAAAGATACCATGTTTTGTGGCCAGGCGATATCCTTTTTCAGACTTTTTTTTTTAACAATTGCCATTTTTCGGGTACGTGGTTTCCCTTTCCTTTCTAACCCTGTGGAATTGCTATGAGAATATTACACCAAATGCAAGCTTCCTCTAAAATTTTGTTCTATTTGTCAATCCTAAGTTCTGGCAGTGGTTTTTTTTTTTATACATTTAGATGCCTAAGTTCTCACAGTTTGAATTTCTTGTTTATTTGGACAAAACAAAAACCATAATCTTCTCAGTCACCATTTGCTTTACATGTATCATAAATAACATGATTCGTGGATTTACAAATAGAGCATGAATATCCATTTGACGCTGGCTTTTAATAAACAAACAATACATGTCTACATTGTATCTCTATAAAGGGAATGTTGATATTATTAATTTTAAAGTCTTCAACTTTATCTCGAAACCCTGTGTTGGTTATATCTTATAGATCATCTGTGTTTAAAAGCAAAATTATTTCATCTGGCAAGGAATTTGAAAGAAAAAAAATTAAATTTGTCTATATTAATTATTTTTTTTATCAAATAAAGGATCAATAGATTATTCATAATCCCTGAAATCATATTAGGGAATTTGTAGAATAATGATTAAATGTTTAAGTGATTATGTAAAATCACTGGTCATTTTCAGGGATTATATATAATTACTAATGATTTTAGTGATTCTACATATTTCCTGAAAAATCAGGGATTCTACATAATCCCTGATTATACAAATTCACTGTAACATATATACACCTCGCCAAAAGTTAAGCAACACCTAAATGTTTTTGCTTCTAATTTTTATTTTAAAATTAAATTTGATACTGCTTTGTTTCCATATTTTTCGTAAACCTATTTTTATTCGACAGGTAAGAATTCAGGTATACATTCTTTTCCTAGGTACCTTAAAAAACAGGTTTTATAAAGCTACATACAAGTTTTTTCCTTGCAAGTTTCATGCAATGAAATGTAACTGTTAACCGCAGACTACATTGTGCCAATTTATGTGCCCGTATACCAGTCAGAAGACCACTGATAACTCGTAGGCATCCTCACGCTCGACATAAGTGGTCATTTGGTCACCGCAATAGCACTTTGAGACAGTGGCGTCAAGTCCATTGGTCTGACGAGAGAATATTTCTCCAACATCATATTGATGAGCGCATGCGCGTATGCCGTCCTCATTATACAGCATACAGGGAACGGCACATTCTTGGAACTACAGCGTTAGGTGGTAGGTGTTGTACAATTTGGTCATGCTTTTTATTCGACTGCAAAATTGACCTTTATGTTCTGAATAGGACACGACGGGTTACAATATCGCGATAACATCATCCGGGATATCGTTGTGTCACATTTTAGTTGACTATCACAATCTTGCAACTAGACCAATATTCATTGATGATTATGCTAAACCACGCAGAGCACGCATTGTGTCAGCTTATTTACGTCAGGGCTGAGGAGGTATCTGACTCTATTTCTTGGCCACCCATGTCACCGGATATGAATCTCATTGAGCATGTCTGAGATGATATTGGTCGAAAAATCAGCAACAGGGTTCCAGGTATTAATTTAAGAATTAACAGTGATTACGAGCACCCTCGATTGAAGAAATGCAAAGAATTCCAGTTAGAACAATACGACTCTTAGAGCATTAGACGACGTGTGGATGAACTTTTCCGGAAGCGTGAATGATACGCTCGCTACTGATCAAACTTGCACTTCAATGTATTCACAAATTGTCACTCTCAAGTTTTGAAAAGAATTTTGTGTATAATACTGTGCAAAGCAAATTTTTCAAAAACTTCAGTATATGGGTCATTTTAAAAAAATGTGGATATTTCAGTTGTGAAATAACAATACAAAAAAATATTCAATTTTCAACTTTAATATATGAAATTGAATAGTTTAACAACAATACAACCTGAAATAAAAATATGCAATCTTAAATGCTACTACAAAAATATTTTAAAAAATAACATAGAAACAAGTATGGGACATATGTCAACTACATAACGGATTTAGTTTCGGTCCCTAATTTTTTTTTAATAATATTTACATTTTGCTTGATATATATTTCCATAAAAATCATTACACTTTTTTCAAAACAGTTAACATGGTTAAAATAACACTTTTTAGAAACATATTTTAAAGTGAATTTAATTCAGCATTGTCAACTACATAACGCCTTTTGTCAACTACATAACGTTATGTAGTTGACCGTTATGTAGTTGACCTATTTGTGGTTTTTGGATGTTTTTCTTGACCCTAATGCTACCAGATAAATGGTTTTTATTGAATTAGAGTCAGTATTATAGACTTTGAATGATTTATGTAAAAAAAAATATTTATGCCAAAATTTATCAATGTTTTTGCCGTTACAAAGTTGACATAGAATAAAATTACGGAGTAATTTGTACTCACCAAAACTAATCTATAATGAAATGAATCAATGATGTCATCCTGTAACTTTAAGCACGTCATCAGAGGATGAAGAGTAAGTAGAGAGCACTTCCTTAGTTACAAGGGATATAATCAGTTGTTTATTGGCAACATTATTTCATTTGTGTTATGTAGTTGACATTTTTTTAAGTACGAAATGAAAAGTAAAAAAAAATGCTAATAAAATCTAATAATTCCCTGTATTTGTGTATACATACCTGCAGTGATACCTATATATTTATAATAACAAAAGAAAAATAATAATTTCCGCTGGGTATTAAAACCAGCATTTAAAAAAGACTAGTTTTTCAATTTCGTACAAGCAGTTTTGGGGTTTTTGGACCCTTTGAACCCCACTGGAAGCAATTTCTGTAGCTAAATTTCATATTGAATTTGCTGGAACTTGTTACACACACCAAAAACTAAATGGTGTATCTAAAAATTGGATAAAAATATTTATACTTTTTTAGAAATATTGATTGTACAAGAAAATCCACATTTTTTGAAAAAGGCCCATAAATGGAAACTTTATCTTGTATTTAATGAATGGCTATTATTTATTTTGAATTTTTGGAACCAAAAAATTAATTTTTGACTCTTCACATTGAATAATCCGTGAAGCGGATTATGTTAAAAATTAATTTTATGGTTCCATAAATTCAAAATAAATTATTGCCATTCATTATAAATAAATTTCTATCAAAAATAAGTCTCAAAAAACTTTTTTTATTATTTATATTAACAATAACAACCTCAGTACATTCATGTTGGCGTATGAATACACAACGTCAGAGTGGGCGTGTCGCCATAAAGATTGACAACATTGAAAATAAAGGTAATATTTTTAACCAATCAGAAGACAGTAAATACACCAAATTTATTTATTTCATTTTGCCATTTTACAATCATTTGCCCAATATGAAAAAGCAAAAAAGTCAATCGTGAAAACAGTCCTAATTTTCACTTTTCTATTAATATTCAATATGTTATCTAACAAAAACACAAAATTCAGTTCATTGTATCGATATTTCGATTAGTTATGAATTCAGTAAAAAAACGATTCTGGAAAATTATCAGGTGTTGCTTAACTTTTGGCGAGGTGTATACAATACACAAGTTACATGACCAGTGGCGTAGCTGGTTCATTTTTACGTGTACGCCCGAACCTTGGCGAGGGATATGAGGGTAGCCAACCGCTCAATGTTAAAGCACCTGCTGGTACTAGTGGGTTCGAAAGGGAAAGCTATCGAGAATTAGATACCGTAATGAGCTGTTAGTAAAAAATCATTGATAGCAACATACTTTTGAATTTAAATGGTTTATTTGTTTTGCTTTAATTTTGTAATATGTTAACTTATTCATCATGTTAATCTGGAGTCTAGCCTAATGGTCATTGGTTTTAGAAAAAACGTCCAAACAAATATTACTTTTAAATAAGTTTAAAGGGTGCCGTGAGTGAGCATACAATCGACAAAGACACCTTTTAATGAACACGAAAAACAATATTTCTAAGGTGCAATATAAAAAAAATTCTAGAACATCTTCCACAAAAAGTGAATCAATTTATCATTCCTTTAAAGGGATTTAAAAAAAAATGTAAAATTTTCTTTTGATATTTTTTTCTTGATCTGAATATTTCACGACAATCTATGAAGGTTTATAAATTGAGCATGTAAAACAATTAATTTCGTAAAGAAGAATCCGGCTATCTGTCCATCAGAAAAGAACAGAAAAATGAACGAAAACAAATGCTAAATCAAAATTTTAGCTTTAGACAATAGTCATAGAAAAAGCTTCTGAAATAACAAAAATGTAAGCCCAAACTGCGACCACTTATTAATTGCAGAAAGAAATACATTTTGTCCTTAAAATGCGTGAAAATTAAAGATATAATTGCATTATTATATTGCTCTGAATACTCTTTTGATCATAAACAGTTTCTGTCCAACTTTCGTAAAATTTCACGGAGTCATTCAAAAGACTTTATCCACATTCGGAACCTAAATATTGATGCCGCTATGTCTCGCTTTTGTGACATAATTCACAGGCTCGACAAAAATACAAACAGCATATCGAATCTGAGCAGATAGTGAATTGCTTTAAATATAAGAAAAGTATGTAGAATTCATAGTAGATTAAGACTTTTACAAAAGATTCCAACAAAAATATTAAATGATCTAATTGAGTAAATTTATTCCCTTTTTATTCAAAATTACAATCCATTGATAAAAGAAGCACAAGGCTGATGTGCTTTTGACCAGTTTTTCTTATTCAATGTCGATTATTTATTTGTTTTTTTTCAAAATTCAAGTGTACGCCAGGCGTTTTGACGTAAACGTAGCTACGCGCATGATGACTGATAAGGAGTGATCAGGTGATGGCACAGACACTCTTATAAAGTTATATAGGGCCCGATATAGGGGTGGGATTCCGAGACGAGTGCCCCTATATACCTTTATGTAAAGGTATATAGGGGGAATTATGCGAGCCGACGAGTGCCTGTGGGTAATGGTCAGTGATCAGATTCACTCACATTTGACGAGAAATTAGCGCCGCTTTAATAGTGCTGTACGTGATCAAAAGATATATGTAATGTAACAGAAATAATTCAAAGGATTCAACCCAGCGATATTGGACATAATTATTTGGACCTTTTCCTAGCTTCTCCTAAGGCGTTCCAATTAAAAAAATAAAATAGCCTTGCCAGACGTCATAATTATTTGGACCAGGCAATGCTCGGACTACAGATATCACATAATAAATTAATAAAAAAAAAAGGGAACTTTAATGAAAATTGGCAACGGGGATTCCCTTATCAAATGACGAAATCAAAATCCCAAACACATCAAACGAATTGAGAAGGCGTCCCAGAAAAAAAAATAAAAAATAGCCTTGCCAGACGTCATAATTATTTGACCAGGCAATGCTCGGACTACACTGAGATATCAAATAATACATTCATAAAAAAAGGAACTTCAATGAACATTGGCAACGGAGATTTCCTTATCAAATGACGGAATCAAAAATCCCAAACACATCAAACGGATGGAAAACAATACTTATTGATAACATTTTCGAAATTAGTAATATGCAGCTACTTCCCCTTAAATCGTATCTCAAGCATATTCTTAAAATTTGATGATATGATTTGTTTTTGTGTATAAACTAACTATCTAACATCGTTACATTAATTAATGAACTTTAAAACAAAAATATATAAATTGATTATTTAATTTTGTTTGCATTTATGCAAATACAAATTTGATATATTACCGTATTTTTAATAATAATTGTATCTTTTCATAATAAAATTGTACTCATTTACAGATCGGACGAACTGACGGACGGATGGGTAGAACGTTAAATTCACGTGATACCCCCGCTCGCATTATTATAAATGATAAATTTGTGAAGGCCTTAATGCTAGGCTAAGAACTAAATATTCAAAACATTAATACTCCTTAAAAAATCACTCACCTCCTAAAAAAATGTCAATGAACTGTTGCCATAATACAACCTTATCGCTAATCCCGGCTGACCCTGCCGCTTGAACTTTTGACGTCAACAACAATCACTTTTCCATTGTGGCGTCAAATATTTTGTTTTATGACGTCAAAATTTTACGGAACCTGTGTGATTTCCAGCAATGGCGGACAAATAGCGATAAGGTGTATGTAAACCAGGTGCTCCGCAGGGCGCAGCTCTATACGACCCCAGTGGTTGAACCCTGAACAGTTGGGACAAAATTTGGTCACAATATTCAAACTTGATTCTATCTGAATTTGGATTATGATCAAATTTTTGACATAACCATAGGTTTTTGTCACAAAATTAATGTGGTCAAAGATCTAACAAATCTATTGCACAGTATTTGGACCAGGCAATGCTCGGACTACAGATATAAAATAATACATTAATAAAAAAAAAAGGAACTTCAATGGACATTGGCAACGGAGATTTCTTTATCAAATGACGAAATCAAAATCCCAAACACATCAAACGAATGGAAAACAACACTAAGACTTGTTGATAACATTTTCGAAATTAGTAATATGCAGTTACTTCCCCTTAAATCGTATCTCAAGCTATTCTTAAAATTTGATGATATGATTTGTTTTTGTGTATAAACTAACTATCTAACATCGTTAAATTAATTAATGAACTTTAAAACAAAAATATTTAAATTAATTATTTAATTTTGTTTGGATTTATGCAAATACAAATTTTGATATATTACCGATTTTTAATAATAATTGTATCTTTTCATAATACAATTGTTCCCATTTACACATTGGCCGAACGTACGACGGAGTGGGTAAACGTTAAATTCACGTGATACCCCCGCTCGCATTATCATAAATGATAAATTTGTGAAGGCCTTAATGCAAGGCTAATAACAAAATATTCAAAATAATAGTAACCCTTAAACTTCTTAAAGTATTCAATGAACTGTTTTTCAACATGTAAACCAGGTTGCTCCGCTGGGCGCAGCTTTATACACCCCAGTGGTTGAACCCTTGAACAGTTGGACAAATTTGGTCAAAATATTCAAGCTTGATTTCTATCTGAATTTGGATTATGATCAAATTTTTGGACATAACATAGGTTTTTTGTCACAAAATTAATGTGGTCAAAATCTAACAAGTCTATTGCACAGTATTTGACCAGCAATGCTCGGACTACAGATATAAAAAAAAAACATTAATAAAACTAGAGGCTCTAAAGAGCCGTGTCGCTCAACCTTGGTCTATGTGAACATCAAACAAAGGAAGCAGATGATTCAGACAAAATTGTGGTTTTGGTGATGGTGATGTGTTTGTACATCTTACTTTACTAAACAGTCTTGCTTCTTACAATTAACTCTATTTATAATGAACTTGGCCCAGTAGTTTCATTGAAAAATGTTCATAAAAATTAACAATTTTTTTTGAAAATGTTAAAAAATGACTATAAAGGACAATAACTCCTTAGGGGGTCAATTGACCATTTCGGTCATGTTGACTTATTTGTAAATTTTACTTTGCTGAAGATTATTGCTGTTTACAGTTTATTTTTTATCTATAATAATATTCAAGATAATAACCAAAAAAACAGCAAAATTTCCTAAAAATTACCAATTCCAGGGGCAGCAACTCAACAACAGGTTGTCCGATTCATCTGAAAAATGTCAAGGAGATAGATCTTGACCTATAAACAATTTTACCCCATTTCAGATTTGCTCGAAATCTTTGGTTTTTGACGTATTAAGCCAAAAATTGCATTTTACCCCATATGTTCTATTTTTAGCCGTGGCGGCCATCTTAATTTGATGGCTGGTTACCGACACATTTTTTAAAAATAAATACCCTAAAGATGATTGTGGCCAAGTTTGGATTAATTTGCCCATAGTTTCAGAGGAGAAGATTTTTGTAAAAGATTACTAAATTTACGAAAAAATGTAAAAATTGACTATAAAGGGCAATAACTCTTAAGGGGTCAACTGACCATTTGGTCCTGTTTACTTATTTGTAAATCTTACTTTGCTAACATTATTGCTGGTTACAGTTTTTCTCTATCTATAATAATATTCAAGATAATAACCAAAAACAGCAAAATTTCGTTAAAATTACCTATTCAGGGGCAGCAACCCAACAAGGGTTTGTCCGATTCATCTCAAAATTTCAGGGCAGATAGATCTTGACCTGATAAACAATAATACTTCATGTCAGATTTGCTCTAAAATACTTTGGTTTTGGAATATAAGCCAAAAACTGCATTTTACCCCTATGTTCTATTTTAGCCATGGCGCCATCTTGGTTGGTTGCTGGGTCAACGCCACACATTTTTAAACTAGATACCCTTATGATGATTATGGCCAGGTTTGGTTTAATTTGGCTCAGTAGTATTCAGAGGAGAAGATTTTTGAAAAAGATTACTAAGATTTACGAAAAATGGTTAAAAATTGACTACAAAGGGCAATAACTCCTTAAGGGGTCAACTGCCATTTTGGTCTTCTAACTTATTTGTAAATCTTACTTTGCTGAACATTATTGCTGTTTACAGTTTTTCTCTATCTATAAATATATCAAGATAATAACCAAAAACAGCAAAATTTCGTTAAAAATTTACCAATTCAGGGGCGCAAACCCAACAAAGGGTTGTCCATTCATCTCAAAATTTCAGGGCAATAGATCTTGACCTGATAAACAATAATAATTCATGTCAGATTTGCTCTAAATGCTTTGGTTTTTGAGTTATAAGCCAAAAACTGCATTTTACCCCCTATGTTCTATTTTAAGCCCATGCGGCCATCTTGGTTGGTTGGCCGGAACACCGACACATTTTTTTAATTTTTGATCCCCAATGTGATTGTTGCCAAGTTTTGGTTTAATTTGGGCCGTAGTTTCAGAGGAGAAGATTTTTGTAAAAGTTAACGACGACGGACGAACGGACGACGGACGACGGACGCAAATGATGGGAAAAGCTCCACTTGGCCCTAGTGACTAAAAAGGAACTTCAATGAACATTGGCAACGGAGATTTCTTTATCAAATGACGAAATCAAAATCCCAAACACATCAAACGAATGAAAACAACACTTGTTAACATTTTCGAAATTAGTAATATACAGTTACTTCCCCTTAAATCGTATCTCAAGCAATATTCTTAAAATTTGGATGATATAGATTTGTTTTTGTGTATAAACTAACTATCTAACATCGTTAAATTAATTAATGAACTTTAAAACAAAAATATTTAAATTAATTATTTAATTTTGTTTGCATTTATGCAAATACAAATTTGAATATTACCGTATTTTTAATAATAATTGTATCTTTTCATAATACAATTGTACCCATTTACACATTGGACGAACGTACGGAACGGATGGGTAGAACGTTAAATTCACGTGATACCCCCGCTCGCATTATCATAAATGATAAATTTGTGAAGGCCTTAATGCAAGGCTAATAACAAATATTCAAAATAAATACACCTTAAACTCCTAAAATATGTGAATGACTGTTATCATAATGTAAACCAGTGCTCCGCAGGGCGCAGCTTCCATAACGACCCCATGGTTGAACCCTGAACAGTTGGACAAATTTGGTTCACAATATTCAAGCTTGATTCTATCTGAATATTGGATTATGATCAAATATTTGACATAACATAGTTTTTGTCACAAAATTAATGTGGTCAAAGATCAACATTTCTATTGCACAATACTGTGCAATTGAAGATTTCTTCTTGAAACTTTCAAAATTCGAAATTTGAAAATTTTTGAAAAAAAGAAGCCTTCAAAAAATGGTTAACCACAAACCCCACCCCCCCCCAAATTTTTTTTGAAACCCCCTTGGAGCAATAACCCTTCAACCCCAATCCCATGCTTTCCATTGCAGGATTGAACCTTGTAGTACAATTTCAGAGAATCCATACACTTAAACACAAGTTATTGTCATGATTGTTTGGGAACTATAGAAACATGCTTCTTTTTGCCCCTAATTTCCAACATATTTTGGGCATTTAATCCAAAACTTAAATAATGATAAAAAAAAAGAACGTTAAATTCACGTGATACCCCCGCTCGCATTATCATAAATGTTAAAATTTGTAAGGCCTTAAGCAAGGCTAATAACTAAATAGTCAAAATAATAGTAACCCTTAAACTCCTAAAAATATGTGAATGAACGTTATCATAATGTAAACCAGGTGCTCCGCAGGGCGCAGCCTATACGACCCCAGTGGATGAACCCTGAACAGTTGGGACAAATTTGGTCACAATATTCAAGCTTGATTCTATCTGAATTTGGATTATGATCAAATTTTTGACATAACATAGTGTTTTTTGTCACAAAATTAATGTGGTCAAAGATCTAACATTTCTATTGCACATATACTGTGCAATTGAAGATTTTCTTCTTTGAAAACTTTTCAAAATTCGAAATTTGAAAATTTTTGAAAAAAAAGGAAGCCCTTCAAAAAAAATGGTAAACCACAAACCCCCCCCCCCCCCCCCCCCAACTTTTTGAAACCCCCTTGGAGCAATAACCTTCAACCCAATCCCTTGCTTTCCATTGCAGGATTGAAACCTTTGTAGTAACAATTTCAGAGAATCCATACACTTAAACACAATTATTGTCATGATTGTTTGGGAACTATAGAAACAATCTTCTTTTTGGCCCCTAATTCCAAATATTTTGGGCATTTAATCCAAAACTTAATCCCACCTCCCCTTTGTTATATGGACATTGTGGTACAATTTCAGAGAGAATCCATACACATAATGTTATTGTCTTGAAACTAGAAAAATGCTTGTTTTGAACACCCTTTTTTGGCCCCTTAATGTCCTAAACTATTTGCCCCATAACCCCTAAAATGAACCCAAACCTTCTACTTGTGGTTTTAAAGATTGTAGTATATTTTCAGAGCAATTAAAATACTTCTACACAAGTTATTATCCTGAAACAGAAAATGTTGTTTTGGGCCCCTTTTGGGCCCCGTCTTCCTAATCGGTTGGGACCATCATCCCCAAAATCAATCCCAACCTTTCTTTTGTGTATTAAACCTGAAAAAATTTCATGAAAAACTATTTATCTAAAAACAAAAGTTATTAATCCGAAAACCAATGTGTCTTCGGACGACAGACGCCCGACGACGACATCATACCATTATACATCCCAAATTTTTTTGGGGGCCGGAAAAAAAATTTTTCAATTTTGAAATTTGCTAAAGACGGCAACGATTTATATAAGGGGCAACAAACGTTACTAAGCTGTGCATTTTCTTATTGCTTATCAGTACAAAATCGACATTAATTTCTTATAAAAAATGCAAGAATCAAACAATAGTTCTTTAAAGGATACCGACACAAAATTAATGCTACAAAAACAGAGTTATCAGGATAATAACACCTAACAGTAATAATTATATAATTCGCTGTGACCTCTACTGATCCCCTAAAGTTGTAAAATCCGGACTGAGAGGGGGGTGGCCAACTCATGAAGCATCCTGAAATGCATGGCATAATTTGCCACTTTGATTTTCCATTCAAACAAGGTAAAATAATCTAACAGTAATTTTTGGTAATTCAGAATTTTTTATTTAATTCTACAACATCCGGGGATCAATTATTTCCCATATTACATACCTTTTTCTTATAAAGAATTAAATTCAAAACATGTACTTGGCCATTGATACACATTAAAAACATCCTTTTACGGACAATTTACGTGAACTTTGGTCCGTAACGACCCCTGTTCACCCACGTACCTACGATTTAAAATTTAAACTGTGGGTCACCAAAGGTTTCTTAACGCCTTTAATTATAAAAAAAATTAAAAAATTAACAGAATAACCTTTGGGTTTGATTTATAAAAATTGATATAAAAACAAAATATCGTGTTATTTTGGTTTAATTTTTCGGAATTACCTTTTATTAGGGGGTTTTAAACCTTTGGTGGGCCCCATAGTTTTTAAACGTCTTAAAAAGTACATAGAGCATTGGTCTTACATTCAAACGTTCACCCTAAATTTTCCCATCAAAGGATTTTCAATTGTAAACAATGGCCACACTACCTGTTTTTGAATTTCATTTAATTGTAAATACCAATTTACCATTCCAGCAAATTCCAATGACTTATTTTGTGACACCAAAACATCCTTTAAAAATCAACCAAAAAGGGGATGCAAAATTCACGCCAAGAAAAAAAACGATTCCAAATGACAATGTTTGGAAACTAAAAACATGGAATATGGGATAAAATTGTTTTTTTTTTTCTATCACAAATGAAACTCTTAAATTTAAATGCTAATCCATATCATAATTAAGATCAAAACCAATTTGAAAAATTTCCCAAAATATGGAATTTAAAAAAAAAAGTTTAAAATTTTACTTAAAAACTCAAAATTAATAATTTTTAAAGCCGATAATTTCGGATTAAATGATTTGAAATGTTTTTTTTAAAAAAGGTTGAACTTTTTAGCTTTAGAAAAAAACTTCAAACAAGAGTGCCCACTCTTAAATTCTCCCTTCTTTACTAATCATTGATTTTATGTTATAGTCCAAATAAAAAGGTATTACAAGTCACATAAAAACAAACCAAGAAAATAAACATTGACCAATAACCATGAAAATGAATCAAGGTCAAAGAATAATCCCACACATGTACACAAGAATTCTTCCTACAACAAATAAGTTTGAACCAAAAAGCTTATAGTTTAAGACTGAAAAATAACCAAAACACAGGAAACTTAACAATGAACAATGAACGAAAAATAAGGTCAAGGTCAAATAAACTTTTCGACTCACATATAGATCATAAAATATTTCCATACACCAAATATATTACCTATTGCATAAGTATAAGAAAAAAACCAAAAAACTCAAAACTTAACCTTTACCACTAACCATGAAAAAGGACAATATCAATGACACCGCCCTTTGGGCATGTACACCTTCAGTCCCCCCAATACCCGAATATAAATTTGACCTTTTTCTTATAATTTTCGAGAAGGGCTTGACCACCAAAACTTAACCTTTCCTTTACCATAAATAGGTCGGGTCAAGCGAAAAATGGGGCGACTGGCATAAGGCCTTGCAATAAGCACATACTAAATATAGTTATCCTTCACCCTTTTAAAAGGTAATTTTTAACATTCTTTCACCGTAAAAATCGTCATTTTCACCCTTTTACCAAATCCCCGTACCCCCCTATTGAAATTTCCACACTTTCATAAAAAGTCATTCTGGTTTTTAAGAAATAATTAATGTTCTGCAAGTACATTATTGTATTGGGGTATGACTGAGGGAGGGTGACCTCCTTTAGATTTTGAATCCCAAAATTTTGGGGCATAAAAATAAAACTTTTCCACCCTTTCTCAACAAAAGTTTTGGAAATTTTTAGCATTTTATTTTTTTGTCACATGGGGATGAAAGGGCACATAAAAATTGGTTTTGAAAATTGGTATCCCAAACTGCCTTTAAGAGAGAATTTAACCTTACAAAGAATTTAACTTTTTTTTCAAGTATCACGAACCATGAAATGGTTCAAGGGGAATTGGGGCATTACCCGACAAAACTTAATAACATGAAGCATCTATATACAAAAATATGAACATCCATCTTTCCACCTTCTAAAAAAATCAAGTTTTAAAAAAGTTACTAACGACGCACTGCCAATATTGGGACTATCCCTATACAACTTTCTGCAGCAAAAAGTAGCAAAGGGTCAACAAAAACCATTTTTCCACCATTTTCTACACAAGAAAATGCTTCACCAATCAGGGGTATGACATTGGGTTTCTTCTGGGTTTTCAAATTGGGTTACAACTTTCAATTTCTTATTTTCCTCAAAGTTCTTTTTTTTTGTTACTTTACCTTTTCCATGCTTTTTTTTTTAGCTTACAAAAATTGCAACTTGATTACATACCACTCCTACATTCTGTAATATTAATTCAGACAAGAAAGTAAAACCATCTTTAAACTGAACCCATCATGTTTGACAGGTGCTTCATATTAAGGACAAAGATTGTTTCATGTATAATAATAATGCCTAAAAAGGGGTTATTAAAAAAACTCAATTTTCTCAAAACAATTTTACAGCATTGGAATAAGTATTCCTATTATGGCCCATCTACAATAGAAAAATTTTCATTGATTATTTTCTGTTTGTTCTTACTTGTCAGACACCAGTGTCCCAGGGTTTGGAAATGGAGTGCTCACAAACCCTGTTTAACCAACTAGATTCTGTATGTGCCTGTCCCAATCTGGACCACAATCTATTGTTTTTTATTTTGTAATAAAATTAGTTTTTAGAATTCAAATTTTACCATTGTTTCTCACAGGGCCCTTAATAGTTGCTTTTTTCAATGTCCTTTATCTCTGGGGTACTATTTTCAATGGCACATCACTTAGTTTTTATATTTGGCAAACAAACCACATCCCCACATTTCTAAATTTGGAATCAAACCCCCTTCACATTATTTTTTAATTTCAAACAAACCACATCGCACAAATTTTCCATATTTGGGAAAAAACCACTCCCCTTATTTTTCATATTTCAAACAAACCACATCCCCACTTTTTGTTTGGGGGCAAACAAACCACATCACACTATTTCTATATTTCAAACAAACCCCATCACATTATTTCTATATTTGGCAAACAAACCACATCACTTTATTTTCATTTTTTGCAAAAAAAAAAACCACTCACATTATTTTCATATTTTGGCAAACAAACCCCCCATAAACACTATTTCTATACATTTTTGTATTTGGAAACAAACCAAAATCACATTATTTCTAAATTTGGAAACAAACCACATCACATTATTTTATATTTTGCAAAAAATAAAACCACTCACATTATTTTCATATTTGAAAATCAAACCACATCACAATTATTTTCATATTTGAAACAAACCCAACCTTATTTTCAATTTTGCAATTTACCTTTATCACTTTTATTTATTATATTACCAGTACAATTTTCGTGTAAAAACCAAACGATAAAACAATTTTTTAGGCCTGGTTTCATCAATTTGAAATTTGAAAAGTTGGTCTACAGATTTTTTTTAATAACTTGCACATCATTTACTTAAAGTGTAGGAATTCACACGGACAATTTCAAGCCACACTTTTAAGTAAATAATCTGAGACTAGAACACCTGGTGACAACCATGGTTTAAATTTTGATCTTATGTTTTTTATTTTGTCGAAACAACAATATATATTCAAAATCAAAAGATAAATTTATTCTTCTTTAAAATGTAATAAATTAAATATTTTGAACACAATATTTTTTGGGAAGGATATTTCATGATTTGTATAAAGTTAATTTTCAAATATGTCAAAATTCATTCTTTTTACAATAAATCAAAGAAAAAACTGGCTTAGAATTTCATCATTTCCTAAAAAAAGCACCATAAACCCAAATGTCCAAATCCAACATTGATTACTTGACAGAAAAGTAGGGGCTTCATTTATTCATTCCTTTGGGTGGAGTCTGAAATTATACATTTCATAATCATTAATAATAGTTGGTTTTATTTCTACCATTAATATGTTAAATAAGTCACACGGGACTGCAAAAGTGGAAAACATTTTCTAAATATAACAAATCTAAATTAATACATAACGTTTCACTTATCCAATTTTTTAAGTTTATACAAAACCTATTACATGTATATAACGTGAGGGGTGCCCAAATTGCACCTTTTTAAAAAAAAATTATTTTGTAGATGTATCCTTTTTTCCCGATTACTATTAGGTTCCACCAATTTTTTAATTTAATCCATATTGAATCATAGAAAAAGGTTTGGAACCACCTCCAAAAGATCCAGTTTGGGCATGAGGGGACACAAATTACATCAATTGCTTAAACATCTTAAAATTCACATCCTTAAAAATCAAATAACAGATTTTTGTTTTTATTTCTTCAAACATTTTAAAACAATTTAAAATAAGTCCGTGCTTACAATTTTTTTTTAAAAATGAATGTTTGTAACATCATAGAGCATATTTTTTTGCTCATTTTTAAAAGATACTTTTTTGGACGCGCCCTGGAGAATTTCCGGGGGAATTTTACTTTTTCCAGAGATTCTCAATCTGTTGATATGTATTTAAAATATTTTACCTATGTCAAAAGGACCCAATTCAAATCCTAAAAATAACCAACAATTAGTGTCAAAAAAAACTTTTAAGATTTCGCTGCCATATTTGCCAAAAAAGGCAGTTAGGGTACTGTGCATTAAATGTATTAACTTCATTCTTCCAAAAAAATATATATTTTGGTGAAATTGATAGCTATTAAAACCGAATTTCCAAAAATAAACCTATTCAGAAATTAATTTCAACAGAAAACAATTTATGCAAATTTTATGCCCCATAGAGGGACCGGGAAAAAATATTTTGGGATTTACTAACTGTACACCATTGTTTATTTTTCTTTTTAAGCTTTTTTTCATAACACTGATCCCATCATAACAACTATTTTTTTTTAACAACAAACAAAAGATTTTGTGTTATTATCTAAAAATTTTTATTTATTATTAAAGTTTTTTTGGAGTTATTTAAAGTTTTTCTGTAATTTTTTCATAAAAAAATTTCAAGGGGGTAATTTTGTTTTGGGAAAATAATATCCTTACAGAAAAAAAAATTTAATAGTTTAAAGGAAACTTTTCCTCTACACTGACAAAAATTAAAAAAAGAGAGTCAACTATTTCTTTAAAAATTTTTTTTTGGTGAAACGGGGAAAACCAAAAATTTTTGGGGAATTTCACAATGCAAAGCACCAATGCAAGCTTAAGCACCCATATCACAGCCCTTTTTATTATTTATCTTCTAAACTAGTAAGTAAAAAGTATTTTTTGCTTCCGGGGAAAAATCAAGGTTTTTTTTTTTGGGGGGGTTGGGGGGTTTTTTTAAAAAAATTTTAATTTTATTTTTTTTTAATTTACCCTACCAAAAAATTTGGGGAAAAAAAATTTTTTTAATTTTACTTTATGGCCCTATTACTTTTAGTGGATTAAAATTTTACCCATCAAAAAACCCCCACCATTTAAGAAGCTTACTACCCCTTTAAATTTAAAATAAAAAACTATATCTAAAAGAAAAAAGGGGAAAGGCCCCAAAAGGCAGTATTAAAAGCGGGGAAAACCTGGGGAAATGAAAAATTCAAAGGACAAACTTTTGGGGAGACCCGGGATCAAGCCTTTATCCCCCGCCAAAAGAAAAAATTATAATTATTCCTCTTTCAGTTTTCACATATCCGTCTTTTTTCCTTAATTTTTTCCCCAAACCCTAAAAGGGGGAACTCGAGTTTTTCCTTTTTTAAAAATTTTTTTTTCTTTTTAAATTTTTTTGGGAAAAATGAATCCTTTTTGAAAACTTTTTCCGAGAAAAAAATTTTAGTTTACGTAGCCGGGGGAACCCAAACTTTCCTTAATTTGAACCCCGGGGTTCCTTTAAAAAAAAGCTTTTTTTTAACCATCTATTTTGATTTTTTGGGGACTTTTCCCTTTTAAAACACATTTTTTGAAATTGACATTAAACCCCGACTGTTCCCTCTTAAAAACCAAATTTGGAAATTTACTGTTTGAAGATTAAATTTTTTTTTTTTAAAAAATTAAAGGGGACTGATTTTTTGCGGACAGCAGCAAAATTTTTTATGAGAATTTCATTTGCCTTTTTCTAGTAAAAGGGGAAATTTTTTTTTCGGGGGTTCCAATGGGGGGAAACCCCCCTTTTTTCTTTTTTTTAAAATTTTTGTGGTTTCATAATTTCCCAAGGGTTCTATTAATTAAAAATAAAAAAAAAAAAAATTTAATTTTTTGGGGCAAAAAAAAGCCTTACTCCAATATTTTCTTTTCTTGTTTTTCATCCTCTTTTCGTCCCCCCCACCAATTTTTTTGAGCGACTCTTGCTAGTTTTCTTACACTAACCACCCCAGACTTTTATTTTTTTGCGAAAAATTTTATCACATGATTTTTTTTCCCCCTTAAAAATTTTTTTGTCACTTTAAATTTTTATCTAGTTTGGGGAATCAAAACCCGGGGTTTTTTTTGACACTTTTCTCAAAAAAAGAAGTTTTTGATGGGGATACATCTTGGGGGTACGGGGGATTTTTTTGGTGTTTTTTCCAAAAATTTTGTTGCAAAAAAACCCCAAAAGAGAAAACCCAAAAAAAATTTTAAAAACTTTTTAAAAAAAGTGAAATTTCTCATTGCACACAATTTTTTAAAAATTTATTTTTTTTATCCCAAATTTCAGCACAAACAAATTCATTCAATCCTTTCTTTAAATTTTTTTTTAAAAAATTCCTTTAAAATTCTTGATTAAAATTTTTCCAAAAAAGAAAGTTATCAAGATGAACAAAACTTCAAAAGAAAAAAAACAAAATGGGTAAACCTGAAGCATTTCGGGGGAAAAAAGTACAAATCATAAAAAACAAAACAACTTTAACAAAAAAAAATTTTTTTAAAATTTTCATTTTTTAAAAAGCAAAAAACTTTTTTTCCCCATTTCCCGGGAAAGTTTTCTGGCTGTCATTGGTGCATGCGTTCAGCGATCTGTCTGGCCCACTTCATTAAAGTTTTTGGGGCAAAGTTTTTTTTAAAGTTAATCCAATCAATTTAAACTTTGTATACTTTTTTTTATATAATCTTTTCAATTTTTTGATTTTACCCCCATTTTCACGGTCCCCGGGGAAAAAGGAAAAAAAGGGGGAAAACCCTTTACTAGGGACACTTTTTTTTTACATTTCAATTTTCAGATTTGGGGTTTTTATCTTTTACTGATTAAAAAAAATTTCCTATTTCCCGTGAAATTTTTTTTAAATATCCAGTTAAAATTCCCCTTGGAACCTTTTCAACGCTGTTTTTTCCATATTCTCTTTTATTTTCAAATTTACAAAGGGGGAAGTGAACAGCAAGATTATTTTTACGAATTTCAACTTTAAAAAAAAAAAAGAGACTGAAAAAAAAGGGGGCAAGCTTTTTCCTGAACAAAATTAAGGAAATTGAGGTACAAAAAAATCTAACTAAGAGCATATTTTTTAAACTTTTAAATGCATTTGCAAAAAAGATCTTTTTCTTAAAATTTTTCCACCTTTAAAATTTGGGTTTTTCTCCAAATTTTTTTTTTTTTTTTTGAAACCTTTTTTCTTTGGGTCATGGATTTTGTTCTTTTATTTCAAGTTTTTAATTGGCCTTTTTCATTTTCTGAATTTTTCTTCATGAATACTTTTCTTTTGGTTTTTTTTAATTTTGGGGGCTGCCCTTTATGAAAATAAATTCTTTTTCCTGAACATCTGGAAACTTCACATGTGGCCTTTTAAAAAAAACAACTTCTTTTTGGTTTCGATATCAAAAAACATCAATTCAACTTTTCAACTTGGCTTTTTCCGAAAAAAAGTAGGGGGGGGGGGGGGGGGGGGGGGGGGGGGGTTGGAAGGCATTTTTGGCACCCCCCCCCAAAACCCAAAAATTTAATTGCGAATTAAAGGCGTAAAAGTTAAAAATTCTCAACCCTCCCCCATGTATTATTAATACATTTCCTTCCAAACCCCCCCCCTATATTTTTTTTGGAATACCCTTAAAACCAATTTTATTACTAATTTAATTTTTAACAAAAATAAATTAATTAAATCTTCTTTTTTCCCCAATGTTCAAAAAAAAATACAAAAAAAAATAAAAAATGCTAGTTTTACATTGGGGGTTTGGGAAAAAAAAAACTGATAATACTGTGGATTTTATATTCATTTGATCCCAAATTTTCCTATTTCTGGACAGAAAAAAAAAAAAATTTTAAAGTTAAAAAGAATAAAAAATTCCGACACACTTGTATGCAAACCAAGGGGAAAAAAACCCAAAAAAAAAATCCACAAACCCCAAAACCCTACCCGGGGGGGGGGCCCCGGAAAAAAACCCCCCTTTTAAAATTTTAAAAAACACTTTTAAAAGGGGAAAAAGTTTTTCAAATTTTGGACTGTAAAGTCGGGGGTTATGATCCCCCCTCAAATTCCGGGGTACGGCCTGCATGAAATTTTTTTCCTTAAAATTATGAAAATTGGTATCCTGAAAATAAAATAACCACATAGTTTTTTATAAATTTTTTTCTGTTATACCCTTTCCAAAAATGGGGCCAAAATTTTATTCTGGATCCACAAGTAAAAAGGGGCATCCTTTTGGGCTCTTTTTCATAAAATACTTGTTCGGTGCCTTTAAATTGCCACTGGGAAAAAAAAACAAAAAAAAAAATTAATTCTAAAAAATGTTTACAAACGGGTTTTTTTTTTTCCCCAAAATTTTAAACAAATAAAAATTTTCAAAATTGACAAAAAAAACTACTGCAATTACCAAAATAATCCAGCATTTTTGATTTATTTATATTTTTGTTAAAAATAAAAAAAACCCCTTTTTTAAACATTTAAAAAATTGGGCCTTCAAATTAAAAGGGGGCCTTTTTATTTTGCTTTATACATCAAGAATAGGGGTAAAGTTTTCATTAACATTTTTTTAAAAAAACCCCAAAAATTAAATTGGGCCCCCTTACTTTTTAAAGGTTGGGGGTTAAAGGGGGAAGGGATTTTAAAAAAAAATTTTTAAAGGGGTTATTTCAAAAAATTTTCTCATATCTTGTCATATCAAATGAACTTTTTTTAAGCGCAAAAAATTTACACACCAATTTAAAATAGGTTTTACTTTTTTTTACTTCCAAAACCTTTTAAGGGGCTAAAATTAAAATTTTATTTCTTTAAAACCCCTTTTTTGGCCAAATTTGGAAAAAAAATTATCCCGGGGTTTGGATCTAGAAGATGTTATACTGTATAAAATATCATCGTAAGCTGGCAAATAACGGTTTTCAACTGGAATCTAATACCAGCGGAATATCCTATAATAAAAAAAAAAAAAAACCCAACAGCTAATAAAAATTAGAAAACCCCGACAAGGGAAAATGGGTATGATAAAAATAACAAGTAAACTCTGAAATAACATTTTAAGGGAAAAAAAAAATTTTTTTTTATACACATTTTCATACACTATTTAAATTTTGGATGAAATTAATTATCCTTGCAAAAATTTTCTGCTGAAATTGTTATTATATCATAAAATATTTGACTTAATTGAAAGCAATTTTTTCACAATTAATGCATTTAAAAAAAACCATTTTTTCCCCCAAATAATTTTATAAAATGAAAAAAAAAAACCAATTTTTTTTTTTTTTACTCCACAAAAAATTTAAAAGTGCTTACCCTTATCAGTATCCCCGGAGCTTATTTTTCTTAATCCCAAAAATTTTAACACCCACAACTTTCAATAAAAAAAAAATTTAATTCATGGGTAAAAATATCTGAAAAGCATTCTTCCTATAAATATAAAAAACACTTGGGGAGCAGATAAAAGACTCACAGAAACAAACCCACTACAAAAATTTGTTTAAAATTTTTACAAAGTTTTTCAAACTTTCCCTTTTTTTTACCAAAATACAGACTTTGGGGTCCACTTTAAACAAACTTTATTTTTCCAAAACCCAAAAATTGCCCCCTTAGATCAAAATTTTTTTATTAATAGTTAAAGGTTTTAAAAAAAAATTGAAGGTAAATTAACGAATCTTTCATAAAAAAGGGAAAAAAAAGGTGAGATTTTCCAATTCCAACAACCTTTTTTTAAAAAATAACCCCAACACTCCTGCAGATATAAGGCTGTCTGTTGGGTAAACACTATAGTCACACTTTGTTGGGGATCCTTCAACAAATTTTTCACAAAATGACGAAATTAAAAAAAAAAAGTTTTAAAAAATAAAAAATAAGGGGAAAGTATAAATTTAAAAAGGCAAATTAAGGGCTATAAAATAGCTCAATTTTAAAAAAATAAAAATTGAAAAGCATGTACATACTGGATTCATTTATTTTTTTGGGGAACAATTTTTTGTGGTTGCTTAAAAAAATTTTATATTCAAAGGGTATTTATATCGGGGGTATTGCCAAACTATTTTACAAAAACTAACTAACTTTTTTTTTTTAACATTGAAAACTGACATTTATGCCAAAAAAATATTAGAAAAACTTTTAAAAAAATAAAAAAATAAAAATTTCCAGATTTTTTTACAAATTTTAAAACGGAAAACCCCCATTTTCTTGCTTTCTGAAAACCATTTTTGAACGAGAAATAAAACAAAAACTAAAAACAAAAGGGGTCCTTAATATTTTTGTTTTTTGAACAAAAAGGGGGAAACAACATTAAACAGCTTTTAAACTTTCCCTAGGGGCCAAGTTTTTTTTTTTTTTGGGGGTTTCAGTAAAGGGGGAAGGGAAGTCATTTTTGATGATTTTTTTACAGGGGGGTATACCCGAAATATAACATATATTTTCAAAAAATATAAAATTTAAAAAAAGACTTTGATCTAAAAAAAAATTTTAAAAAAAAAAAAATGTCAAAACAACATTTCAGACATTAGGTTTTTTTTAAAGATAATCCCCTTTTTTGTCCGGGTACCCCCTTTTTATTTATACAGTGTAACTTATTTTAGTTTAACAAGCCCCTAAGAGGCAACCTGAAGGGGGGTTTAACAAAAAGTGAAATTACAAATATATATTTCTCCTGATTTATGTTTAAAAAAACAAAACTATGAAAAAAACAACGGCAAATTTTTTTAAACAAATCATTAATTGGGTTAAAAAAATTAATTTTAATTTTCGGGATAATTTTTTAATTTTTCCATCAAAAATTTTTCACTTATTATTTTGGGTTCATTAAAAAAAAAAAATGGGTTTGGTTTAAAAAAAAAAAGAAATTTTTTTTGTTTTTTTTTAATTTCAAAAAAATTTACTTAAAATTTTTATAAACGTAAGAAACGGGGGAGCTGTTCAGATTTTAGTGAAAAAATATCAAAACTATTTTTCTGGGGGTTACAAACAAATTTGGGGGATCAATGTTTCAAATTTTTTTGGGCCACAATCTACCAATATTTTAAAAAAAAGGGGAAAAAAAATATCACCTTTCGTTACATCTATATCCCATACATCACATTCCCATCCTAGATCCTGAGCAAAAACAGCGTAAAATAAAATCAACATCAAAAATTTAATTTTTTAGAAAAAGTAATAAAGATAAAAAGTCTAATTGAAGTTTCAAAAACATTTTGATAAAATCCACCTTATAATTTCACAAACAAGAAAAACCCTTTATTTTTGTGCAAGAACAAAATTCATTTGTGATAAAATTCAATGAAATTAAACTATATAATAACTTTTGTTTTTAGATAGATTTCAAGAAGCAAAACACCACTTTTTAAAAAATAACCCAACAATATTTTGAAAACCAGATCATCATCAGATAATATCTCCTTTTCTAACTTTGGAAATTTTCCCTTTTTGCAAGCTTTTTTTTCTATGTTTGTTTGATTTCTATTTTTTTATTTTTTTTTTTTTTTGCCATCTGTTTATTTTGACATATAGTTTGAATGTCCCTTTGGGATCTTTTCCCCTTTTGAAATCATATTCCTGACTAAAAGAAAACGTTTTTGAAAATTAAGGGGGTCGCAGTCAAATCAATATTTTTTCCAATATGGTTTCTCATATTTTTTCAAAATAACTTTTCTATACTTAATAGAAAATGGAAATAAAAAAATTGGGGCACCTTCATTTAACTCACAACATGCCTCTGAAAGAACAACATTTTTTTAATTCTTTTTTTTTCGTTTTAAAAAATAGAATTAAAAGGGAAATTTGAAATAAAAAAAAACAAATTACAGAAATTGCAAAAATTTTAAAAAATTTAGTTTATGTAAAGCTTATTTGAAACAATAATAAAAAAATAGTCACCGAGAGTTTTAAAAAAATATTTTAATTTAATGCCCAAAAAAAGACAGTTTGCACCAAAGGGGACAATTTGAGCTTTTTTTCCCTGATAAAAACAATTTTAAATCACTTGGACCAAAGAACTAATTTTTTTTTGGATTTTTGAAACCCTATCATAAAGTAATAAATAAAATGTAATAGAAAAAATTTTTAATGAAAAAAAAATGTTTTATTTTTTTTCGAAATTTTGTACCCCGGGCCCCCTAAATGTTAAAAAATAATAAAAGGGTTTATCTTTTACAATTAAAGATAATGACCATAAAATAAATTTCCATATATTATTACTAAATATATTGTCATTTTAACCATAATATTTCTTTAATTATTGCCTTTTTGTTAATGTACACTACCTGGTCATTAGTTTTGAAATTAACAGATCTAACACTGCTTGTATGACCTTAAAACGTTTTGCTTTTGGCAGTTGGAACATCCAAATACAACATCTGGCTCCTGCTCGATAAAAGCTTTCTATCTCCACCCCTCCATGCCAGGGCAAATATAGCATTTCGTGCTCTCCAATCTGAAGTGTAAATTTGTTTTTAAACATTTTGACAATGAACATTGGGAGTTTCATCAAACAATAAAGGGGTGCGCTTTAGCGCATGATACGCCCGTTGCCTTTTAACTTGTCTTTTATGCTTTAAATGAAATTTATTACAACTAAAATATATAACAAATCAAAAGGATGACTTAATATATTCACCAAAGTTTCCAAAAACCCCCCTTTTTAAATAAAAAACATTACTTTAAAAAACAAAATCTAAAAAATTTTTTAAAAAGGAAAGGGAAACTACATCAAAATAAAACAATTTATTTAAATTGCATAAAATTTTGTGAAAGTGTTAGTTATTTCCCAAAATTGAAAAATCCCCCTTTTTTAAGCATAAAAAATTTATAACACGGGAAAAGTAAAACTAAATTTATAAAAATTGAAAGGGGGCTTACATCAATAATAAACAATTCACCAAATTTCAAAGGGCATTGGGAAAGCCTTTTTTAGTTTTTGTCCAAGTGTTAAAATCCCCCTTTTTTTTTAATAAAGCCCCTAAATCCAAAAATTAAAACTGAAATTTTTAAAAAAATTAAAGGAGCTTACATCAAAAAAAAACAATTTACCAAATTTCATGGACAGGGGAAACCTTTTTTTATTGGGCCGAAGTGTTGAAAAACCCCCTTTT